>JAEAOA010002058.1:0-384453 GCA_016746295.1 Potamilus streckersoni
ATCGCTAAGGCTCCATTTGTAAAATGGGGTCCTTCTTTTTTTTGGTTAAAATATGAGATTTCGTAGGAAGGCTCTATTGGGCATTCTGTGGCTTTAATCGATTTCGTCGCAAAATTTTGTAGGGTTCACCCTCCCTGCTGCTGCTAGAGTATAAAGGTACCATAAAATGTACATGTTTCAATTATCCGGACCTCATTAACCCAGGCATTATTCAATGGCAATAAAGGTGTCGGGATTAATGAGTTACTGTTGTACATGAATGAGATAGACTCGTAATTAAATTCAAATTTAAGTGTTCTTCCCTGAACCTTTAGGCTACAAAAAAAACAACCAAAAGCCAATTTCACTTTGACCCACCTTAGCTGAGGTGTATTGGGCAACTAATATAAATCTTGAGGGATATGTCATCTGCACTTTGGACAATAAACAAGCCAAACAAAAGAAAGAGAGAGAGAGAGAGAGAGAGAGAGAGAGAGAGAGAGAGAGAGAGAGAGAGAGAGAGAGAGAGAGAGAGAGAGAGAGAGAGAGAGAGAGAGAGAGAGAGAGAGAGAGAGAGAGAGAGAGAGAGAGAGAGAGAGAGAGAGAGAGAGAGAGAGAGAGAGAGAGAGAGAGAGAGAGAGAGAGAGAGAGAGAGAGAGAGAGAGAGAGAGAGAGAGAGAGAGAGAGAGAGAGAGAGAGAGAGAGAGAGAGAGAGAGAGAGAGAGAGAGAGAGAGAGAGAGAGAGAGAGAGAGAGAGAGAGAGAGAGAGAGAGAGAGAGAGAGAGAGAGAGAGAGAGAGAGAGAGAGAGAGAGAGAGAGAGAGAGAGAGAGAGAGAGAGAGAGAGAGAGAGAGAGAGAGAGAGAGAGAGAGAGAGAGAGAGAGAGAGAGAGAGAGAGAGAGAGAGAGAGAGAGAGAGATTGGCAATCTACAATTTTCTTAACTAAATCCATTAACATCCATAATATTTACACTTTCTACCCATCTTTTACCACATAGTTGGTACACCTTACCAATCTTGTGTGCAGTTCAATATTTCTGATATCATAACAAGCTAACATATCACTATATGTAATTTTGATTGTGCCAAATAAGCCAAAGAAATTCTTATGCAGTATTTTTTTTATTGATGGACTGTGATCACTGGATGATTATTCCTAATGCTGCTTTCTTGAACATTTTCATTTTACTAATATTATCAATATTTTGGTTGCCATTTTCAAATCAATTTTCAAAATGGAATTTGAATTAAAAAAATGGTCATGTCTCAAAGTGGTGAATTTACCATACTGGTAACACATCATGCTCTGAAACCAAAACACAAGAACACAAATAAAACTAAGGGTATTGGTCATTTGACAGTGGGGGGGTGAGGGGGGTGAAGGGAGGGTTATACCAACAACACTGAATCCACCCTATATACAAATTAAAGTGGTTTAAATGTTGACTTATGTAAATGAATAAACCCACCTCTGTTTGCAAAAGAACATGAACATAAATCTGTCTCCCAAATGACAGAATTTTATTCAACCACAATATTTTTACATGGTAAAATGGCTCAGATGAGCTTATGTTTCTTGGGTGATTATTTTAAAAAAGTTTCCAATACTCTGGAACTTTGCACTGGAATAGTATTCCAGTTGAGATTAGAAGTGTTCCCTTTTTCCTTCTTCCAAACCTAATATATCAAGTGGCTGATTCAGAGATGCAGCTAAAATAAATAAATGTATGAAGGTAGATTAGTCCTTAGCTAATTAGGTTACCCTCGTTAAATTGCTATGTATATTTAATTTGTTTGTTTATAAGTTTTAAATATTTTCTCTAATTCCATTACATGCTGCTTGACCTGACTGATCTTTTTATTTCATTTATATAAACAACTAATAAAAGAAATATTGTAAGTTTGTTCTTGCAGTCAACAGATGATTTTAAAGAGCACTATTGAATGAGATCACTGTGGTTTTGTGTCTGTGGGCAATTTGTTCCACTTTGCTGTGCCCTGGTATGCAAAAGATTGTTGTCCATATGACTTCATTTTCATAGTGCGAATAACGAGAATACAAGAAGAGGGCATAAGTATCTTGCTGGTGTATACACATGGGTGAGGTCAGATAGGTATGTTGGACTGGAGCCCATCAGTGAAACGTAGCACAGAGAACAAATGTTGTGTTTGATTCTGGATCGAATGGATAGCCAGTGTGCTCTAATTGTGATACTCTCAAGGATGATCCAAGCAGCTGTGTTTTGAACACTTTCAATCATTCAAGTTTCTGGAGTAGATATCAAGATGAACAAGACAGAACTGAGTTACAATAAACCAATTTTGAAAGTACTATTAGAGTTACTTTTGCCAGTTTGGAAAAATACCGGTGAAAATACATAGATTCAAAATACACAAAAGTGAATGTGCAATCAATTGAGAAAAAAAGTTTTTTGAATTTAGCATTTGTATTATCTAGACCTGTTACTACTGTGATGTTAAGTTGGTCCAATTCATTCAAAATGAATTCAAGGTTTATTTTAGGGATTTTGAATCACTCTTTTTTGCTACGTTTTGAAGAAATATGTTCATCTCCTTGATTTCTGATGCTTTTAACAGTTTGCGTGATCCCAATTATATTTATATAGATGAATTTTGTCTTTTGCCATTAAGTGTTCCAGAATGAATCTAGACTTGGTTGTGAATCCATGTTCAATGTCTGTCGTTTTGTGATTCCACTCCTGACATAGATGATCAATTAGAGCATTCAACTTATAAAGGTTTATGTCAATTCTTGGGTCATATTGAGAAAGGTTAATTCTTCTCATGGCATCAAATATATGTTGACCAGTTTCTGCCCCAGGTAAACACAACTTGAACCCAAGGTTTCAGACCTCGTTCGTTTACATATTTAATAATGGAGTCTCCAAGTATGAGAATGTTTCTTCTGGAATGATTATGTTCACTGATGTTTCCATCTTTGTCTTTGGTAGAATCCAGTGTATTACAAAATCTAAAGCTGTTATTCCTGAGATATGATTCTTTACTCCTTTTGCAATGTATTTAAAATTTCATCATAATTTTTTCCATGACTGATTGCATTAAGGCTCATGTTGTCAAGTAGAACTTGGAGCTAATCCTGACTATAGATTTTCCAAAGGTAATCTTGGAAAACATTGGACAATATTGATACTTTGACCAAGTATTTATAAGCAACCATTGAACATTATCTAGTAAATAAAAAAAATCCATGAAATACGTTTGACAAAACTTTGTACACAAAATCTCAATTTATTTTTGGCTCAAAGAAACCTAGGAATTAAAAAATTTCATCATCTTTTAGCTAGGACATGGTTTAGAAATGTAGACTTTGAAAAATTTTGGCTAGGATATAAACTTAGTCTGCTGTTTGTATATTCTTTCAATTGTGAGTAGCAATAAGGAGCACTGTAGGGCAATATGAGTTTATATAGAAAAAATGGCGAAAAAAAGGATAGTGCAATATGGGAATTTAACACGATGGGACACCTGGGGGCAATATGGGAAATTAACATGGGTGACATCACAGTACTGGACACTGGTGAAAAATTGGCAACAGTGTTGCAAGTGGCTGATCTCAATCAGGCAGTGAATCATTGGTGTTGTTGTTATAGGGTTTAATGCCATTTATCAGCATAAGATAGGTAATGCATGGTGGATTGTATAAATGGTGGAAGAAGAACCAAGGAGAACCCAAGAAACAAACACCAACCCAAAAGAAGCTACTGGCAAGCTTTCTCACATACCCACATTGGCCAAGCCTGAGACAGGAACCCATGCCCCAGGCAGAGAATTAATAACAGCACTGCAATTGGCTGACACAAAAACATGCTAATGTAGGTCAGTAGATTACAGGGACAACCAAAACAGACATATATACATAAAAATACATATACACATACACACAAAACAAAAACAAACATACACATGCAAAAAAAACATGGCAACAGAGTAATATCTTTTTGAGGCAATGGAGTTGAGTTTCTGTTAACACCATAATGTTAATATATGAAGCAAAGCATGGGTATTCATTTTGTTCTTCAAACTTTGTCTGATATCAAGACCATATTTCAAGGTTCACACAAGTCCTTCATTTCCAAATGGCTGTATCTGTCATCTTGATGATAGTTAATGATGATTTCACATACATGGATAAGTCCAATCTGAACAGATCAACAAAATGATTAAATATAGGATAAAGAAGAAAAAAAAACCTTAACCAAAGGTAACGGACTGTAGGTAATAAAAATGAAAATAAAGAGTATTTTGTGCTAATTGTCTAATCTTACAAAACCACATTAGAACAATTTAATATATTATTTTCAGATTCATATTTTTGTATTTCAAATGTATCTAGAGTTAGTATCTTTTGCTTGATTTTTTATTTTATGCACGAGTCTATATTTTATTAAATAAAGATATTTCATTTATTTTATTCATTAGATGTTCTAAGAAAGACTTTTTTGTAAAACCACCTAATTTTGACAGTGTTTCCATACCAGTCCTACCAATAACATTAATATTAAGAAAACAATTATAAAATCATACTTTTTGCAAAAAACATACAAAAAAAGTAGCAAAGTTTACATTGGCACAGCAAACTTTTACAAAATCAGGATGAGTGGTTTTCCCCGAGGCAAGCTTATGTCTGGTTGGTGCCCTATAATTTATTTTGTGTAACTTAACAATCAATTGCACATTTAGTGCATTGCACATTTAGTGCATTGTGAAGAACACCATAACATGGAATTTTGCATTGAAAATGTGAGTGTGTTTTAACATAGTTTTAACAAATATTCAATCCAACTGCTGCGATGTTTTGCAGTTTGGCAGTTATACTGATGACGTAAACTGGGCCATTGTGCCACAGACATGAGCATTATGTCCCACCAGTCACATTATCCTGACACCAATCCAACCAGTCCTAACACTAACCTCCTAATACTGAGTACCAAGCTAGGCAGCTGCTAGTACCATTTTTAGTCTTATGTATTACTCAGCAAGGGTTCAATCATGTCACCTCCCACATCTTAGGCAGATGCTCTACACTTAGGCACACAGAGAGGTCTGCATTGAATAGACATTAGATTTAAACATATTTAGCAAGGTGTTACAACCATACATTTTAATTACTTGTGTGTAAAATTTGAATTCTTTTTATTTCATTTTTGTATCATTGTTTGATTGTGATGATTACTGTTCACAGAAACCAATATTTTCGAGATTTTTTGTTTATTTAGAACATAAATATGATTATAGATTTTCAAAAAGTTTTGTTTATTTAGAACATAAATATGATTCTAGATTTTCAAAAGGTTTTGTTTATTTAGAACATAAATGATTCTAGGCTTTTGTAAGAGTCATTTAGATAGCTGGGTTTGATAAAACAAGGACGTAAATGATTAGTTGTGGCCAAGATCTTTTCTGAGTATATTGTGTAAATACAATTGTCAGATGATGAAATACCACAAATTATCCATGCATGTGCAGCATGTAATAATGTCTCAGTTTAGTTTAAATAGACTTAGGTCCCTGTGAAATACTTAGTTAAGTAATATCTCTCAGCTGTGTCATAGTTAATTGTCGCTTAAGTGCTTGCTTATGCATGGTTTATACACGGCAATATGTAACCGATTTGCTACCATTCCTGCAAATAGTCCACATTATTATGTATGAGATTAATACATCTGTTGCCATCCAATCAAAACAGTCCCAGCTGTCACGTGCAGCGTCTTTGTTCAGTTATTCTTAGTTTGAAGCTGATAGCAACAGCAAGCATAATTCTGTAGAAAGATAATTCTGTCGAAAAGAACTCTACAACATTTTCTTATTCATATGTGCACATTTTCCTGACGTTCACACAAAGTACTTTACATACCGGAGCTGTTATTTCCAGTTTGTCTTTTTCTATTCTGTAATTCATCAGGACATTAATTTCCATTCCTTGCGCCTGCCTGGAGTTTCTTTGTATACCAACAATGGCGTCACGCTCTTCCGGGAAACAGAGGTCAGTCCCATATGACTTGGACAATCCTTTTAACTGGACAACCCTTCATTTAAAGAGGAAACTTGAATCTATAGGCATTAAAGTGTCTGCAGCTATCACGAAACACACCTTGAGACAGCTATATATTCATAATGCACCTTCTACGGTTTCACGGCCTGCTGATCGACTACAAGAAAGGAACAACTCAACTCCAGTGCAACCTGGTGTAAGGCAGTCTGAAGATGAAGTATCCGTTTGTCCACATTCAAATCCACCTTCATGTCGCCATCGGGCAACCTTTGTTCGTGCGGATAATGAACAGACATTGGATCCAGTGGAAGTCATTGCAGCGGAAACGGTGGTACAAAGTAATATACCGGAAGTAGAAACTACATTCAACATGGCTGCCACCGACATGAACACCTTGTCTCCGGCAAATATAATGACATCAATTAATTCCATTCAGCGAACTGAATAATTCCATCACTGACATCAGGGCACGACAACAGGCTTTTTCTCCGACGTTTCCGTTAGCCGACTTGACACCTCTCGCAACATTGCCGGTAGTCCAGCCATCGATGTCGCTCAATGATCTGATGCAAACCACAGGAGTTTCACTGGAAATCCTACCAGCCAATCGACGTGATATCCGAAAGCCAGAGGAGGCAGATACTCGAGGGTAAGCACATCAATCTTGCCACACTTTTGCTACCTCACATTGAATCAGATATGTCAAATCTAGATGACAAGGTTGGAAAGAATGATCCCCAATTGCTTAAACGTCTGACCCTCAGTGAATTCATAACGGCCTTCGGTAAATTTAAACGGATCATCTGCTCAGTTTACCCCAACAGACGCCATGAATTGGACATGTACGAGGCTGACATTATAAAAATCGCCAATTCTTATGGAGACATTTTCTATGATCATCATAATGTCTACTCCACTCAGGCTGCTATTGCCCTGCGTGATTACAAAATAAAAGTAAACTGGGCTCTCAGGGATCAAGCTGCTCTTCAGCTATTGATTGGAGGCCGGAAAACGAAGACATGCCACATCTGCAGTTTGGTTACTCACCCAACTGACTTCTGCCCACAAAAAATAAGTGCTACTGTACCCTTTGTAAACATAGCCAACAAAAAAAATTCGGATAGTGACAAATATGGCCGACCAAGACAGATGATGGATGGAAGAGAACTGTGCAATAATTTTAACTCCACATGTGGTTGTCGCCGAACTGGTTGCCAATTCTTACATATTTGCAATCAGTGCCTGGCCAAAACACATGGAGCAGCTGCCTGCCCAAACAATGCAGTACACTCAATTTCCAGCACTCTTGCACACATTAACCCTCGAAAATCAGTGCCTGATAAGACACAACAAATCTGACAAAATTTCTTGCCACATGCTACCACCCCCATTGACATTGACAGATTGCAGCTTGAACTTCTTCATCATCCAGATCAGAACTTTGTTCAGTACTTGTCTTCTGGACTCAGACATGGTTTTGACACCATGGTGCAAAAAACTCAATTACCTACAAAAGAGTGTAAAAAACTTGCTTTCTGCTTCAAAACAACCAAATATTGTGGATCAATTATTGGCAAAGGAATGTGCAAAGGGTTTCATGCTTGGTCCTTTTCCATCACCACCATTTCCTAATTATAGAGTCAGTCCTATCGGCATAGCAGAAGGTAAATATTCGAAAAAGAAGAGACTTATCATTGACTTGTCCTCCCCCCATGACGATCACACTCATGCAAGTATAAATGACCTTATCGACAAAGATCAATGCTCCCTAAGCTATGTCAAAATTGATGATGCCATTCGAATCATCCAGAGTTATGGAAAGGGAGCTATTATGTGCAAAGCCAACATATCAGATGCTTTCAAACAGATTCTCATCACTCCTTCACAATGGCACCTATTCTGCGTAAAATGGAGAGGATCTTACTATGTTTGTGTTCGCCTACCATTCGGGTCACGTTCAAGTCCAAAATTATTTGATACTTTATCTCTGGCAATTTGTTGGATAGCCAAACATAATTATGGTATTGGTGTTATTTTGCACCTCCTTGATGACTTTCTTACAATCGATCCTCCATCAGCGTGTGGTGAGAGAACCATGGCTTTGTTGACTTTAATTTTCAACAGATTGAAGATTCCCACAGCTCCAAATAAGACCATTGGCCCATGTACAGTTATTGAATATTTGGGAATCATCCTGGACTCAGAACAAATGCAAGCACGATTACCACCGGATAAAGTAGTGCGTATTGTAAACTACATTGAACACTTTCTTGACAGGCGAAATGTCCGCAAGCAAGAACTGCTACAGTTACTGGGCCACTTAAATTTTGCTACCCGTGTTATCTTGCCAGGATGTGCATTTGTCTCATACCTGATACGACTATCTACCACAGTCAGGAAGCTTGACCATTACATACACTTGGATACAAATTGCAGAGAAGAACTATACATGTGGCATGAATTCTTGACTAAATGGAATGGGGTCTCCATGTTTCTTGACAATCAGTCCACATCATCAGATGATCTTGAGTTATACACAGATGCGTCTTCCACAGTAGGATATGGGGGTTACTACAAAACTAGCTGGTTTGCAGCTGCATGGTCTGACGATCTTAAAATGCTTTTTTCTGTGGAGAATGATTTCTCTATTGCATTCCAGGAGTTGTATCCTATCATCGTAGCTGCTATTATTTGGGGGACTGAATGGGCAGGCAAATGCATAATATTTATATGTGATAATATGGCCACAGTGAATATACTTCAAAATGGGAGATCGAAATGTATGCATATAATGAAATTGATGCGTAAACTTACATGGTGTGCAGCTTCTTCTAACTTTTATTTTTCTGCCAAACACATTCCTGGAATTGTTAATAATAAAGCTGATGCCTTGTCCCGACTTCAATTTCAGAAATTTCACACACTGGCTTCAGATGCAGATCTACAACCTTGCAAATGCCCAACACCCTCAGAAGTCTTGTGGACCTGGATAAAGAGGTAGATATTTTATGGAACCAGGCTTTAAGCCCTGCCACACAGATTGCTTATAACACTGCATTCAATGCATTTAGGACCTTCATGCTGATGTGCGGCTTTTCCTCGAACATGCAAGTTCTGCCATATATTACAGAAGACACTTTGATCTACTTTGTGACACACTGCGCAAGAGTCCTCAACTTGAAGCATTCTACTATAAAATTGTACTTATGCGGCATTAGATTCAAGTACATGCAGGCCGGTATACAATCTCCATTCACAGACAGAAACAATCTGCCTCGTCTTGCCACCATACTCCAGGCCATCAAAAAAACCCATGGTTCATCTGCAAAACTGCGTCAGCCTATTACATACAATATCCTGACAAGTATTTGTACAACTCTGCGAGGAGGAGTATTCGACACACACACAGATTTGCTATTGTTGACCGCCTGTGTGGTTGCTTTTTTCGGATTTTTGAGATGTGGGGAATTCACTGTTCGGGATTACTTCGATCCAACTATCCATCTATGTGTTGGCGATGTCCACTTTCACATGGAGACTGCTTTTCTGAAGTTGAAATCATCAAAAAGTGACCCTTTCTGTAAGAGAGTGACTGTTCAGTTGCATGCCACAGGTCGTGCTATATGTCCATACTCTGCTATGAAGACTTTCATGCAATTCAGGAGACTTTCATTACCCCAGCCATATGACCCACTATTCATTACGGTTACAGGTCAAGCCTTATCAAGACTTGTGTTCCTTAATCACATGCGATGTGTCTACTACAAGATGGGAATAGACACTTCCAGGTACAGTGGCCATTCATTTCGTATTGGGGCAGCTACTTCAGCAGTGGAAGCCCGTCTGGAAGACCATATAATCAAAGTTCTAGGCCGGTGGTCTTCCGATTGCTACACAAGATACATTCGCACACCTCACAGTAATATTCAGGCAGCTCAGAGGGCCATGGCCATGGATGCAGATAGCAGTACACAGTGACCATGATCATACTACATTCAACATACAAGGACAATCCTGCCATCCTGTGTGCATTTTTCTTGTTCCGGTTCTACATATTCTGTTTTATGGGATGCAAGTGTTGTGCTTCCAGTTTCAATAGCCATTCATAGTGGTCTATATTCATTACATGTGCATGATACCAGCGTTCATTGTGCGGCTGTTGTGCTAAATATTCATTATGTGTGAAGTTCTGCACGCATGTGATACCAATGTGCTTAATGTGGCAGTTGTGCATTTATTGTTTTCATTGCCATATGTGCTTGTGGTTTAATTCATGGAGGTGTTTGTGCATTCTCATGGTATTCTTCTACTCATTTCATGGATGTGATCTTCTAGATTCGCATCAAAGTTGCAGGTGGTACAGTTATACAGGGAGCTACTCCCAGACATTCGCTCCAGACTTGACATTTTCATATATCATTGACATGTCGCTTTTCATGTGGCATGGTAGTGATAACATGAGGTTCTTTGCAATTCTTGATTTATTCCTACATTTATACTTTCTTTTCATTATTGTAGATATGCTACTGTTGTATCTAGAAATATTTAACTTCATTGAACACTGGTGGCTTCCCCAACTTATTACATTCTTGGGGGGACAACATCTGCTGCGCATATGTTCTCTTTGGGCATTCACTTCATTCAAATTCAGTTTATTCATTCAAGAATCTAATGTCAGCAATATATGGCTAATTCAAACTAAACCCTTTGAGTGAAGTCCACACAGCTGCCGCTGTCATCCCAACCTTCGTTGGACAACCCAGTCATCGCTGGGCTTCTTCAGTTTCTGCTGAAGAAACTTTACTCAAAGGTTATCCATAACATTCTGTCAGGAAGTTTCACAGACCATCTGTGACCTTTGTACAACCATGTTGTGCCATTCAGTAGCCACTGAATAACTCACTTACAGAATGAAACAAAACAGTTTCATCAGTAGCAGCAGACAGTCCCCCAAGGCAAACTGATAATTTTAAATAAAAACTTAACTGGATCTGTGTTTTTGTTGTGTATAAATTGTATATTATGCCTTGAGAAGAAGGTATTATATTTCTTGTGCTTGAGTGAGTAGTATAATATACCTGGAAGAAGAATGGTATATTTTCTTCTGCTGGAAAAAGTTAAATTTTCATTACATCTATAAAGCTATAGATGTGTCTTGACAGCTATAGGAGTTAATCTAACTTTTGAATAATAATGTATTCCTTGGAGAATTACACAAGTGGTTATGGACAAAAACATTCAGTGAAATTCATTCTAAATTTGAACAGTACAGTACAAATTGTGATTCAACGTGAAACAGAACATTTGTGTAAAAACATCATCTGACATCATCATCCTCCATCTTAGAAATAACTTGAGCTTCACGGAAGACTCAGAACTTTTTATTAATAGGACTCATATATATCCACAATTCTAGGATATGTGTTTTGGATTTTTATTCAAAAACCATAAGTCCTCTTTTATATTTTCATCTTTTTTCACAGTTACTATTTTGACACCATAAAAACTTTCCACATTTTTCAAACACGAAACCACAAACAGTCAGTATCCTAAATGCTAGATGCTCCTATATGATTAACAAAGTGTCCAAATGACAATTTATGGCAGGTGCCCAAATGACAATGATAATTTGGATTAAATGGCATAAGCTTGATCTTTATTTTAACTTCATATTACTTTTGATTTTTGTCATGTCTTACATGTTTATAATTTAAAGAATGATTTATACGACCTTATGACATAGGATAGATATATTTTTAATATCCACAATCTAAAATTACAGGCACCACAGACCACCGAGCTTTAAGGAAAGTGGTGGTCCTTCTGAATATCAGGTGGCCTCAGGCCATCAGACCTGTGTTAGGCTTTGTCAAGTATGTGCAGTTCTGGCTGAGAGTCAAAACTTGGCACATGACTGGTGCTTATAAAAGTTGTTAGTGCTATGTAAAGAGCACTTATCATGCCTAGGTGAAAAACTATGACAGGATTGCTACAATGTCTACATTCTACTTTTCTCTTGTCTTTTTCTGTAACATTTAGCACATCTTAAATGTTATTAGCATGGACAGTCACTCCTCTGTCTTAAATGCTGTTCTACAACCACTCTACTCCTGTTTGTAGATGTAAAATGTGATAGACAAGGTCATCATATACTGATCTATTTACAAACATATGCAATGTTTTGTATGCCTTAATATTTATATCTGAGAAGTGGTCTAAGCAATATGTCAAACCAGCATTCAATTTAACATCATTATTTCAAAATATATTACCAAAATGATTTCTTACATCATTATTAAAATGGACTTGGACTGAGTATATGTTGGAGTTAAGATATCCAACGAAGACTCATTACACACAAGTGTTTCTTTCTACTTCTTCAATCAATTAACTAATGCAAAATCTGCCCCATTCTGATTCTCTGTGTGTGTGTCTTTCAATTTGAGTTAATTGGATAAAGACAAGTACATGTTACAATGCCAATGGCTTTTGATCAACAAAAAAAGAGTCTATGACATCAATGTTTGTAATGATTGAATAAATGAATTTCACTAGTCTCGTTAACAATTTCTGATTAGCTTACTGAAAAAATAATAAAACTAACCTCTAAGGCTGTCAGTTATTTCCCAAGGCTTTGCTTTCTCAACCAAATACCGACTTTTACCAGTGTCAAAAATTATGTTTCATCGACATAACTGTCGCAATACAGCTAAATTCAGTTCTTTTCACAGCATGCATCAGATCTGACTGATGCAAACCAAGTCTCACGAGACTAAAATTAATGTCACAGAATTTACCTTTTAATTTTATACAGAGATTTATTTTAAAATAATCTGCTAGTTTTCCTATGATTGAGAAATAAAGATACAGATTTTTCCTTTGTGATTAGTAAAACTACAAAAGCAGATCATGTGGTAGGTTTTCCTGACCTATTTGTAGCTGACCATGACAAGTTTTTATAGTTTGTTTTCCGTTCGAAGGAAACAGGCTTTCTCTTCACAGGAACAAATACGGCATGCATAACATAAAATATGAATTTAATAACCGGCTAACTAATGTGAAAGTTTTTAATTATGTTTAGGTCGCACTTTTGACAGACCTACAGAACCAGTTATACCAACTACCAATAAAAGTGATTTTATTGAATAAACAACTTGGGACAGAAGCAATTTTGAATCAAGACCACCCTGGGTAATATGTTTTTAAAATTGCCGTACCCAAAATGGAAGAGACACGCTCAAGACCAAGATGGCTGGATAGAATTTGTTGGTAGCCTATACCACAGCAGGGGCCACAGGCGTAGATGAGATGAGATGATATTGTAATGTGATGGGTTTAGAAATATATCCATAAAATAATTCTGCTTTTGACATGCTTTATTTATACATTACTCTAGATACACTCTTTTACCTTTGTGTTGCATTAAACAAGAAAATCACTACTTCCCTGTAGGATTACAATCTGACTATCAAAACAGAGAGAAAAAATCTAATCCTTGCCCACTGAAAGCTACAAAACCAAGAGAGAGAGAGACAGACAGACAGACAGACATAAAGAGTCTGTGAATCTTACTAAAACCACATTCCCAGTTCATAATTCAGTGTAATTAAAACCCGATACTTGACACATGAAAGCAGATAAGGGTTCTCTCACTTCCAAGTATCACTGCCCTTCGCCAGGCAGTTCTGTTATAATTAACAGCTCTAACTGCTTCAACCAGTCCTCTAGGAAAAACAGAACTGTCCCTATGATTATAGCATCACATCCCCAGGTATCTATTTTCATCATAATATTGTACTACTCAACCCTCCAATTTTAATATTTTCAAAAAAGACTTAAGTCCACATAATTAAGCTAGCAACATGTACTATAAGGGTGGACAATATGGGCTGTGCTTCGTTAAACTCCAATAGTAATGACAAACCCTAGAGTCAGGTTATGATGATTTTCATGACCTATACTGGAAAGTCTTAAGAATGTTAACAAATACTATAACAAAGTATGTAAGATGTTGACATTGATTATATCTTAAAATTGATGGTAATGCATATGTCATAATATGTATTATGAAGCTAATACTAGCAAACAAAGATCTTCCTTACCCTGTCATCATTCTACTTACATTTGACTAAAAACTGTAATGTTCCATTGGCTTGTGTCCTGATTCCATTATATGCAGAACAAGTATAGTTGCCCAAATCCTGACACTGGGCAGACTCAATCCTAATCTGACTTTGGACAACTCCAGATTCAGTCTTAAGCACAGTGTTGGTGTCTTCTTTCCTCCATGTTATGGTGGGGAGTGGGTTGCTGTCAACTTGGCACTGGAAAATGGCTGACGAGTTTTCATTGACTGCGCTACCATCCTGTACTGACAAGCTCACTATTTCAGGCCCATCTGAAAGTATTGTCATGAGTATCCTGTACAGAACATGCATTTATGACATCATAGCAATTCATTGGTAACAACACACATACTGAATATTCATCAATGTTAGTAAATCCAATGACATACAAAGGTAGCAGGAAGTGTCAGCTAAAAGAAATTTAAATTTCCGAGAATAACAAAAGCCAAAATAGGAATAACAGACAGTTTTGCCTACTTTATTTCCATGGTTCATATCTGTTAATAATTCAGCCAAAAAGTCCACAAATCAAAGCCACACTTGCCATGGTGTTGGTAAGTAACAATCGGTAGGAGCTTTCTTTGTTGCAGTATGAATGTTGGTTATGGGTAGAGGCTGAATATTGCAAGTGATGCAAGCAGTTGACTATATCAATGCTTAATATTATTGTTGATTCCAAATTGCATGTAATTCAAAAGGGTTTTATAAAAAAAACAAAGAGACCCATGAGGGACTAAGATTACTTACCTGGCTGATATCTACTGAATAGTCAAATACAGAAATAGTTGTGAAAAGATCTGGATGACTAGAACATTATCTGCTGAAATTTATTCCAATGGTGTTGACAGCATATGTTATCAAAGCAACTGATTAAAAAGTTCCTTTCTTTTATTTTTAGACATGAATTAGATTTTAGTAATGACAGACACTGCTGAATGCAGGTCTGAATTAATTATAAAAAAGAAAACACTACAATTGTAATGATTGTATGCTAGCCATAGTTCCTCTGTTGTCCAAGGCAAACATGTTTGGATTTTCTCAATCTAATTAAGATATTTCACAGGCTTATGAGTGGGTTATTAATTAGTAACTTGCAAGCTAGCACTGAATTCTTTATAAGAAACTAGACAAAATAAAATTTGGACAGATATTCCTAAGTTACAAGCTACAAGTTTGTTGACTGTTTGATAATAGGAGTCATTTCTAAGTCTTTTCCTAAAATCTTTCTTTTACAGTGAAAATTCCATGAATTATTTACATATTATTGGCATTAAAAATAAAAAGAGAACAGTATAAGAAGTGGCTGATCTGCTTTAACAATCTTATGAATGAAAACATGATAAAAAATTATACCATTTCTCTTGTAGATGACATTGCACTGCTCAATAATCTATTATACATTTACTTCTTGATAATAATGCATTTTCCTCAACTTATGTCCTTAAAAAAGCATTTTTTTCTTTGTTTGTCAGAAATGACTAACTCATCTATTAATTATAAGATTCCATGATATAACAAATTATTTCATTTAGATCTTAAATCTGGAAATTTCACATCTAGCTGGAAAACATTCTTTTGGGGGGGAGGGGTGTAAAACTAATTAGAACTGTACATCGACTTGGAAAACATTTTCGGTTAACTTAATGTCTATTTGTGTTAGAAAGTTGTCTTTCACCCGAAGATGAGCAGAAGAGTAAAAATTGGACTTCTTTTTTTTTTTTGCTTAACAGACCCATTTCTTTCGTGTTGAAACCACTCTTCATTCTAAATGCCCATCTTATCTACTGTTTGCAAAGGTTCACATGTCTGTGTGCATTTCAGACTGGTCTGTCTTAGATGTAAGGCCAAAAAGTCTAAAATCCGGACAAAAAAAAAAAAGGATCACGACCTCGGGATCATGACCTTAACGCTACAGAGCTCTGAAGTAGGCTACCACCTCCTGTCCAGTAAATGTGGCACATGGGGTAATGAGTCAATTCTGAAAACTGTAAGTGCCTCTTGAATTTTCACTTTGTGTTGCATAGATATGTCTCCAGTTCAATTAAATGCATGAGCTGGAAGGAATGCATATGAAGCATCCCTAATGAAACCATGTCTGCTGCTGCAACTATCATCAACAGGAGACAGGCAGACACAAGCCAACAACAATGTCCTCATATCCACTCTCATAATTTGAACTAAATTTCATTGCTATAACTAATGACCATGATAATGCATTTGTGGGAAAGTTATTGAAACGTTGTCAACAAAGAGCCATGATATTGAAAAACCATTACCTGATCAGTATTTATTAACATTCTCAACGTACCCCACCATTTTTTGGTTCTGGTTACAATGAACAAGTATTATCCTGACACATGGACCTTTCATATATGAGGCTGCACTGTCTAAAGTCATCCCCTCTTGCACTGAAAACAAGTCAGCCATTTGCCATGCCATCAGTTATTTCCACTGCTTTATTGGGAAAGCAAGCAAATTAACATGTGCTATTTAAGTACATGCCTATCACGTACTACTTACCCAGGTTTAGATGCAAAGGCAACAGGACTAAAGTAAAATCTTGTTGTGAAATCTGCATGCCTCTGTCAGTGTTTTACTCTTGGTCCAAGTATTGTAACAGCTTGAGCAACTTGATTTTTTTACTGAAGTCAAGCAAAATGTCTTGATTGAGCTATTGGTAAATGTTTAACATTATTGAGACTTCAGTCAATGCCAGTGGTGAAAATATCAAACTTATAGTTTGTATGTCTTCATTAGACATGTACTGAAATACCACAAACACCTACCATGGTGTGCTTATCCCTCATTAGGTGATTACTTGCAATTATTCTCCTCAAAAAAAGCTTGGTGTTGAGTCTGTGGTCACTGCTAGTGATTAGGGTGTAAATATGCCTCCAGACCTGATAGATGCTGTCAAAGTTCATCTATGGCCATAAAGGGTCAATAAAGGCAATGAAGGCATCCAAGCACACGTTTGGATAACGATGTTACCTTTGACAGGGAAATAACATCACAACAAATTTAATCGTTGTTCTTGTGGCTTTGACAAATTAATGCGACTGAGTTCTGCCTTGAAAATTAACTTGCAAATATTTGAGCAAATTCCAAATATGTATGAGAGTGGAATCGTGCATTTAAACTCCATGCTATTGTTAAGTTATTTAATTGTGCTGGAAAGGCAAGGTTTGAAATTATTACTGATACCAATAGTGTAAGGACATCACCAACACCAGGTCTGGCAGGCATACCAGTGGGTTGTGGATCCATAAAAACAACCTGTGTAAGTCAAAGAAAGAGATATCAGATATTATTTCTATGTGTGTTTGTGGCTTCGATAATAAAAATAAAAATAACGAGGACTTTATATAGCGCCTAATCTTTAGATGCTCTAAGAGCTTAAAACATTTGACAACGATAAAAAGATAATATGAAAAAGAAAACATATATAATGAAATGATTACAAAAATTAGAAAACACCACAAAATTAGAAACAGAAAATAATGCTGTAAATTTTTAAGGTAACGATACATTAAAAAGAATACATTATTAGGTCATTATGACTGTTGCAGTTGAAATAGATGGGTTTTTAGAGTGCTCTTGAATGAGATCACCGTGTTTTTGTGTCTAAGTTCAGTGGGCAATTCATTCAACGTTACTGTACCCTGGTATGCAAAAGAATGTTGTCCATATGATTTCAACTTCATAGTGGGAATATTGAGAATGCGCATGTCAGAAGAGGAGCATAAGCATCTTGCAGGTGTATACACATGGGTGAGGTCAGATAGGTATGTTGGACTGTAGCCCGTCAGTGAAACGTAGCACAGAGAACAAATTTTGTGTTTAATTCTGGATTGTATGGATAGCCAGTGTAGGGTACATAGCAGCGGAGAGGCATGCTCTGATCGTGGTACTCTAAGGATGATCCGAGCAGCAGTGTTTTGAACTTTTTAAAGTTTCTGAAGTAGATATTGAGATAAACCAGACAGAATTGAGTTACAATAGTCCAGTCTTGAAAATACTAAGGAACACACAAGTGTTTTGTGGTATCAACTGACAGATACTTGCGAATAATACTTTGATAATTTGATAAACATCAAAGTGGATCTTGCATACAAAATGCCATACCTGGAGAGTCAGAATTGTTGAACAAGACCGTGATGCTTCTCACAAATCCAACTTTGTTGTCTGGGCCAAATTATGTATTAATGCATACAAATTTTCCTACAGCTACCAAAAAAACTTCACATGGAAGAAAATACTGACATGTATCCTCAATCATTAGCTCTGTTGACCAAATTCAGACCTTAAATGGATATTTGGCTTTAGAACATTCTAGAAGGCTACCTGTTTTTTTTTAAGTTACATGTACATTTCTAATTGATATTTTACATCTTGTCTTAGATTGTTCTATAAGAGAACTTGTTTATGAACTGGATGGAAAAATGGTCATTTTATTGTGTTTTAGATCTTTATATGAATTTGAAGTAGTAAAAATATTATTTGTTTTTTTCCAGATATAATTTGAGAGGAATTTATTTTAAATTATTCATTAGAATTAAAAAGTGCTCAATGACATTCTGGATTATATTACTGTGATACATCAGGGCTGTTGGCATGCCTGCTCATCTAAGATTACTGGAACATCAGCACATTATACTTCTAAACTTGTGATAGACTATTTGGGATTGAATTCAAAATACTGTAAGTTATTTTTAAATGTTCACTTTGTACTAATAGCAAGTAACTTATTTGATGAATTTTACTAAATATACTTTTTCCTTTTCATGTTACTTAGTTTAGAACCTTAGACCTAGATCCCATGGCTGCACAATGACTATCTATCACCATTGGTATGTCACTGAGATGTACCAAATATTATAAAGTTTTATTCATATATGTACAAGCTCTTGTATTCAAAATCTCTGATGCAAAATTAAAAAGCATGGGGTTAATGAACAAGTCAAAAATATTTTGGATAAAATCCCATAGGCCAAAATTTGATTAAAATTTGTGAGCATTTGTTAGAATTACAATATTCATAAGCATGTGCTGACATAAGAACTAACGCCATGGCATAACCTCAACTAATCTAATGAACAGAAGAGCCCACAATTAAACTTTCCATCAACTTACAATATATAGTTATGTTGACCGATATTGAGGAAGACCGATCTAAACCAAGGAATTTGTTATAGGCTTCACATGTGTAGTTTCCTCCTGATGTCTTTTTTTCTATGACCCCGAGGGATAAAGTAGCACCACTGCTATACATGGTCCTGTCATGATACCAGCGATAGTCACATGGGGGATAACAGGTGGCACTGCAGGTAATGTCTGGTGCTCTCTGATGAAGATTAACACTAGTTGGAGGATTAGATCCCAGATTAACACTGCTTCCTGGGCCATCTGAAAAAAGGGAGATATGAGGAATTAGAAGTAAACATCACTCAGTAAAGATCAAATATACTATCATTGGTAGTCTAAGTAACTGAAATAAACAGCCAATAAATGTATTTTGTCTTTTATCTCAAATTTCAATATTTTTTTGAGTAACTAAAAAAAACTAACCATTGGTCAAACTTACTCTCAGTATGAGCCAGCTTTCTCTAGTTCATACATGTTTATAAATAAGTTATGTAACATGAAATAGAGAAAATAAATAATGCTCACTTTCACTACATTCAAATAGAAGACTCATCGATATTAACTGAATCTCGTGCTGAAATTTTCACGAGACATATTTGGTCTTCACACAGCTAAAAATATGCCAAGTAGTTCACCCACTTCAGCCAATTCACTAAAACTTTGAGGTTATGTACTCATTATTGAAATCTAACATAAGAAAGAGGTTCCATGACTTTATCTCATCTTTCAAGTTATGCTTAAGAGCATGGATCAGGTTGGTTGGTTGGTTGGTTGAATTTTGTATGGCGCACCAAGGTTATGTACTCATTATAGACATACCATAAGAAAGAGATTCCATGAATTTTCCTCATCTTTCAAGTAAGAACATGGACCAGGAATTATGCTTCTGCTTTTCTTGACCTGTCAGTTGAAGAGATCAAACAATAGCTTTTAGTTATGATGAAGCCTGATTATATGATTAGGACCACAGAACCATCTGATCTGAGATAATCAAGGTCCATTGTAGGGAGGTGCAACTAACTAACCCTGCATAGTGAAGCTAGAGCAACCAGAAAACATGGCATAAACAAGAACATAGTCACTGAGGTTCTGGCTAAAGGATTGAACTTGTATCAGTTGAATAGGACTTAAACTTTGGTCCAAAAAAACAGGAATAGTGACTGTCTCCAGATAAAAATGAGCAATATGAGTAAGACATAGGGAAACGAAGGAAAAGAAGAGTAAACCTACTGTAATTTTAAGCTGCAAAACAAAAGAATTATCTTCAATATCATTAAATACTAAGAAAACATGCTTGTCTCAAAGGTTTCCACAATCATATTAATTTATAGAAATACAAATAATCTACCTTCAAATCATGCACATTTTATTTAAAAGAATTGTTTCCTTCTTCCACTTCAAAATGAATCTCAGGTCATTTTATGTACAGCGATTACCCAGGCATAGATATACACTACATTTTCAAGTATATCCATCTTGCATTCATTTTGTCATCAATACTTTTGTAAAATCAGATTCATCCATATTTGGGGCACCTCACAAGGTTATGCATAACCTGGTTCTTTAAAAGTCTTCAACTTGTTTTTGATTATGTTACAAGTGGAAAATATTATCTTACATGGATTACTGGTTATAGGAATGAGCAGCAATTGAGGTGTATGCCAAGTTTTGAGTGGTCTCAGCATACATTTCTTAGTAATAAAAATATTATTAACTAAATAACCCTTACAAACTATTATTATGAAAATAATACACATAATATTGATATACCTAACATTCGTGAGTTCCAAACTTTAGGATTCTTTTGAGAGTATCAATAACTTTCATGGAACAAGCATATGCATGTCCCAAAAGTGGTCTCCCACATTTTAAACAAGTTTATATATCTATTCTGATAATAATTTGTACAAAATGGTGTCCATCTTCCAGAAAAGTGATCTTCCCACATTAACTATATGCATAAACCATCACATTCTACCAGGTCTAAAGACTTGCAAACTGACTAAACCATGAGTATAGCACAACTATAAAGCCAGTGTTCTTTGTTTGAATAAGTTTGTTAAGTTGTCAAATATATGGGAACATGTTTATTATCTTTAAATTTGTACTTCATGATTTCCATCAACAGTCCCTTTGCTATAGAATTCAAAACAATCTCATCTTAAAGGGATAATAAGCATGCCAAACCCATCCCATAATTTTTACTGCTCCTTTCAGACTAAGTCATCTTGATGAGTGGTGATTATCAATCATTAACTAAGCCAATGCCATCATCTTTCATAACACACACATACTTTAACTACAGGGTCGTAACAATATAAATATTGTTACAACACTGTAGTTAAAGTATATGTGTGTTAAGAAATGAATTTTGTATAAATCTTTTTATTTCATTAAATGTAATTTTTAGCAAAACTATATTAATATCAGTCTAATATGTTGTTGAAAAACAGTGTTTACTTGAGTCATAGATATGACTCATGTGAGCAGGTGCTGTGTATGATAACAAATTCATTACAAGTAAACATCCAGGAACAGCTATGAAAACAATTGGCTGATACTGGGTCAGGCTTCCCTAATGTCAAGAAGTATTGTGGAAAAGCATGTGTCCTCGTGCACATGCAATTCAAATAACGTATTAGCTTCACTTATATGTTTGAAATTTTTGTAAGGCGTACAGTCATGGACAGGCAGTTGTTGTAGAGTCATAGAGTTGTAAAGTCAGTTATACAACTTCTATTACCTTAAAAATGGTATTTTTGCACTAGAAGTTGTCTTTCATATGTCTATGTAGAACAACAAGTTTTGTTAGTAGAGCTAATTTTAATTCGTTTCTTCTGAATAATTGTTTTCCTGGAGAACAACATTACTTATTTGGACAAAGACGTCAAAAAATATTCTAATTTTGAACGGAACAACACAAACTGTGCTTTATTGTGTAAATTCTGAAATTTTCTGTTAGCCTTCGTCTGACGTGGTCATCTGCCATTTTGGACCAGAACTTTAGACACTTCAGACTGTTTAGAACTTTTTACAGGACTTATATTTCTTTTTTGAACAACATTTGGATCATTTCTGTAAACTGTAAGTCTTGCTTAAATTATTTACATTATTTCATGTTTTCTAGGAAAATAAATTATTTTTTTGTTAAAACTTACAATGATTGTTGTCTTCACTTTTTCTATTATGTTACTTTGAATGAGCCAATACATAACAAATATATATATACTTACATGCAAGCGTCCTACTGTGCAAGACTATGTCTTGAATCTGGATATGAACCCTGTTCAAGGGTCAAATTTTGTGTCTGGAATTTTCCAGCAAATTATGTATGAAAAGGCATCCCTGAGAAGAAAGGGGCTTAGAAAATTTTCTTCAAACTTTGAAAAATTTGATACGGGTAAATATTGGAATGAAGGCATTCATTTACTTTTGCTAGTTGTTAGGGTATCAGTTCAAGAATCTTTAGAATCCAGTCATTTTGAACTAGTTTTTGGATATAATGTGCATGGACCACTGAAGTAATTAATAGAGAAACATCTTTCTAAAGAAGAAACTGAAATCAGTCTTCTCGATTAGGTTTCTAATTTTAAGTATAAGTTGTCAAAGGCTTGTGAGGTTGCAAGAACTAATCTGCACTCGACTTAGTCAAAAAATGAAATTATGATAAAAATAAAATGGAAAGGAGTTTCAGCCCGGTGATAGAGCTCTGGCTATCTTGTACATTCTACAAAATTCTCTTCAGGTCAAGTATTATGGTACTTACACATTTGAAAAGAAAGTAAATGATGTAAATAATACATCATTAAAACTCCTGGGAGGCAAAAACAAAAGCAACATTGCCACATAAAAAATTAAAGGAGTACTAGTATGTTGAGAGAGATAGCCAGATTAATCATGCAATTAATTTAGTTTTAGCTGTTCCACTCAGTGAGGATTTAAGCAAAGGGATGTAATGGGTCTCTATTATTTCAGAGTAATAAATCTTTTGAATTCAGAATAATCTAGACCAGAAACTTTCACAATTGCAACAAGAAAAGAATGAACTTTAACAGTTATTAGATAAATATGTGTGCTTATTTCCAAATGTTCCTACAAGAACAAACAAAATATATCGTGACATTTTAATTGTAAATTCCACACCTGTGAAACAACACCCATAAAGGATGAACCCTCTCAAACAGGAATGCTTGTAAAAACATTCAATATTTGCTGAACAATTATTTCATAAAGCCCAGTAAAAGTGATTCTATTCTTGTTCTGAAATCAGATAAAACTTTCTGCATGTGCACTAATTTTATAAAGGTGAAAACTGTGTCTAAGCAGATTCATTGCCATTACCAAGAATCAATGACCATAATGATAAAATTGGAAATGCAAAGTATGTCACCAAATTTGACCTAAGAGGATTTTGGCAAATTCCACTGACGGAAAGGGCTTTATCAATATAAAGTGAAGCTCTTTCAGATGAAAGGTTCGCCAAGTACTTTTCAACAGTTAGATAATTGCAATGCTTAGAATGATGATATCATCATTTACAGCAACAGCTGGAAAGAATATCTAGCAATAATTTGGAAATTCTTTGACAGACTCACTGATATAAGTTTGACAATTATTTATCCAAAATTGAGTTTTGCCATGATTGTGTAGCATTTCTTGAATAAATCAAGGGACATGGACAAGTTAAACCTCTCAATGCCATGGTCAAGGCTATCTCTGATTTCTCTGTGCCTATCAGTAAAAAGCAACTGATACGATTTTTGGGCATGACTGGATCATAAATTTTGTTTTAATTTTTTGATAATTGCTGAACCCCTGACAAGTTTATTGAGCAAGAAAAAAGTTTCATTGGACTGAAAAATGTCAGGAGGCTTTTGATACGTTATAGGCAATATTCACAAGTGCAACAGTTCTTACAGTTACAAATTTCTGGGAAACATTAAAACTGTTGATGCAAGTGATGTTTTGGCTGGAGCAGTAATGTTTCATGAAGATAAAATGGTGTTGATCATCCAGTGTGCTATTTTTCTAACAAACTAACCCTTTACCTAATATTAGCGCCTTTTAGCAATTTATCCAATGTCACGCTAAGTGCTTTTTGGCAATACTGTAAACAACAGCTATTTTGAGAGGGTTTTCGTAGCGCCACCTTCGGGGAAAACCCCCTATTAGATACTACATTCATTGGTAAGAATGACCATTCATCAGATCACATCACTTTTGATGCTCTGGTTGCATTCTACTATTTAAAGTAAGTAGGTCGTAACTGGGTCGTATTCTCCATTAAAATAGCTGTTAAACGTAACATACACTTCACTGCTTAACAGGCCTATGTGTATCGGACTGCACTGTGTAACTTTGCTACATGTGTATCAAAGGGCTAAAAAGCCATACACTCTATGAGGGAAAGGGTTAAATAAGTACCTGGAAAATTATTCCACAATTGAGATGGAATGTTTAGCATTGATACTGGCATTACAACACTTTGAAGTTTATATTAGTTCAGCAATTTCTCTTATTATTGTGCTTCTTGATCACAACCTCCTTATTTTCATCAGCAAAATGAAAAATAAAAATCAGAGATTATTACGGTGAAGTTTGTTGTTACAGGAATATAATACTGACATCAGGCACATCAAAGAAAAAGACAATTTAATACAGATCCACTTTCACATGTATAGGAATGTATTATTTAATGTAAACTTTGTGTCATTCATAAGATTTCATCTTACATTTTTTAACATATATATATATATATATATATATATTAACTAATTGTAAAAAGAAAGCTTTACTGCATAAATCATTTTTTTTTTTTGTGTGGAAAAGAGCTATGTTTATTGAATCTGATTGTTAGTTTTAATTTATTTTATTTCACTACATGTTACTGTAATTTAGCATGATTTTCTGGGTTTGACCTTGTCCAAAGTTGTATTATCTTGTGGGCTGAATTTTATTTTCTTTAAATTATTAAATTCAAGCAATTATTTTCTCTGGAAGTAGAAAACTCTTCAGACAAAGTCTTGGATAAAGACATTCATTGGAATTTATACTGAATGCAAACCTGGAATATTTCTTTGATTCAAAAAAGAGATTGTTGACACATCAGCACTTTGCTGATCATAACAGACATGTCATCGTCTTTAATTTTGGATCTCTTCAGGATTTGAACTGAGTTTCATTCAGGACTTTTGTTTACTAGGACTAGAGATCACAGATTAGTGCATGGAAATAGGGTAATGTTACTACATGGTGTTGGCAGATAGCTGTGTAGAATTGTTACTACATCAGGATTTTGAGATCACAAAAAGTGTTTGGAGATAGGATAATGTAACTACATGGGTTGTGGGGGATGGCTATGTAGTATTGTTACTAAATCAAGTTTTGGAGGTCACAAATCAGTGCCTCTAAATAGGGTTAGCGGGATAGCAAGAGAGCAATGTAGTTTTGTTACTACATCAGGTTTCTTGGTGGATATTTAATGTTCACTCCAGTTTAAAAGTAGTCTAACATGGTAAACCACAGGCTGTCTTTCACGAGTGACAGCTCGCTTGTTGGTTGGGGGGGAATGAATCATACAACCAAAGCTCAAACAGGTGGTCATTCAGATCAAGATGAAAACTTAATCATATTAACCTCCTGGAACTGAAAGCCTGTTGTTTGACATAATAATCTCTTTGGAGGTGAAGAATGCTCATTGATAACTATGTAGCAGTTTCATATGTGAACAAAAGAGGGGGGGCACATTTCTAAATTGCATGAATTATCATGCAAAAGCTGGCTGTTGTGTGCAATTAGGAGTATCTGGTTAAGTATCTGGTATCTCATTTGCCGGGAACACTATATTGTGCTGCAGATAGATTGAATACAGACCTGACCCAATAGTTAAAGCAGTTGATGATTATCTCTTTTTTCTTTAAAATGGATTTAGAGTTGTGATTATTGCTTTCCACCTTTCAGTTTGTGTGAAGATGAAGCAGTGGTTGGTCATTGTTTTCTGCTGGCATGTAAATCTGTGATTCTACAACTGGCACACAATCCACAATGATGACACACCCTCCGCAAATTGAAAATGGGTGTTTTCACTTTTCTAGACAGCAAATCAAAATCAATGATCATTAGACAGGATTGCCTTCCTCCTCATCAATTCATGGAGAACATGAACTAAAAAAACAGTATTTGGGTCATCTCCAAAAAGTTAATTTAGAATAAAAGACAGATTAATCCACTTGACACATTTGTTATGTTTGTTATAGTTTTTACCTGAATTAGTCGAAAGAGGTTTTAGGCTCTAGTTATGTTAATTCAATTTCATATGTAGTTAGTCTTACTTCTCAAACAACTTTTAAGCAATTGTTGTTGTTGTTGTTGTTGGGCTTAACGCCATTTTTCAGCACACGATAGGCTATTCATGGCGGCCAGTATTAATGGTGGAGAAAGAAACCGGGAAATCACCGGAAAGAACCACCGACCCACGAGAAGCTACTGGCAAGCTTTCTTACATATCTACATTCGCCGAATCCTAGACTCCAACCCAAGCAGACAGAGGTGAGATAGCAGTGATCCGTAACAGACAGCGCTTTAGACCACTCGGCCACTCGGGGCCCCACTTTTAAGCAATGATGTATTTACTAAAGAGATTTATGAGAGGGCTGTTCATTGCACAGTATTGAATTAGTAGATAAAGGTTTCGGTTATAGTTCAGCAAATACAGCTGGAACTGCAATTTCGTCATTAAGATATTTATTAGAGGTGAAATATGAAGTTGGTGCTTAACTTTTTTCCTTCTTTACAAGGCAATGATCAATTAACATTGCAAGAAACTTAATATGAAGTTAGCTATGTTTTTTGCTTTGTTAACAGGACTGGTGTCAGACGCTTCACCTTATGCAGACAAATAGCATTACCTTTGGTGTTAACTGTGTACAAATACATATTCCTTCATTGCTGAAACCATGTGGAACCCTTTGTATTTTTACTCCTATCCATATGTTTTGGTTTGTTTACAGTGTTATCTGCAACCGACCAAATTTGCGAAATTCTGAAACAGTTATTCATCAGCACACAATCTTCACATAAAAAGTTGCAAAAGACACAATATCAAACTGGATACAGACTGTTATGAGGGACTCTGGTATTCATACATCAGTTTTCAGGCTCACAGGACAAGGGCTCATCTGTTTCTGTGGCCTGTGCTAAAGGCATACCAAGTCGAAATTTGATTGTACATATAATTTCATGAACAACATAAGTAGTCATCATATGCCTACCCTTCATATTCCTGCCCATAAAATATTGAGGCTTCCATTTCCTTTTGCTCTTAAGACTGATCAGCCACATGACCAATGTCATCTGATGTGATCACTAAATCACTTATGGGGATAATGAAATTGCAATCAAACTTCAACTTGGTAAGTCTAGTTTAATGTATCAGTTAGTATACTGGTGAAAACCCATGATGATATGATTCTCAATTTAGGTCTAGAGGTAATAACAAGATTTTCATAATGACTGTTGTTGTAACCAGATTTGATGTATCAATGGCAAAATTTTAATTTAATACCAACTATAAAAGACCATAAAAAGCCTTCTAGATGAAATCCCTCTTTCAATACGACTTTCCATGAAGAAGGAGAAGTAACCAGACTTTCAAGATGACCAACTAAGCACCATAAGATTTAAAATGAAACCCAATGCTGATATCACATTCCATTTTGGTAACAAAAAGTATGCCGATGAACCGAGACCAGTCAAGCCACATCACAAAGTCTCAAAATTAATGAACAATCTTACTAGAATACTCACACATCACAATGACTCTGACACTAGCTGTTGCTGATTTCTGCAAGTTGTCTTGATTTGATGCAGTACAAATGTAATTCCCTCCTTTATTCCTATCCACAACACATGATAGATGAGTACCAGGCTGTGAAAAGTCCTGTGGACCAGTCCATATGTAGCTACAGCGAGGGTAGCAGTCAGCTGAGCAGGTGATGTTCAACATGGTACTATCTTCAACAGTTTGGTTAGAGTCAGAGGTAGATAACATTACCTGACCACTGGCTGGCCCATCTGGAAGAAAAGAAAGATTTAAAATGCAATTTGTGCCTTACCAAATCCAAGAATTTATTTACTACTGAGAAAATATTTTTTTATAAAACCATCAGAACTCAGACCCATGAATTTAAATTAATTCACAGTAAAAGTCATTGTCAGAAAAAAGGAAGGAAGTATTACTCTAAGATATTACAAAGTGATCCCACCTTATACCATCATATGGTCATCTCTTTATGCAACCTGCTAAGGTGGTCTTACTTATGATACAATATAAGGCTGACCCAATAGAAAGCATCATCAGGTAGTTTCATGCTATATCATTATAAATTAGTCCAATTATAAAACATTATTATGCGCTATTGTCAGAACTAAATATTAAAGAAATTTACCTTCTTTATCATGATCTTGATCCAGCTAGTACACCAGCAGCAATGCCATCTCCAAGGAAAAATGTAACAGCACCAAAGTTATTAAATATATATTAAACCTTAAAAAAACATCGGGGCTGCAAAGCACAAGTCATACACTTCTGTTGAAATTACCAAAGTGCCAGAAAATGAATTGATATCCCACAGAAAACAGAAATCTTGCAAGGAGATTATGAAAAGTCTTGCTGTAACATCTCAATTAGCTGTGTTTGCTCAGGTAAAATATGTGTGTGATATGGATTTATAACATAGCTTTAGAAAAGTTTAAATCATATCACTATGATATGAGCAGTGTGATAGTTAATAGTGATGTCTAGCACAGGGACATCATGCTGCAAAAATGATTTTCCTCCCAGTCACATTCTCCTAACACCATAACAACCAGTCCTAACACTAACCTCAAATGCTGAGTGCCTAGCAAGGCAGCTGTTAATACCATTTTTATAAGTCTTTGGTATGACTTGGTCAAGGTTCAAACCAAGGACCTCATGCATCTGAGGTAGACAATCTAACCACCAGTCCACCAGTTGTCTCTCAGCTGATATAGTGGAAACAAAACAAAAGCCTTCCTACTCTTTGAGCATGACGCCTACCTCCAGCATGCACCATGATATACAATGTCACCTAACACGTAAAGAAGAAAATGTGACATCTAAGTTTTACACCTGTCTTTTTAATTTTGTTTTAAAAAAACATAGACACCTCATATACCAATAATGCCCTTATTCAGAGTGACTTGCTATGAAATACCAATAATGCCCTTATTCAGAGTGACTCGCTATGAAATATCAATACTGCTGCTAACATTTGGATTTTGACAAACTGATTTTGATGTATAAACACCAACCCAAACACAACCAAGGATGCTACAAAGTTGCCAAGGAGATTAAGACATTGGTAAAAATGAATCTAGTTTAAACTTTAGTTAATGGTTACAGCATGTCTAAATTGTCTGTACTGATCTTGGCCATATATAGACTACAATTTTCCATAGTTATGAATTAACTGATATTTGGTTGTGCATGTAACAAAAAGCCTTATGGCATCAGGAACTGGTGTTTATTAAATATCCAGTGAATGTACAGCTTGTCAAAAATCAGAACAGTGTGGGTGAACAAGTAGTATGTGGACTACCACTATGTTTTTATAATGTCAGAATTTCGACCATTGCATCATAAGTGTGACCATTATGACCTTCTGTAACAATAAATAGAGACACAAATGAGGAACTAATGACTCCAAGACACATTCTTTTACTCATCAATCATACACAATCATTTTCCACCACTCCTTACCACTGCTGTGGCTTAGTTATTAGAGCATCCACCTCCGATGCAGGAGGTCATGGGTATAAAGGATGAGTCATACCAAGAACTTATAAAAATGGTGCTAGTGTTAGGACTGGTCTGCCTGGTGTTAGGATAATGTGACTAGGTGGGACAACATGCTACATGTATGCATTATGATACCCAAGTGCTAGACATCACTACAAGCTGCCACACTGCAGACATCATAGTGATATGACTGAAATATTGTTAAAACTATCTAAAAAATCCAAATCACACACACACACTCACTTATCACTACTCCTGTTGTAAGGTAGGGGTTAGGGTTAGGGGGAGCAGAAGTGCATTTTAAAGGGTCCCTAAGATTTCTGCTCAGCTCTATACCACAGCATAAAACAAGGCATAAGAACAACTGTTACAGTATAAGCTCCTAAAAGTCTGAGCCTGACCGATTGGTTGGTGTGGACCAGGCCTTAATATTAAGTAGGGTTAAAGTGATGGTGATTAAGTCAACCAGTGTGAATTGTGGAGTTTAGAAAACTGCATGAGCTATATTATCAGTAAGATTATAGCAAAAACTACAGAGCAGCTGTCTGAAAGATTGCTGTTAACTGTACTTACATATGACTACCAATGTTGTCTGAAGACTCTGAGATCTACCAGTAATGCCATTGGACACAGTACATGTATAGTTGTCTGTATCGCTCTTGCCAACACTGCCTATCATTAAGGTCTGGTTGGCTTTAAGATATTCTGGAACTGATCCTCTCTGCCACTGGAAACTACAGGTAGGGTTACAGTCTGCTGTACATTGTATAATGACTGGGTGGTTTTCTATTCCCATGATGATTCTGCTAGAAGGGTTGAGTTGAACATTGTCTGGACCATCTAAAAACATGAAACTGATCATCAGCCCACAAACTAAGACAAAAATAAAACATTGTATATACCATATTCTTAGTTACTTTCCATATTAAGACAAGTATTCAACATGAGGCATATTCTGTGAACTTCTTTAGGTGGACAAGATGGTGTCTTAATTTTACACAATTTATGTTTGTCTAATACTTCTAAGGCTGTGCATGTCATTGATGCATTAATGTATTTTATTTCCTTTTAAAACTGAAAGCTTCACCTCTGTCTTCTGTGACGTTGATCTAATAACAAGACTTTAAATATGGCTGCCATGGTGGCCATATAGGTCACATCAGCACCATTTAGTTTACATGGTTCTGTCCAGCTGTTTTTTTCACTATTATGGTTCATGAAAGTGTGATTGATGGACAGTACAATATGTCTTTCAATATTCTAAATTTGGTTGAATACATGAAATGAGTTGATTTAAGCAACTAATTTAACATACACTGTTTATTTGCTTGGTGGTTGATGGTGTGGCCTTTATTACATATATTTATTTTGTACTGTATGATTTACCTTTGTCCATAACTGATTATAGGAGTTTGGGCCTATATGAATATTGTATTTTTTGTAAACATGTTTACTTGGTTTAGAGTTCTAGATGCAGCCTTGATTTTTACCTTAGAAATTTCTAGACACAATACCATCTGAGTTACAACTGCATGAGATTATGAAACAACCAAAGATCAAATTTATCAATGATGGTGCACCCCATCTTTTTTCAACATTTACTATATACTAACCCTAACCCTATGATCGATGGTGATGGAACATTTATTGATTCCACAATGGATGACAAAAAAGCATCTGCTATCATTAATAATCTTGTCAATAATAGCAAGTACATATTCAAAATAAAAGGTATTGCTGAACACTGTTAGTGAAGACTTGGATTATGCATCACAAACTAGACCCTGTTAAGGAATCACAGCGACATAATGTCATAATAACATAAAAATTCTAAAGCAGGTACTTTCACTGGAATTGACAAACCATACTACACGAATACATATCAAGTTTCTGCAGTTGTTTATGCACTTTATCGTTTGAATGAACCAGGCAAAGCTGCTCTTGCTCCAATGAAAACAGGCTCGATAAATTGTGTGGTTCAACATATCATAGACCATAATTGTCATGCATGGACAGAAGCACTAACAAAATTTCCATGGGAGAGAATAATACAATATTATGATGGCCATATCTATGAGGAAATCTACAACATAAGTAAGAGTGACCCTGTATCGGTCTGATTATTTCAACATTTGATCAGTTTCTTCTGCCATCTGGAGTGCTTTATCGGAAGGAATCACTTTAACAAAATATGAAACAATTTTTTTTAAATATAACACAGACACTGATAATTTACTCAATAACTGTTTTACAGCACTGTCTGTTGTGGCTCATATAACCCAACAAAGAAATAAATGGTGTCCAACTTCAAAAGAATTTCTCAATGATGAATCTTATGTTGAGTTTGGCAATGGTGGTCTTTGGAACACAAAATATAACACATTCAACATGATTTCTGTTGACAGTGTAGCTGCTTATCCTACTGCTTTTCTTGGTCTTGACAAGTTTCATCATTATTTGGAACGATTTGGGTACCCAACAACCAATACAGCACAAGTTGCAGTAAATAGACCCCTACCAAATATAGATATTACTTGATTTGCTGAGATTGATTCATTCGAGTTTTCAGCAAGTATTCATCCAGTGATATCAATTTGGTTTGGTAGACACTTTATTAAACCAGATACCAGTGTCAATCTCAACGACTGTTGCGCAAAATATCAGTGTTGTTGGGCTCCAATTTGGTGTTATTACGATGCATGCTCAATGCTAAAATTTTCACATCATTGACTCTAACCTATCCTATAATTTTCTACAAACATTTTGAACATTTTTTATGTGTAAAGAATTGCAATGTTTTAAGACTTTTATGTACATAAATAATAAAATGCTCATCAATTTTACATTATTTTAATAAGACTTAACTTGAACTTCTTTAACACACACACACACACACACACACACACACACACACACACACACACACACACACACACATACATACATACATACATACATAGGGGCCCCGAGTAGCCGAGTGGTCTAAAGCGCTATCCATTAGAGATCAATGCCATCTCACCTGTCTGCGTGGGTTTGAGTCTAGGATTCGGCGAATGTGGATAAGTGAGAAAGCTTGCCAGTAGCTTCTCGTGGGTCGGTGGTTCTTTCCGGTGATTTCCCGGTTTCTTCCTCCACCATTAATAGCCTATCGTGTGCTGAAAAATGGTGTTAAGCCCAACCAACAACAACATACATACATGCATGCATGCATGCATGCATGCATGCATGCATGCATGCATACATACATACATACATACATACATACATACATACATACATACATACATACATACATACATACATACATACATACATACATACATACATACATACATACAATCAGAGTAATCCTAGAATACTATAAAATGCACACTTTAATGGAGAGAAAAAATTTATATTTCTCAAAGAGTGTCCAACAAAATTTTGAAATATTGTAATTCTAGCAGTTTCTCATCAATCTGCATGTCCTGAAACAACTTTTATTTAAGTTTTCTTTTTCAAGCTGTGCTCAAGCTATTGGATGTACTAATGAAAGTGAGATTTCTCTCATACTGCATACTGTAGTCATCAGCAGGTACCAATCTTCAAAAGCTGCATGCAACTTTCTAAAAAATTATTTCCTGTTAACTTACTTCTAAATACCAAATTCATAATCAGTTAAATTATGACTTTCAATGTATTTTTTCCTGAAACTAACTTATATAAAGTGGCTTTTTTAAAATTTCTTGCTTTCCACGACTTTCAACAATATTTACAAAATATACATGGATTTTCCTCAACATTAAACAAACCCATTCTTCTTTCCCAACTTTTCCATTATTCTGGTGGAAAACCTCAGCCAATTAAAATTAAAATATGCCCTCTCAATGCCAACTGTGGCATCATTTACTGACTGGAGAGTAGTGTAAACTATAATTTGTCATTCTATTGACTTATGTTCAAAGGATAAATGCATGCTCTGGGATCACAAATAAAGATTGGCATTGCTCATTACATGAGGAGTATCTATGCTTTTAATTGTTAAAAGGTCACAGTCCCAAAATGGCATGTATTTGGTACACACACAAAATATGTGTGTTTCCAGTTGGCTGACTGCCTGTTTTTCATTGCCAACCTAAGCACTGTCTTTCCCCTGGGGTACAAAAAATAAATCACATTAAATATGTATTTGTAAAAAGAAAAAATACCTGCCTACCCTAATTTTAAAAACAGCATAATGGGAAACAACACACATAGCCTTTTTTTGCCTTTGTGATGGTATACCATCATATTTCTTCGAGTTCAAATTCTCATTAATTGCAGATATGGTAAAGGCTATTGAAGAAAAACTTATGTAAACAATAATTTTGACCAGGAGTATAATATTTTACAATTGTAATATGTTTAAAAATTACCAAAACAAATGTTTTATACTTACACTTGACATCAATGACATGTTCATTGCTTGGAACTGACTTTGCTAGTGAATCCTCATATGCAACACATGACAGCTTGGCCCCATTGTCCTGTCTTGTAAGACTGGTGATGGTCAGTTCTGTTCCTTGTACCTTATAGCTTATTCCTGTTGTAATAAGCTGGTCATTTACTTTCCACTCTGACATCATTGTCAGGCCATGGTCAGGAGGTGCACTGTTGGACACAGAGGAACAATTCAAATGGTAGTCTGACCCCAATACAGCAGAACCAGTGATTGGAACAATCTGAGGCTTGGATGGAGCAACTAAAGTAAAGTTAATGGTACTACAGAGTAAATCAAAATCTTGACTATTTTTTAATCTGGCTCAACTGAAAAGCATAAGTTGGATATGATTCTAAAAGATTTCACGATTTTCGTTTGGTACCAATTCCATATTGATGAGTTACTCACTGAATTTTGACACGAGTTCTCTTCTGAAATGGAAGCCACTAAAAGATGTATTGATGATATATCTAAATCATCAGCAAGATTGACTCCAGCTGCTCTTTTTTGAAATTTCAGTAAACCTTCTTGATTATCTGTATCATTACATATATGTAATTTAATTACTTGTGTGTTAGTTTTAATTTCACTTTAATTTGTTTTTATTTCATTACTTGTTATTGTAATTATAACTTTATTTACTGGATCTAACACTTTTTTTGAAAAATTCGGTAAAGTTCTGTTTTGATCTGGTAAATAACCAGTATTGTTACATTATATGTTAGCTGACCAAGCTCCTGACCTTGATTCAGAACTGGTAAATAGCTTTTTTTTGTTTCTTCCAGAGAGTGAAAATCATTGGTCATTATCAAGGTCATACTTGGCTTGTGTGTTTGCTCTATTGTAAATAACTTGTTATATATTTTTTTTATTCAATCTTATAGAAAGATTCATTCAGTACAATCAAATCCGTAAATGGCATACATATTAATTTACATATTATTTTACTACACCCTTTGAAAGCAAGTTATCATGTGACCCTATCAAGTGGTCCATTCTGCATTGTAAGTGGAGTTAAAGTGATCTACCATAGTGTTTGTTTAGTCAATTGTAATTATTACCTTCAGGCTCAAATATATTTATTAGGTTGTTGCCAGCTGATTTGAATTTTCCTATTATTTTTCTGAATTAATGATTTAATTTCCCTGGAGACTTTCTCTAGAGCTCATTAGAATTCTTGGACAAACATTTACTGAAAATTATTCGAACTCTGAAGACGGAATATTATTTCTTGGTGATTCAACAATGAACCGTTGACACAACAACACAAAGTGGGTTATAGAAGATGTCATCGCCTTCCATACTTGAACTTCATCAGGATTCGAAAATAAGAGTCTTTTAAAACTTTTTAATGATAGGACTTATATTTTTAAACTCCAGTATTAGTTTTTGGATTAGATTCTCAAGCTACAAGTCTTTTTTTTATTTTTATCTTGTTTTCTTGAAAATAAATTATTCTGTTAAAATTTACAAATCTTTTTGGCTTCACTCTTTTCTTTGTTACTTTTGTACAAGCGTAGAAACATAACAATATCACTATTACCCCAGATAAGATTTTATTCTGTTTAAGAGAAAATGCAGGACAAAGCAGTGAGGTAACTGTAATGACCTTATCAACTTGCATTTTCCAACAAAAAAAGATTGTCTATCATGATGCCAAATAGTATTTCATTTTCAAACTGTAGTATATCCAGTCATTTTATCATTCCTTTGAAATCATTTTTCTCAGCTTTTACTCTTCCTTGATTTCAATCATGGCTTTTGATTTGGCTGCATTTATCTTTAAGTCATTGTGCTCATTATCTTTATGCCATTGTGCTCTTTATCTTTATGCCATTGTGCTCATTATCTTTATGCCATTGTGCTCTTTATCTTTATGCCATTGTGCTCATTATCTTTATGCCATTGTGCTCATTATCTTTATGTCATTGTGCTCATTATCTTTATGCCATTGTGCTCATTATCTTTATGCCATTGTGCTCATTATCTTTTTGCCATTGTGCTCACACCAATTGTTTAGCTTTACCAAAGCTTTATTTAATTTAGGGCTAATCTCATGGTGTGTTCATCCAATGCTATATAATGTTGATATCTACAAAAATGTTTGAGGTTAATAGCTTAATCTGATATGGTAAATCACTGATGTATAAGAGAAAGACAAATGGTCCAAGAACTGATCTTTGGGGAGCACCTGTCTTTTTTAGTTTCTTATCTGAAAGTTTATTTAAAATGGAAACTTTCTGTTTTCTACCATTGTAATATGACTGAAACCAGGTTAAACTTTGTTACGAAACAGCTCGTTCTATGTAACATAAAAAGAAAAAGTGCACACAACAAGCTTTACAAATTTTAACAATCATACAATTTATTTTACTAGAATACAAAATAATGTAAATTATTTAAAACAAAACTTGCGGTTTATAGGAATGATCCAAATTTTGTTCAAAAATAATTTTAAAAAAATATAAGTCTTGAAAAAAAGTTCTAAACACAGTCCAAAATATGATGTTCCGGTCCAAAATGGCAGTTGTCTACGTCAGACGAAGGCTAACTGCAATTTCCAGAATTTTTCACAAAAACAATGTATGTGTTGTCCCGTACCAAAATTAGGGAGAAAAATGTCCAAATAGGCAATGTTGTTCGCTAGGAAAGTTATAAAGAAGTGAAGAATAGTTTCGCTAACACAGCATGTTATTTTACGTAGACATAATAACGAATTCTTCTTCTTCTGGCACAACAAATTAAAAGTTGTATGACTCGACTCGACTACGACAGTCTGTCTGTGACTGTTGACTCTCGAACAGGACAGTTTGTATGTGACTGTCTTTGAATCACAAAATCTCAAAGCATATATGGGAAAGCTAATGCGTAGCCTGAGCTGCACTCGCACGAGGAAGCATGCAATTTCCCAATACTTCTGAACAATGAATTTTTGTCATCATACACAGCACGTGCCAACATGAATTACATCTACGACTCAAGTAAACTTATCAAACCATGTTAGACAATATAATGAAATAAAATGAAATAAAAAGATTTATACAAAATTGATTTTTTAACGAACTTGAACTCCAGGGTCATAACAACTTCCATGGCTAACTTGATACAATGTATATGTTTTAACCATTCATCCACCATTCTACTTAATGTAGTCAGGAATGAATGTCCTTCATGGAAGCTTAAATGTAGTAAATTAAAAGATTCTAAAGTACAGTGCGACCCTGCTATAAGGCAGTAGTTGGGAGCCATAGAACTGAACCATGTTATAAGCAACTATGTATGTTACCAACAAATTTGCAGGGTTATCGGGGTGGTGGTGGTGAGAGGTAATAAAATCGGGTGCAAAAACATATGCTTCATTGGAACAGTTACCATTTTAAATCAATGTATATTAAAAATGAAAAACACATGCAGTGATAACAGATTGCATATATAATATATTACTTTATACAGAGAACCACACATTGGTGCATAGACGTGTAGTTTATTTATACATGTCTCAACCGTGAATCTCATATTATACAATGAATCAACAATACAAATATTTCCATCGAAAATATTTGCACACATATTTAAAATATTCAGTAGTTTTATCACAAATGAGAATAATGCATGTATATGATATTTTGGGATCAACGCCACAAACATCTTGTATTCAAATTTATAAGCCATCTCTTTTCCAACATGACAATAAAGCTTTACACAATTTACTTTACATACTTAAATTATTTTTTTTACGAAATAAATATCTGTAATAAGGTGAATGAAATTTCGGGAGACATGACACGATCGTGTTATATGTGAATTCGCGTTATAACGGAGCGTGTTATAGCGGGGTCACACTGTATGTAAGTTCTAAATTCATTACAATCCTGTCTTTCTAATATCTTTGAAGTGATGATAAAACTAATATGGGTAAATAGTTATTCATACCAAAAAGATCTCCCTTCTTATCCACTGAGTTACTTTTGTCAGATTTTGACAGTTTGGAAGATATACATGACTGTACAATCACTTAAGATAATAGTTTTAGAAATTTAGCATTTATATCATCTAGACTCATAGCAGTTTTGATACTATTTTTGATACTATTAAAATGAATTAAAAACTTATTATTTTGAAGTACTTTTTCTTTGCCATGTTTGGTGGAAATATGCTCATTTAATTCAACACCAAACAATCTTTTATGAGCTGTGAGATCCACAGGATTTTGTGTATATACTCTGAGTAATCTTTGAATGCACCTGCAATTTCTGAATATAACCATTTTCATACTTAACACATTTACATCAACATTCCCTCTAAGCAAATGGTAGATGTGATTGCTATGTACCTTGCATTGTGCATGCATTATTGCGACGAGCAAAATTTTTTAGATCATTATAAAACATCCTTACAAATTGCAAAAAATAATGTATAATACACTATAACTATTAAGAGTCAACATGTAATAAATTAAATCAACAAATTTTTAGGATAAATTTATATAATTTTCATACTTACTCTGTTTTTTTACCCTTCCAAACTTTGTAAACCCAATCAAGATTTATGGTTTGTCCACTTACAAACAACACCGTCATTTTCAGAAAAATAAAAATTATTTCCTAATTCCACACGCTGCCAAATTTTTTATTCTACTGTTTCGGTTTCAACAAGTTCTTTCAACCATGCTGATTTGTGTATGAGTGAATCTTCTCTTTTGTTTTGACATTTTAATGAGAAGATGAAAAAAAATATAATAAAAATTAATTGCTTAAATTAAAATGCAACAGTCATTCAATGCAAGAATCCAAATTGAATGAAATGAACTCTTACAATCAGCCTTGGTTGCCAATTGCTTTCTCAAGAAGTAGTATCAGAATGTTGTGTTATATAAGTGAAATATAATCCAATAAGTGAAACCGACAATGCAACATTACACTGCTTGTGGTTGGCCAGGGGAATTTGAACAATGTCTTTTGATTGTGTGCTTTTAGCAAGATTTGACTGGAGAGCATTCCGCCAAAATTTCGAGCCATCTAGCATTAGTAATGTCTTCTTACAAGATTGATAATTTTGGATAGATCTTAAAATTAATGTTCGATTAAATATTTGGTAATTTTGATCTGCTGGACAGAGAACAATTTCAGCTGTACAGGGTTGTCTTAGCAGCTGCAGGGCCTCACACATACAGCTTAGAGAGAATGTTGATCTATTTGCTACTATTTTCATCACTAATACAGCTAAATGGAAGACTATTGCGATCTAAATCCCTTAAGGTTATCCAGAGCTTTCTAAGGTTCTTTTTCATAACACTATCAGATATTTCAGTGGAAAAATAAGCATGATTCAGCAGTGAGTGACATCACTATAAACTGCCACACTGCAAGACACCATAGCAATATGACTGAAAAACTGTTAAAACTATGTAAAAAAAATATATACAAATACAGATCATATTATTCTACTTTGGTCAAGTGCTTGAAACCATTAATCAGTTAGAGAGATCAAGGCAGTCTGATATGAATGTTTCTGTCTAAAGCCTGATTAATTAGGGTGTAACAGCAAGTGTTTGGTTAAATATGACATGAAAGAGTCATGGACATTTGTCTCAATCAATTTTGACAAGTTTGGTAGTATTGAGATTGGCTGGTAGTTATCAGCATCATCCTTAGGACCAGATTTGTGAATAGGAGTTACTTTTGCAGTTTTCCATATTTTGGGAACAGATGAGGATGCAATACTTAAATTGATTATGAATGTTATGCTATCTACAATAGCAGAGGCAGAAGATTTAATGAGTCATGGACCAATCTGATCAAGTTCTGTAGCTCAATTAGTATCAAGTTCACTGAGAGATTTTGTAACAAAGGTTTTTGATACTGGTGGGATAGAGAAACATACCTTCTTAGTGATTTTGATGCTAAAAAACTTTTCCAGTTGTTTTCAAAATACATGTACTGGTTTTTTTAACTTTGTGGTAATGGTGAAAAATCACTAAAAACATTTGCATGTCAGTGTCATCAGTGACTGTTATGTCATTTACAAGAAGTGAGTGAATTTTATTTATCTGATCTTTTTGTGTTCCTCCCATGAGTCCATGAATATTTTCCAAATGGAGTTTGTGTTGCTTTTTTGTTTTCAACCAATTTTTGATAATAATTATTTTTTAGCTTTCTTAATCATATTTGTTTTTTTATTTCTGCATACTTTATATTGTGCATGGTTTACCTATCTTGAACTAATCTCATGTTTTCACAGTGCCTAGGATTTTAGTTGTAAGCCTATTAGGTTGGATTTCATTCTTTACTCCATGTACTTTCAGTGGTGCATGCTTAGAAACTACATCCATAAATCAGTCCACACCCTCAGAGCTTCACCTATGTCATCCAAATTTTGGATCATATTCCATGGAACTTTATATAGGTCGTTGAGAAATTGTTCTTCATTAAATTTTTTAATGATCTTTATGCGATTTTTTTCTTGTGTTTTTTTTTATTTCTCTTGCATTTAACCCTTATTGTCAAAAAAGTAGGATAGTGGTCACTAAGACTAAAATTAGGTACATTAACACAAGCCACATTGTCTGGTAGGTTGGTATAAATGTGATCAATAAGGGTGATTGAGTTTTCTGTTAACTTTGTGGGCTCATTTACCAGCTGGACTAGGCCTAATGATTCAATAAACTCCATCCAGTCGTTCCTTAATTGAGTACTGAGAACGTTCTTATTTATATTTCCGAGTATATATGTTTATTTTGCCTGTTAAAAAAGTTGATTTTAAATTGCTTTGGAGGAAGGTGTCCTATAAATGAAACCAACTAGAAATGATTTTGCATTATTTTGATAAATTTCCACCCAACTACTCTCAATTTCTTGTGACTCCAAGTCAAATCGCCTTTCTGCATTTACCTCTTCCCTAATGTATACAAGACCTCCCCCTCTGCTGTCTCTCTATCCCTGCCTAATGGTTTATTGTAGCCTTGACCATGAAATAGATTATCATTGTAGTCAGCATTTAATTTGGTTTCAGTGAGTCATAAAATATGTATATTATTTTCCTTGGAAGATAACATTAACTTAATCTAGTCTATTTCTTATGCAAGTGAACTAAGTTTGTTCCATTAGATCTCTACACAATGTACATGTTCATATGTTGTCACCTAACCCTAATAATGCAAATGATACCACTCTTTATTATTCTATGTAGTATTGACAATATAAGGGTCTAACTTCATACAAGAAAAAACCCATTCATTTCTTGTATTCCAAAAACTAATATATAGGACATATATTAAGCCAATGAAAGCATCTGCATCTTCATGTAATTATAGATGGTGACAGCATTCATTAATTCATTCCAGTCAAATTTGCAATGAACTAAAGAAAACATGTGACATTAAACCAAGACAATCATTTAAAGAGTAAGAAAATAAGTAGAAAATTATTACCTTTCACAATTAATATTTGCACTCCTCTATATAAAAATAAAGAATCACTGGCAGTATATATCCCAGCATCTCCAAGTGTAACATTTCTCAAGATGAAAGAGATCCGGTTTTCTATTGTGTTTCCGGTGAACTCAAACCGGTTTGCTACATCCCTTGACTGTGTGCCTTTTACCTGCATTATTAAGACACCACTCTTTACTATGGTGATTATTGACTCAATGGCAGGATAAGGATCCAGCTGCATATTAAAACTGGCATTCCATCCCACAAATGTCTGTATGGGAGAAGTGACTGTGAAAGATAAACAATATCTGATAAAAGATAAATAACACATGCATTATAAAAGCAGGGGGAAATATTAAGAACTATTATCTTAATGCTGCCAGTACCAATATCCAGTCTCAATTTTTATCTGTTTCTTGATAACATCATTAATACCAATCATTAAAAATGTCTGTCAATGCCTTGTACTTAGAAAACAGAATTTTATCAGCACTTTGGCAAAAATTTTAGTTGACACAGAACTAAAGACATCTGATGGCTCAACTTATCAAACCTGTATATATTAGTGATCACAACTATAACATTGATAATGTTGTACAAAAAGTAGTATTTGTATTTCTGATTCTGGAAGAACTAGTCAGAAACCCACCCTTCATACCAGATCTGACCCAATAGCTCAAAAAGAAAAAAAGTAAAGTACTGAGAAAGTGGTCCTTGACCCTGCCATGGCCACCAAACTCTAGCACAATTACAGCAATGGAAATATATCACACGTTTGCAGTGTAAACTGCAAAAATGTCTGACACCCAAAGTGGAATGACACCTCCATGACATGATACCCTTAAAGAGACTTGTGTTCTAGGTGACAAAAATTTCCAAAAATTCAAAATAAGATCATTACATCTATTTAATTGTCAGATGTCAAAAACCATCTCTGATATTCTTCAAGAATAACAAACTTTAAAATTATCTGCTGTGCTACGCATATTGGGTGTCAAATTAGCACCATTTTCTTTTAGGACAAAATATATATCATTAGTCTTTTGGTGAAACCTCTATGTCATAACGATCATCCAAAGGAGAATGGTGATACAGTATCAAAATTTAAGTCATTTCTTGTGTGAAAATGACACCAATTTCATGTAGTCCAGCTAGGTATCATAAGAAGTATATTGGTGAAAAACCCATGCTGATATAGTCATCCATTTAGAGCAGAGATAACTATATTTTCAGTATATGACTTTCCATTCAGGAGGGTTAGCACTAACGAGTGTTACGAGACTATGCTCTTAAGATAAGTAACAAAAAAGAGTGAAAGACAACAAGCTTTGTAAAATTAAACAAATAATTTATTTCTCTATAATACAAAGTGAAAAAAAGAAAAAAAAAACTATGGTATTGCAAATTAAATCCCAAAATAATACAAGAATTACACTCACAAGTCCTAATAATTAAAAGTCCTGAATAAAACTCAGTAAAAGTCAAGATTAAATCCAAAAACTGACGGCAATAACAGATCTATTTAAAATTTATCCTAACTGTGCACAACATAATACAACTTGAAAGTGCTAGATGTTAAAATGTTTAAGATAAAATCTTCTCAGTTACAATATATATATATATATATATATATATATATATATATATATATATATATATATATATATATATATATATATATATATATATATATTTCTCTACTTGACCTAGGGTCACAATTAGCCTTTTCTAAAAATACAACCATTTTTAAATGGAAAATTACTTTCTAGAATGATTTTCCTGTTTACAAAATAATGACCATAACCTGGAGTATACTCAGGATATTCCAAAACTTAGACCCAAATAAACAAATTTACTTTCCTTTTTAATAATAATACTGATTATTAAACAAACAGAGAGGATCATTTAGCTATATATTAGCCGTTTATAGTGAATACAATTTAAAAAAAAAGTCAATTTAGGTCAAGTAGAAATGAACTTAATTTTGGACAAGGTAAAGTCCAACATACAATGTTATAATACAATTATTATTACAACACAATTAGCTAAGAACTAATTTACTGTGAGGCCCTCACATAGCATGTAATGACATAAAGTAAAATAAAACTAACAAACAAAAAAAACCAAATTAAATTAAATATATACAACATGAGATTAACAAGATGTCTGCCATAGTGTCACACTTGGCTTCAGGTCAGCACCATTTCTCGTTAAGACTAATTAGACATCAGAAGTAAGATGCAGCATCAATGGTGTTTATCAATGCTTCCGCAGGTTTAAGTTGGTTTTCAGAAGCAAGTTGCATTACCCAGTAGTGTAACAGACCCAAAGAAATTGTATTTAAGAATGTGTTTTACACAATAGCATTTATTCCATGGTGTTCCAGGCAGCTTCATTATTGAAGCAAAGACATCATTGCTATTTTCAATTTTCAATGAATGTAAACTTTGTTCCTCATCAAACACAACTTTCCTGCATTACGGATCTGTCATTACATGTCTAAACTCCAGCTGGATTTGCAGTATAGATTTTTCATGTGGCATCACACACAGATTGAAGACATGATTGTTTTAAAAAACAACAACTATGTTACACATGTGACATTTAATACGTTATCAATTGTGTTACACATCAAGCAACAATCAACATGGAATCACGAATATTAAAAATCAACGATACTTTATCTGCTCAAGCAAATGCAAAGCAAATCCAAATTCAGTTCACACATTGATTCTTGGCTCTGCTGTTCCAGGGAAAACCCAACTGTTGCTGTACATAATCTGGAGATTGTTAATGCAAACTCAGTAGTCTGTAATTGTGGTGACATCTCACAATCAATTATGCTATTACACAGTCAGTTTACAGTACCACTTTATTCACCACCATGATGGAATTCATGCACCACTTATTTATTTTGGACAATTAATCTCCATCCATTGACGACTTTGATTCAATTATTAATAATCTTGTCATGTTCAATGTAATGCTTGTAAACAAAGACAACCCAGCAAGAATGTTTTGCCAAAGCCAATATAAAACCACAGCCACAATCATTGCAGCACAATACATACATGCACCCAAGGAAATTCTAGACAACTGGAACATTCTGATATTCATGGCATTCACACATATTGCCCATCAAACATTCTCCAGATCTGGTGTGCCACTGACTACTCGGAGGGGTTTTGTAATATGTTTGTGGAAGTCATACAGGTCCCATCTAATTTCCTCACTATTGACTTGATAGTTGGACCAAACAGATACTTCTCAAGCAATTTTTATTAAAAAATTTAACAACTGCAATAAACATAATAACAAAGTCTGCCAAAGATGCCAATTTGAAAGCAGAGGTTGCTGACCAATATTATAAAACCATACATTATCAACAATGGGTTCAAATGCCAGCCTAAGGATCAACAACAGGCAAATAAACATGTGAATCCATTGAAAATATTAGTTGGGGCAATTTGAGATGGGCAGAAACTCTTCATATGTTATCAATAAGGCTGTATCAATTTGTCAATGGTTGCTCACCAAATATATAATGGGCCTGGCAATGTTTGCACACTGATCCAATAACTTGTTGAAGATATTGATAATTTATTCAACACTGATGAAGATTTGTTTTTCAAAGTTTACATGAAATCTATTCTGTGATGTAGCATGTCACTGTAAATACAACTCGGAGCATCACTTCAAAGAATACAATCTCATCAACAAAACCAGAATGTTATGTCACTTTCTCATTGACAATCATCCAAAGGGGAATCACACACACACTTGTGATCGCATTAACATTATTATGTGTGTATCTCAGTTGACTTAATATTATATCTTAGCAGTTCAGTGGTCTGCCTGTAACTGGTGGGTCATAGTACATCCTGGTGAGAAGATGAACTTCCTGCTGGCGTTTATGTCATCAAATCAGTGACTGAAGAAATTCAAAGGAGAATTTTGTCAGTACAGAATCTACAATTTTAATATGCGAACATGAGCCCATGCTCTGTCTGCCATCTTAATTACTAGTAAATCTGCACTATATGAAGTTGACATTGCATGATCTTATGACTCCATGGTCTTAAAATAAGAAACAAAATGGCAAACACCAACAAGCTTTGTAAGTAATTTATTTCCCAAGAATAACAACTTTAAATTTAAAAAGAACTGTATTGTGAAATAAAACCCAAATAATCCAAAAAATTCTATCAGCACCACTAATTAATAGTTTTAATTAAATTCCAGTGGTGTTCCATAAAATCTTAAACTCTGAATGTATTGATGTAGCTGTAGTGACATGAAATATGGAGATATACAGTCACAATACTATAATCAAAGATGTCTTTGTCTAATTTCACTATAATTCCAAACTAAAATACAATAAGAGGTGTCCTTGTCTGATTTCAATGTAATTTCAAAACTAATACTTCTGTCCAAAAATAGTTTTAAGCACTCTGTAATAAAAAAGAATAATTTAAACAATTAAATAAATCCCCCCCCAAAAAACCTGAACACAACAATACAAATGATTCTGCTTCAGATGCTATAGAAAGAATGGGCAATTTTTTTAAGTAAACTACACAACACAGAAAACTAAGACACAATAATTCAACCAGTGTGAGGGTCAAACATTCATTTCTAGAACAATTTAAGTTGTCTACAAGATAAGGTCTGTTACAAAAATTATAGCAAAGAACATGAGAATCATCATGTACATCCTTATTTAAAATGCAGGAACACTGATGTCCTTGACTACGATTAAGATGAATATAATTGTGCTTACAAAATGCAATGTACCAGTTAGATACACCAAGGACTTGATTTTGCACTAAGATCATCAGCTATAAATACAAATGTGCAATTCACATAATCATGGAGAAAAAATGCCAAAAAACAATACAAATGAAATATACATAACACTTCTCATCAAAAAGAAAAAATGTTTATACAATAAAGCTTTCTTTCAACTATCAGTCAAATATATATGTGAATAAAAATTATATAAAATCTGTGATCAAAACATCCACCAGCTCGATGCCCAAGGCTCCTCTAATTTCTGACAAGGTCTGGCCAGTATTCTAAGAGAGGTGCCCATCAAGCTTGTCAAAAAAATTAATCAAATTCGCACTGATGAAATGTGCAAATGTATTTTTAAGATGTTGATATACCTGCCATAATACAGTGCAATCTAAAAAAATCAGATAGCCAGTGACTGTCCTATGTGAAGTGGAGATCTGATTTTAATCAAAATGTAACACAGCAAGTCATACTAAACCCCTGACATGGTTGTATTTCGAGAAAACAATTTTCAGTAATCTTTGAAAACAGAAGAAGAAAAAAGCACCACAATGGTATATGTCCATTAGATATAGCACATATAAATAGTAAACAGTTTTGATTGGAGCAGTTGAACCTGCAGTAATTAAAAGGCAAACCACCATTTCACAAAATATCTAATAGACAAATGATGGAGAGGTTACAACAGTGTAAAACTTCAGCATGGAATACTGCCTGACAACAATGGTCTCCGCTGTCAGAAAAAACAAAAAACAAAGCCTACTACACATAAAAGAATAGACTGGATCAAAGCTCCTTAAAGTATGAGGGACTATATCATTGTCTTTTATATCCACACACACAGGAGATTGTATATTGTCGCTTACAATTTACCTGTCATACATGTACTATATATAGTTATTATATAGTAAATGTGACAGGCAAATTGTAAGCAATAATACCAGCCCCTATGTCAAAACATTACTAAAATAACTAATATTTTAAAAATAATGAGAGATCCACAGACACATGATTCAGGAGAAAACTGTGAGTGTACACGTCAGTTTCCCCCTGAATCAAGTGTTTGTGGAGTTGTCACTATGAAAAAAGTATATTGCAGAAAAAGTGAAAGTAAGTGCTTAAGTGCGTCAAGAACCGAGGATTCCCTGGTATAATATTATAATACCCCTACTCCTAACTCGTGGCCCATAATCAACCAAAACAAACCATGTTGAGGCTACAACATCGTAGTCCTACAACGTAAGCCCCATCACCCCAATATTTTTCTTCTGGGTGGGTGATGACAACTACCTGTGCTACGTCTTACATGTAGAACTAACGAGATCGCAGCCAATGAGTCGCTGAAATTATCACAATGTTTTTCCCCTTTTAATATATTAATATCATACAGTAAAAATATAATATTATAAATTTACCTGCCAATATTGTTGATTCATCACAAGAGTGAAAAATCAGTATCCAAAATACATACTGAGAGTTTTTCAGCATTGTGCTTATAAAGCAACTATTTTTGCAAGCTCCCTCTGTCATGTCAAACGATAAACAGCAACAGTCGCCGCTGCTAGAGGGCACTGAGAGTATCGAGACCGGTAAAGTGGCATGGGCCAATCTGGAATATTGGCCCGTGACAAATTTCTTAAGTGCAGGGAATAGTTTGAGTTTTTGAGCTATTATTGTCTAATAATTAAAGAAATGGGTAGTTGTGTAGTTTATGAAATTAATGTCAGGCATGTCCACCTCACGGTATGTAGTAATAGAAATATCAATTATCGGCTACGAAGTAGAGCTAGCCACCCACTGGCTACGATGTCGTAGCCTCAACTTGTTCTGTTTTTGTTTGAATGTATTTAATTGCAATGAATACTTTTTCTCGATTCAGGATTCTATTTTTAGTAGTGAGATATATTTTTATCACAAAGTTTGTTTATTTAAGACAAAGAAGTGTTCTGTGAGAATTATCATTTAGTCAGTCTTACCCCTGTAAATGTGTCAACAGGAAGTTAAAATGATTGGTCAGTATCACGGGCATACTTTCTTTGCATGATCACTGTTTGTAAACAACCTTTTTAATGATTGGTTTTAAGTAGAGTGACATTGGTCTACGTGAGAAAATTAGCATAGTAAGAAACCACATGACCAATCTCGCGAGACTTTAAATGAGACATTGAGTTCTAAATATAAAATCCTAATATTTTTTTCGGACAGTCATTCAAAACCTTGAAGGAACAAGGTGTATTAATTTTAATGTTTATATTATATTTACAGACTGTAAGTCCTATTTACCAGTTTTTACATTGTTGTCTTGGGAAATAAAATGTTTTGTTAAAATATACAAAGCTTGTTTCCTTTCACTCTTTTCTTTGTTACTGAACACGAGCCCTTGTGACGTATCATGTATCAGATTTCTTTATTAAAACTCAAGAGAAAAGGACCTTCCTGAGCCAAACAGCCAAACCCTGTTACTACACCTGATATACCAGCCATAGTGATTTCTACTAAATCATCGACAGAAGCAGGTCCAGAAGTTGGCCTTGGCCTTGACAAAGGCTTAAAGCAGTTAAAGCTGATTACTTCTCATTCCTAAGTTTGTTTGTTTTTTTATATAAAAAAAAAAACGCACACACAATGGTCTTTTACAGAGACACCAATTTCTTTCATAAAGGGATATTATTAATTTTCCTTCAATCAATTAAAACTCAAAATCCCTTTTTTAACCGTACTAAATCTAGTTTGCCTTGTTTTTTGTAAACATTGTTCAAAACACTTCCCTCGATTGTTTCCTTATTTAAAAAATATTTATTGTGTACAGTTAGGTCAGTATGCGTGATATTTCTTATTTTAAGAACATTCTTCGCTCTCTTTTGAATGTTGATTTATTTCGCGAAATTCATACCATTGCAATTGTTTTATGAAGGAGTTGAGATCTTTTCGAAAGGAATCACCATGTCGATTCATAAAAACACATTGTTCAATTTCTTTTTTATATTCTCTGCAGAAGTAATTCTATTAACCTGTAATACTTATTTGTCAGTTATGGTAAAACATCCATATATTTAGTTTTATTACTTGGTGTGAAGTACTTCGAAATTATTTCTTTGTATGTCCGATTAAGTCTTTCAAAAACCACATATTTACATTCATTACAAGTTTGATACATTTCAAAAGTCTCTAATGCCAGCCATTTTAATCAACTGATAATATTGTTCCTCTTTGTACACTGCTTTGATTAAATTTTTATTATAATTAGGCTATACAACTGATCAGCTTGTTCCGTAATCCATTTTTATTTTTCCTTGTTCCGTCTGTTCATCTGTCTTGTCCAAGCTTAAATTTAGCTTTAACAAAAATTATTTTAGTCCTTTGTGACTCAACGTTTAACCCTTACATACACTTATGGAACATTATTGTGTGTGTGTGTGTGTGTGTGTGTGTGTGTGTGTGTGTGTGTATTTTTAACATAACTTTAACAATTTTTCACTCGTATCACTACGATGTCTGTAGTGCGAAGGTTTATAGTGATGTCTAGCACTGGGGCATCATGCCGCAGACATATACCATGATGTTCAGCCCAATGATGATATCCTGAAACCAGGCCAACCAATCCAAACACTAACCTCTTAATACGGAGCACTTAGCAAAGCAGCCATTACTTCTATTTTTAAAAGTCTTATAAGTTCGAATCCGTGACCTCCTGCAACCGACATTATTTTGTTGTATTGTTATTAGGATGGATATCATAACAGCAATCATGGCGCATACATATGCCACAAAACTGTAATCAGGCATCGTCAATCTACCCTAAGGAACTATGAGATGATTGCTTTATGTATGCCCAGTTTACCGCCTTTTATGGTAATTAATAATTTTTTTACATGTATAAAAAGCATTCAGTCTTCATTTGATTTAAAGAAATAATACAATTCTTATTTATTTATAAATTATTCATCGATAAAAACATAAACTTGTCTTGGTTTTGATTTTATTATTATTGGTTGATAATAAGTATACAATCTGAAAAATCATCTCTTTATGTTGTGTTAAGATTAAATTTAAATTTACTCAGACTTTAAGAAATTTCTCATATTGTATCATTATTTAATGACAGTTATCTTCCCATCCACATTTATCATTCTTCTAAATCTGTCACTCAATACAACACAGTATAATTGATATTGTGCATATGCAGATCCAACATTAACTCCTCATTGGAATATTATTGCAATATCTAATCTGCTGTAGGTTAAAACTGAAATAATGAAGACAATGTTGACAAAACAGCTATATGTATTAAACGTACTATTAGTAAGGAGGAAGGTTGGTTCTGGCTCAAAGACCTCTTTTTACCATCTCCCCTCCAAACAAATACAAATTACCCCTCTCGAGACAATGAAATTCTCACCCCAAACGATTTTACCCAAAGCCAGTTCTAGCTTAAATGTAATCAACTGAAAATTTCAAAAATTTATATTTCACTACCTATGTTCAATATTTCAATTGTTGATATTAGAAATATTTCGTCGTCTCGATGGTAGAGACTAACCTATACCTTACCGCTCACACGGCGACGAGATTCGAACAAATCTTTTATTTGGGGTTTGTTACGAGGATGTTTTTGTCGATAAAATATACTTTTGCAAGATCTAGTTCGGTGGCAATTTTAGTATATTTTTGTTGACTGTTGTGAAAGTTTTTAAATTCCGCTGATAACTTCTGGCTTAACTGTTCGAGGTAATTGAAATACTCACTGTCATCAGATCTGATGAGCGAAAGTTTTATCTTGTCACGAATGCCACTAAAACATATAACTGATGCTTCATTATGAATTTCACCTGTCAATTGTTTGCCGTCTATCATTAGACATTTCATCTTGCTATTGTAGCAATTTGTCTCTGTCAAATTTTCAAACATTATATATTAACTTGTGATAAAATTATATACCTTAGTCATCGAATATAACATCGAGTATAGGTCTATCATCGTGATATTACCTAAGTGAAACTGTGTCTGCCCTATTTTCGCAATAACGTTTATCATCAAAATTGCTCAATCTACGTTTGATAATGGCAACTGTTTCGTGGTTATGATGATTCATTTGAATAGACATTGCTCTTATAAAACCAACACCGCCATCAAGCGCATACTTGCAATCGTGAAATTTCATAAATTTTTAACAAAATCGCGATGGATACCATTTGCTTTTTCGTTATTTTATTATTGTCTAACAACACTGCATACATTTTGCTTCGTAATCCAAAAAAATATTTGATAATGCACGAGTTCATTTCATCTTTGAACTTGCCAATATCCTTTTTATTCATGTCGTCATGAAATTTACTGTCACAAGGATAATTGGAAATATCAAACAGATACAGATTATCGTACATGTCCAAATAGAAATCCTCACATTCAATTTCGTACACGAGCGAGTCGGTATCAGTAAACAATAATCTACTGGACGGCCACTAATTTTTAACAAGGTTATAATGAAATTCGTACATGAGCCACTTCGATAAATCTAACAGGAAAGCTTCAACGCAAATCGGCTTGTTTAGTTTCAGATTTGTTTTCTTCTTTGTATCGCGACAAGATTTTTATTAAAAATTTTCATGCTCACAAAATCATCGCCTGACTCAAGTTTGTTTATGCGATGAACATCATTCAATAGCTTGATATTTACTCTTTTCTAATATTTTCCATCGTCTTACCAAAAAGAGAGTTGTTCATAAGCTTAAATAATTTTTTTTTTCAAAATCAGATTTTTCCACAGCCTTTATCGAAGTGTTTCAGTTAATATAACCATTCATCCACGGCGACTGATTAAATTTTAGTACGCGATGAACTTTTCTCACACCAAGACCAGCATCTACTGCTTGGTTTAAAACTTTGTAATGCAAGACGTAATTTTTCTGATCAAGTAAATCTGATACTAGTTTTTTACAGTAGAATTTTGTCTTGGTGATGCTGTCACTTGTTGTTTCTGAGATATACTATAATCTATATCCATCGATTCTGCGCAGAAGTTGGATAATCGAGATCAACTTCAACGAAGTAGGAAACTTCATCGGGTATCTATTTTCTGTCAATGATAGAAATTGATCAGCCGTGATCCAACGAAATCTACTAAAAGGCAATGATTCTGTCATAGAATAACCGTACAAGTTATTACAATTTCGATAAATGATATACTTCGAAGGAAAGCCATGATTGTACTTTTCAATAATTTGTTGTTTGCTTCAGCAAAATTCTTTGTGATCACGCTAATGCTGCCTCGGATACCTATTTCAATACAATTGAGCATATCAACGTCAGTCAGTAATTCTAACCTTACCTTACTAAACTTTAGCAGGGCATCCCACAATTAACCGGGAGCAGAAGAATACCAACAAGGATCTAGAATATAATTGTTATAACTCGCTTCTCTAAAACTTTCAAAAACATCTGCTAGTAATAAAATATCAGTTTTTAGACAAAAATCGAGATAATCACCAATCACCTTACAATCAAATTCTTTCCTGATATCTTGTGTATATTTATACTCTTCATCGGTTATATTTTCATTTTTAAGTTGCGATTGAAATTTGTCCTTGTCATGTAGCGAGGTTTCATCAAATTTACCCCAAATGTCGAGATATTCGTACGGATATACCCCTTTTTGATCAGTACATTAAATTTATTTCCAAAACAGTCTCTTAGGTTATCAAACTCGCTGCAACCTTTCACTAGCTCATAACGATGTTGCCATCAACTGTAAGCTGTCAAAAAAACGCAACTTACCAAGTACAACTGACAAAACATATACTTTTTAAAAAATACCTGGAATGCATTTGATGAAGTTATCGAGTTTTAAACGAGATTTTACGTCCGGATTACAAAACACTTCTACGATAATATGGCTATTATATCCTCCAAAGTTGTAAAGAATAACTAAAATAAATTCTGGAGCATGAAATATTAAATTACATTTATCATGAATCACTCCACGGTACAGTCTGGTGAGATGGCAATGGTCACGTACTTTTTTATTATCGTCAAAAGCTTTTACACAAATATGACAAAATTCCGCTTGTTCATGATCATATTATTGTTGAGATGTCACTTTTATCCCTGATGTTGTCAGGGAATTACTCTACTCTTTTCAAATGATGAAATATATGATCAACTTCGCCAATGAGCTGCTTGAGAAGCCATACAGCTGGGTATTTACCGTGATAGTGTTGGATTGGTTTGGATAATCTCGAATCAGCTCAACAAACTATCTCGTACGCTACTCCTCACGGAACATGGTTCTGAGTTTTCCTTGTTCTTGATTGGTTGGGATTATTTCTACGAAAAGTACAGGCTGAAGTAAGCATTAAAACAAGCGTATATCACGAAAAGGGCTTATTTTGCTTGTGATGGTGATTGACAAACTGTGACAAGCTATTTTCTCTGGTGGGCAATATCATTCGTTGTATGTCACTACAATACTGCAAATCCTTTTGTGAATGTTTCATTGTCATTACAACCACGCAATCAGCGATAACAGAAGAATGTTTTCTTATTTAGTTTATTATGCTGTTTGCCAATGAGTCCATTAAAGTGTTTAATTCAAACGTAATGATTTTGTTTTATAAAACAGATGGTCTATGGTCGATTATATTTCTATGGTCGGTATATTTCTGAAAGATGTTTTCCTTTTCGTCTAGTCGGAAAATGTTGACCAAAACATTAATTTGCCTTTCAAACTTTGGTATTTGATTTTCTGCCACTGGAAAGTCAATTCCCTTAAAATTTAATCTTGACACGTGAATAATATATTTACCAACACGATCAACGTTTTTTTTTTTCTACTGGAAATGGCGCGGAAAGAACAGCCTATTAGAAACATATGTTATCGACATTCTTTACGGTTATACATTTTTTCTTTTTAATTTTAGGTGGCAGATCGATATACGAACTACCTCGTAATACGTTATGATTTATTATTTTAAATAAAATTTCTTTGATCATTTGAACGTTCCAAACCGAACCAAATTCGGTATTTTTTCTATATTTTTTCCAAATTTCTTCGTGTATTTCATCAGCTAACGACGAAAGATCAGTCCCGAGCAAAACACGCCTTGATTTTGCATTAATGTAAAGGTATGCGATTTCCTCATCGGTCGATCCCTCTGTCACAAGGAGCTTTGAAAATGTAATATGATATTACTCCAATAGCCTTATGCAATTATTTATTTTCAAGTTTTCGTTTCACAGTTGGCTCTAGCAAATGGCAAAGATTTGCTGCAGTAAAATTTACCAATACGATTTGTTGTCAAATCGATAACTGTTGTCAAATCCTGTGAAAGCTATCGCTATCTTTTCAGGTTCTCCCATAAGGCTCTTCTTGGCTATGTCACCTAATTTCAGCATTGCTATACTATATTTTAATATATCTAATTGATTGTTTGATCGATAACAGTTAGAGTTATACAAACTTACTACAATAATGACAAGCCTAAACAAGGAAGAGTATTATTATGTTCACTCCAAGTATAACCTATACGCTAAAAATGTATTAGGTTCGGTAATACATGTTAAGTACAAACATCATATGGGTGAAGCAACGCCAGCAGGCTATAAAATCAGAGTCAAAGATGATAATAACGAGAGGATTGAAATGCTTAGAAAAGATTTTATTTAAACTTTGTTCTACGAGGATATTCCAGAATGACAGCGAGTTTATAGAGTCAATGGCTCAATTGCTGATGATAGAGTCGAAAACTAATCTTTACAAAACGAGTTACTGCCGCATCCGGTCTTCGATTTATACAAGGCCAACGATCGCAGTATTATTGGATACAGAAAAACTAAAAATGTTGTTGGTGTTGTAAATAACATGGGTTATCTCACGGTAACTGTCAGAGGAACAAAAACAGATTTTGTTAAAAATCAATTTCATATATTTGTCTACGAGGTGTTTAACGGACCTATACCCGATGGCCTTGTGATTAATAACGTAGAGACTGACAATCGACTGTGGAAACTGGAGCTAGATACACAGCAGGAAACGAGAGAAAAGGACTTTGTTGTAGTGGTATCAATTGTAGATGTCTGGCAAAATCTGTTGTTTCGTTATATCTCAAAACGGATGAGGAAATCAAATTTCCTTCTATCTCATCTGCTGCTTGGTTCTATAAGATAAATCCCATGTCAGTAAAATGTGTTGTCGACTGAACAACATGATCAGATTTTTCAAGCGATTACGATCTCAGGATTGTTTTTAGATATATTTGATAACTCCATTTTAGTCAGGCATTTTACCTCGTCAGACATTTTATAACAATTAATTAGATAACTAATTATAATATGAACTTGTAGGAAAGATTTGCTGAAAAATATTCGGAAGATACATTTGCTGGTAATATAATCACCAAAACAGAATCGCAGACAAATCTTTTGGGTTTAGCGAAGATGATATTTTGTACAACAACGAATCTGACAACGATCAAATGGCCACCGTCGCGGAAAGATCAGATTATGGAAGACCAACAACTGGAAGATATAATGGCAAGTATCACATTCCTAAAAAAAATAATAAAATTTCATTTCATCGTTGCCGAACAACAGATAATTTTGCAGCTTAGAAGACCTTTTCTAAACATTAAAATTCCAGGCTGACGGAAAAATATAAAATTCGATTTCATAATTGTCAAGATTTTTAATCTGAGAACGATCTCGTAAAATGTAAATCTATCAAACGTATGTACGAGGAAATTTATAAAGACATTATTTCTTAATTTGTTTGGTTGAGATCCAACTATTACATTTATCGCTACATCCACGCCATTTGACTTGTCTTTTGTTGCCTTTTTTCCTAATCACTTTTTCGATCACGAAAACATCTTGTTCAGTTTTCTACAATTCTTGTTCATAAAAACTGCCCCTGATAGGTTCTCCTGCCAGATCATTTAGCGCGTTCGTCACAGGGTTTGTCAAAAGTACATTGTCAACCACAAACACATCTTCTCTCCAGTTCGCAGTAAATCCTGTTTTAGATATTTTTTCGTCAAAGACATTCTATCTTAGTCAACCAGATGGAATTTTTGCTTAGCTACATGTTATTGTTTGCTAATGTTGGATTTTCAATAGCATGATTGGGTGACATTTTGATGGTTCGATGTTTAGTATTATTATATTCGTCAACGATTTGAGAAAGATCATTGACATATCTGTTAGTGTTTTAGCTGCAAAATATTTGTGTATTTATTTTTCGTTTAGCATAATATTAAATCTTTCGACAACAACGCTTTTTCTTTCGTTCCATGTCACATATTTGTTAATGATATTTTGTTGTTGAAACTGCTAGAATTTTTTTGCAAATTTTTGTTCCATGATCAGTCCAGATTTTATTCGGTTTTCTTTCGGCGTTCGTTATTATTTGTTTTAGAGCATCAGTGATCTACGATCCAGTTTTACACTGAAAGTATATTTGTTTAAAACGTCTACAGCATCAAAAAAGTACTTTTTGTTATCGTTAAACTGAGCCAGACTTGACACATCAACTAAATCTATTGCCCAGATATCATCAACGGCATTAGCGACAACTTATCGTCTCGTTAGCTTTCTTTAGGTCTGTGTAGTTGAGACGCTAGCGTCGTCGCTGCGAGTTCGTCATACAATAATTTCCCAATCCCACCTACCACTCCCTGGATAAATCTTCTATCAAACTGTTCTCGTAGATTTGTAGGCTCCATATCACGTAATTCGTCTAACATTACTTTATCACAATCTGCTTTCGAGTTTTCGTGATCACTATAACAGATATCATGACGCATTGTTATTGCATCCAATTGACTAGAAGGCTCTTGACCTGGCAGTGGATGATCTTATCGTCCAGTTGCTGATTCAGCGGATTATAAGGTCCAGTACATTTATGACATAGCAATGTCTAACCGCCTTTTGATTTTGGTAATTTGCCAATAATTTTGTTAATTTTGATTTCGCTGCCAATGATTTCACGGCGATTGCATGATTTGCAGTACGTGACAATTTTGTCCTGTTCGACACAAGGATCTTTGTCACACTCATAGCTGCATTTAATTTTTTAAATATATTTGATAAGATTAATCATCGATCAAGGTATCTCTATCGGGTCACATTCCAGCACAGTTGTCGATTTCAAAAACTTTTCTTTCTACCAGAAATAACACAAAAGCTTTTTAGCATCATTTCTATTATCATTTGTTGGGGGGGGGGGGTTGTTTCGTCGTCTCATCCTTATTCTGTTTTAGTTTTACATTTGAGACAATAAGTTGACATTATTGTATTTACATGTTCACCCAAAACTAAAACTTTAGACTTTACAAAATGAAATGCAATCCGATCGTTTGCGTGATAAAATTGCTCATCAAATTGTAGACAAATCTTTTCAAAAAAATATGCGTTTTTCTCCGAGACATTTGTCAGACAAACATGATACAATCATATCCACAAGTTGACGATCCAATCAGTTGCAGCTGATTAGACCAATAACATATTTTATAAATATGAGATTGCTCGGACGAAGTCCGAACGAATCAAAATTATGATTATCATGGATAGCAACCCAGTGAGTACCAGAGCCATCGTTAAAATGTTGACAACACACGAACCACCTGCTGGTACGTCATCGGGTTCGTCATTTAAAATATGTTCCGCAAAATCCGACAACATCCTTAAAATTTTCAAGATTATCAAATTTGCTCAATAACGTCTGGTCCTTAGCGGTTCGGAAGGAGACTTCTCACTAAACTCGCTAGAATTGGAGAGAATGGAATAATTTCTCGTAATTTTGTTCGCATGCGTTTTGTCCTTTTCTTTCTTTTTCGACGATTTTGTTTTTCTCGACGATGCTGTCATTTGCATTTTATATTGTTACATAAAGCTAACTATAGATCTGTTCGATTTCATGACCTTCCACTGCTTTAGTCGTTGCGCCAGATACTACCCCTGATGCAGCCTCAAGTCCAAGTTTCCCAAGTACTATCACAAAGAGCGCTGGTCCAAAAAATCCACATTGGACCGCATAGTGGCTTGAGATTGCAGTGACTTGAGAAATAGTTTAAGAACAAACGGTTTGCTGCGATTGAGTTTATCGATTTGTTGTCGCATTAGCATGACTTTCACTTCTGTTTTATTCCAAGTCTCAGCGTTGCCTGTCGCCGGAGACATCATCAAATAAACAGAACGTCGTTTAACAACCGCTATTGATAATTTTCAACTTGACCGGATGTTACGTATATTTCTCGAGTTGTGTACTTGGTTTTTATTAGTTATATGTTAGATTAAACTTGCACAGTCATTCTGCCTTTGATCGCGTCGATGGTCAAGAATCAATCACTAACCACTAACGCATATACGATAAACTGTCAGGCTGACCGAGCGTCAAGTGTCCATGTGACATCGATATCAGCAGTCGATTCGATAGCTCTTTCGGAATGCTTTGATACGTCAAAATAAAAGATAGGGTAAAGGTAACGAAACTCTTCTACCGATATTTCGGAACCACTGTCCTGATATTTTAGCTTTGCTTCTATAAGGTACATGTACGGCCGAGAGATGTTTCTGGTGGCGTCTATTGCAAAATTTCATTCGAAGGCACGTACGGAGTATTGCTTAGAATTGACCCTCACAAATATACGTCTAACGTCAGGGTTATCCAATGCGGAATTGTTTATTTCCTGATCTTTACGACATGCCTGTCGCTGAAATATGACAAACAAGTGTCGCGGTAGTTGTTCGCTATCTGTAGTTGTCACACGACACGTGTATTCAGCCGCGCAGTTTGATGAATTCTTTTTTGTTGAAAGTATACCTTTTTCGTGTAAGCGGTCAATAATGATTCCAACTCCATCGTTTTAGCCACGGAATGTACCAACTGAGGTATCCACTGTGCTAATCGTGTAATACCAAACTGTCCTTTGGCCACTCAATAGGCATGCATGATGCAATCGTTTGATCCGCTCGATCTAAAATAAGCGTATGTTTCATTCCGCGAAAAACTTTGTCGTACTCACGGCAAAATGCAAAGATTGTGCTTAACGGTAACATCATCGTTATTTGGCGAGATTCTGCGGCAAATGCTTGTCGTGTCGCAAATCGCTCGTTGTACTGCTGTCGTCTTATATTCGTAACGGCTAATCTCATCGAATCATTTATCTAAGCGGCATCATCAACAGCGGGATTGGCGATGAGATTATTGTTATCAGCGGCAGGATTACCAGCACCAGTACAAAACTGGCTTGAAACAGCTATTCCAAACGAGGTATCTTTAAACGGCATCATGTTTGTATCCACTGATTTGGAATAATTATCGCTAAAGGAAACAATTTCTAGTATTGTACTCGCTATGAATAAGTGTATCGAAATATCTTCTCCGGTTTGATTGACCATTTGGTATCTTGCACTTTTAAATAATCTCCAACCGTTTTTAACGAGCGCGATTTCTGCACATGCTGCAATATCACCACATATCGCAGTTAACATTTGACCACACAATTCAAACATTGCCTTATGTGGCAATAGAGAGACGGCCTCGTCGCGTGTATTAAAAGTTCTAACACCCGATGTATTTGGTTCGTTCTAGTTTTCTGTGTGATACTCGACGTATTCGAACTCTGTTCAGCGTCGTCAGCATCATATTATTCGGCAAGATCGAGATAATTTTTAGCTGACATTATTATATAATCGCTACACAAAATTAAAAGTCAGCAGGTGCCACCCGCTTTGTTTTCTTTACAAGTTTACGTACTATTTTTATACGACGCGGTGATAATTTTTTTTTTTGTTGTAGCGATAAGAGCTAGCTTTGTTTCCTCTGTCGGCAAAATATCTGATAACGCACGTTTTAATTCCAATACCTAAACCGGTGGAAACACCGTAGGTGTTGAGACTCTCATCTTATCAGCGATCTTTTGTCCTACTGCAATGCCTGCCGAAGAAGCTGCCCCGTCACGAAAGCTTTACCTGCGTCAAATGCAATGGATGCTACTTTACGAGCAATTATTGTAAATATATTTCCAAAATATCCACTCACGATTTTTCTTTGATTAACTTTTCCTCGTCTCATCTTCGTCTATTAATTAATAGCTCACAAAATTGACTCCCAATAACGAAGCTATTGCTTGCGTAATTGTAAATAGTACGTGATAATTTCGTTGTTCAAATCTATTTCTCTACCCGATTTATCTCTGAGTTGCAATGTGATAGTTGCAATTTGAATTTCGAAATTAAACGGATAATAGATAATCTGACATTGATTAATTTGCATGATCGATCCTTGTGGAACTTCTGGCAAGACACTGTATATTGTTTGTCCTTTGCTGCCCTTCGCTGTGAAAGAACCAGATACAATAGATCAACTGATGAGAAATGTGTTTACGTCAGTTATATTTAATGGCTTTTCACCGTCATACGTAATGGTCTGGTTCTCATCACTAGTGTACGTCTTTTCTTTAAATCCTATCACTGATGAGATACTTTTGGTAAAAAAACTGACCCAAATACTTTTTAATGTTATTCTAGCTCTTGACATATTATAATTAGGTACTAATTCAAAAGTATCAGCTTTACCGCCTGCCTTTCTGATCAGCTCTTTTATTGTCTTATTTAAATTTTTTGTTGTAGGCTCCTCGCGAAATTTTAACTGTTTTTACTTTCCCGACTGGCGCAGTAAACGAAACAAATGAAAACTCGTCGTTGTCACCAGTTTTCAGGTTAACCATAAAATTCCACGCGGGGCAGTAAATGAGTCCAATCTCATACTGTTTCCCATGATCAAGTTCTATTCGCGTATTGTAATACACAGAAAAGGTTGCGTTGTTCCCTGTGGTCTGCGACGAATCGAGTTATTATGATAAGAAAACTCTGTTTTGTTGTTTAGATGTTTTCTATCATAACCATCTTCTCGTGTCTAGTTACGAGAAGGAAGAAAGTTCAGCATTCATAAGAATAAGGTGTCACTTATGATGGTGTAGATACGGTTACATCTTTTTGTGGTGAAGCTTTGGCTACGAGAAGGTATCGAGAATCTGTAAGAAATAGACATGACACTCTTCTTGAGCTTGGAATCTCACTTTATTGACATATATATATATATATATATATATATATATATATATATATATATATATATATTCTAAAGATACAACATTTAAATTTATTTATGTTGAAACTACATACAATACATATTACAATACTTATTAAATAGTTTTTCCACAATCTAGTATTTCATTTGTCCATTCATTTTTCTGCATTTTTGAATACAAGTGATTTAAATATTCAAAGAGTCTAAAATTCAATAACTGTAATAAATGTATTTTGTTGTATTTAATGTAAGGTAACAACCTGAAATAGATATGTGAGTGTTATACTTATTATTTAAAGAATATGTATTTTTTCTCAATTAAATTATAACATGAAGCTAGTAATTATTTCAAACAAATACTAATGAACATCGAAGCTGTAAAATATTTCATTACATTATGATTGTGGAAGAAGGAAACTCAATAATATTATATTATAAATATAATGAACATCAATTCAGTAAAATATTAAATCAGTAAAATATTTCATAGTAGAAAAGAGAACTCCTATTACATTACATTGACAAAATAAAAATAATTCAGAGAATACTACAACTCAGTATAAAATCTTTAACTTTCAAAAGCGAGTATAAAGCATAATTTTCTTACCTGTAAGAAATAGACATGACACTTTTCTTGAGCTTGGAATTGCACTGGGACCAAAGCAGCTCAAAGCCTTTTTTATATTCTGGAAGCTGCCTGATCATGAGTGTTTCATCCAAGGTCAAAATAGGTCTGTCTAAAAATCACTTGTGTTTCTTGCGTGCTAGTCAAGGACAGCTTTAACTTTATATCAAGTTTAGAGTGAAAGCATGGTCAGTATTTTTCCTAAGTGAATGACCTTCTGAATCATACATTGTCTATAACCTCTCTTAATTGTAAGTGGTCATTCACATTCCGAACTTTTAACTCAATTAATTCTCTAGACTGATTATCAATTAGTTTGTTCCCATCATCACAACGCAATTTAATAAGGTTTTATTGACCGAATCGCGAGATAGCACGTTATTCTTGACTTCTTATCTCTTGTTGAACTATCGAACTCAGCTATTAGTTAGTTTTTTTCCATTACTAATTCAAGCTGAGGAAACAATAATAATGTTTAATCTAAATTCATTTCAATATCCTATTATATTCAGGATATGAATTATTGATTGGGCCATGCTCCTCCTACAATCCAAATCAATATCATAGCACTTTCTTAAATTTGCAGGTTTTTTGTCTTCCAATAACTAGAGATTTCAATATATTCTACACAAATTAATGTTATCGTTTCTTCTTTTCAAAATTGATATCTTGATAATACCTCTTGGTTAATTTAGCCGCGACCTCGAGGCTAGTAAAAAATGATAAGTATACGAGGAGAAAGAAAGAAAAATATTAAAAATCAAAAATTACAATGCTTAGGTAGATGAAAAAATTACAATGCATTGGTAATTTGATAAATTGCAAAAAGGCAATGAGAACAATATTCATTGCAGTACGTATTGTGAAATTCAAAAAAAAGAATACAATAAAATGTATAATAATTAATAAACTGTAAGGTACATTGACAATGCAATAGAATAGACATGATAAAAGATACATGGAAAAATGTACCATAAAATATGTAATAAGGAGCCAATATAAATTGAAAAAGAGATTACAATTACACAAGGAAGTAAAAATATTAAAAAGACCAAAATACAATGCACTGACAAAGGTTAAGAAATAGGAAAAGACAACAATTTACCGTGTAGTACCTCGATGAGGAATGAAGAAAAACCATATATTAAGAAAACATTAAAATATACAATGTGACAGGATAATACGTAATGTGACGTCAGTATGGTAAAGAAAGAGTTTATTCAAGGCAATCTTACGAAAACACAATTGACACATTCAATGAAATTCAAATACAATAGTGAGAAGTACACGAAAACACTCTTGACAATAGTTAATGAATTTCAAAGGTATAATAGTGTAAATTACAACGAAATTACACGTGACATTATTCAATAATATCAAAATTACAAGAGGAAAAAAATTACAACGAAATTACATTTGATAATATGCAATAAATGTCAAAATTACAAGAGGAAAAATTATCATGAAGAAAAATTGTCGGCACGACATCGGAAAAAGAGAAGTGAGATGCAATCCCCCCCACAAAAATGCTATTAATATTAGGTCTGTCAAAGAGAAGAAGAAAAAAATTCTACATTATCTACCCTATGACTAGTCCCGTCAGATGATTGTCCTCATGACTGGAAAGTCCAGACGGTTTCCGTCATAGACATGTCATAATTAGAAACATGTGTTTATAAAGAAATATATTAATCACCAGGAACATCAACATTTTATTGTTGACTAGTGTCCTGTGTGGAGGTAGCTTTAGATTCTAATCTTGCCAAGTAGTCCGGCAATGCCGTCCGTTGAGGAAACATTTGGATTCCACCTGGGAAGCGAAGTTGAGGGCGATAAGCAGTGGAATGATCGCACTCTTGGCGGTGCTGAGTGCACTTAGGACAAGTACAACCGGGTCTTTCTCGCTTCGCCAAAAATTCCTTGAGATTATGAGCATCTCGGCATATTTTTTTAAACCTATGAAAAGGAATATTTGGGTCTTCTATCATTTTAAGCGGTACCTTGGCGTTACAAATATACATTTCGGCTAGAACAGGGTAACCTTTACGTTGTAGTTGATGAAAGAAACCGAGCATTTGAGGAATCATGTCACAAGAGGGTATACGACCTGATAATAGACGAGCAAGTGTTTCTTCAGTGAAACCAAGGTAATCTGCAATCCGAACGATGTGAAATAAGGAGTTAGGTTTGTCGTACAATGTCGTGCCTTTATCAATTGAAAAGAATAAATGCCTAACTATAGAAATATCAAAGTCATAATATAATCTATTTAACAAGCTATCAGCTGTAAACATATGTAATGTCGTCTCGCGATATTGTAGTAGTCGCTGCAACACTGGTGAAAGGGCAATCACCTTTTCGAGTACGGGGGACCGTAGAACAATAGATTTGTTCGTACCGAAAAGTAACGTGATTGACCCTTCCATTCTCAATCCGGGTCCTTAGCTGATTTTGATTTATAAAAATCTTGTTTCGTAACCAGTAAATGTCTCACGCCACAAGATCCCTCCGGGTATGTGTCCAACGTTACAGCGCTAATTGCATGACAATGTTAATTTGGAAATGGACACACCGCACGATCCCCTTTGGGTACGTGTCCGATACTGTAGTGCTAATATTGATAAAGACACAACAATGTAACGTATGGCCTGGTAAGGCTCTTTATAAAGTAGTGTATTCATTAAATGCCATTACCATACCACACTTGGCACTATATGATATTGAGCACACCTGTTCTCTATTAATGAAAATATTACATCCAAGTAAAAAAAGAAAAGATAAAAAAAATATTATGAAGGCAACAACCGAGAATGTGTGTATAAATGTATGCTGGTATTTAAGATAAACTGGTGTATGGTGGCAAGGAATGATATTTATGAAGAGTAGAGTCTGAAGAACCATTGCCCGAGCATTGAGAGAAGGTAATATTATGGTGTGTCCAAACGATATGAGCAGAAAAGGAAAAATTGAGAATTGAACGAAGCTTGTATGCAGATACAAGGGAAATAGAGAATGAAGTTGGTACAGATAGGTCAGAGTGACTATTGACTTGGGTTATTATAAAACCAGACCAGCGGACATGTATTCGTGGTCGGAGATAACCAGTAACATGCAGGTTATCGATCATTGATGGGCCAGTGGTGTGCCAATATGAAGGGCAGAGCTTCAACTGAAAAATATCAACCATGACGCATTGAAGTCCAGTAGTAATTTCAAGACGGAGTTTGGTACATGCATTAGACTGTGAAAGCCATTTATAAACGTGGGCAAGAGCAATTATGAACGTCAGGAATGAGACTGACAAGACTAGATGGTCCCAAGAAGTAAACCAATCAGGAAGAGGAGTTGTGGATGCAATAGTGTACTGGAAGCGAATTGTAGCTTGGGCATCGGTTGCATGTGTGAGTAACATTGCGGAAGATAAAAGTCGGAAACGCCATATAAGCCAAACAATTGCTAAAGCGCGCAGAATAGACAAGACGAAACTGATTAGAACCATAATATGTAGTAAGTCAAACCAAGAGTCATTAGTGATTGGAAGTTCACCACTTAACATCGTTTCTGCTAAAGACGAAAAGATTCGTTGATCATTCTTAGCGCGTGCAGCTACTTTTTTTTAGGCTTAAATCAATCTTCTTATCCGTTGCAAAAATATGTGACATGTGGTGTTCGTATAATTTAAATTCAGGTAAAGAAATGGAGGAGGGACTGTCAAAAGTTGTATTGCCCATAATAGTTCTTAAATGTGTAGAGTTAAAAAATTGCTGTAGAAGTGCAAGATTAACTGGATGAAGTCGGGTAACGTCTGTTGAGTTGTCAGAACAAGTGGTAAAATGTCCGTCATAAGTTAAGGACGGAGTAAATACTGTACAATGACAGGGTATATTCATGATACAAAAACGACAACCTTTAATAGCGCGTCGTTGATTATGACATTCGAGTACAATTTCGTCCATAAGATAGACTAATAATTGATTATAGGAAATATCAAGGATGTGTGGTACGACGTGATTGGTTATAAAGCGAAAATTACAGGTTTGATGTATATTATCCTTATCATCTAAAAATAAACTATTGACGCAATCGGGCTGAGAAAGGGATCTTAACGCTGGACGAATGTTGCAGTGTAAAATATCTTTACCTGTGCAGTGATTTAATGTCGATGACGATAGTGTTGTGTAAGATTGATGATCATCTGAAACGAGTATTATATCAGGTAAGTTAACGAGTTGTGTAACGTGTGTTGACGTGGTGTTAATTGGAACAGGACACGACTGAATACGATACGAAGCAAACGGTCGACTTCGGGATGAAATTGAAATTTGTAGCGCAATATAGAGGTTGTGGTCCTTACGTGTTGCTATATAAAATCCAAACTGATAATAATAACTAGGATCATTCGACGTTATGGAATAACTAGGATAATCAGTGGAGATAATCGTTTGAATATGATTAAGTGAGTCCATGAGAACGCGAGGTGGGATTAGTATAGCTGGTAATTTGCCTGCTGCTAATTCCGCGGTTGCTATTTGTAATTTCTCTAGTTCTTGTGTAATTTGCTGAGATTGCAACAATTGAACGGCAAGAACTTCAGTTGATTTCTGCGATTGATGACATATATTGTTTTCAGTATCAACCGTTGTTTTTTTTTCTAAAAGCATAAGAGTTTTGGAGTTTTGATCGACAGCTGTTAACATGTTATCAAAACGTTGATTGACGTGTGAAATATAGGAGGAAAAATCACCTCCATGTCGAGCGAGAGCACCTAACATTTTGTTATTCTGTTTTGTCAACATATTTATGTGATTCGCTAATGTGGCAACGTCTCTACTTGTAGCTAGGCCGAATAGGCTTTTACCTATTTCACCAATAAAAGGCAAAATCTCCCTTTTTGACATATTAGATGGTTGAAAAACACCTTCTGGAATAAACTCATTAATTAAGGAGAGTGTTGTGCGAAACTGCGTTTTTATTAAGCGACGTATGGCATTTACTTGCAAGAGTAGTGGATTTATAAATCCACACTGTTTAGTGTCAAGACAATATGGTAGCTGGTCGACGGAAATGTTGACTGGAAGCGGTATTTGAAAGGTGTGGATCCACTTATTGACTGTACAATATACTGGTGAGAGCGACTGGAAGATAACTCCATAGTTCCAATCTTTGCTCATCCACTGCAGACCCTGGATTCAGAGTCAGGAGAAGCAGTCCTAAGACCGAAATCCACATTCCACTCATACCTTAAAGAAAAAAAAAAGGGTTGAGAGTTTGGATATCCATGAGAAGAAAAGAATGAGAAGAAAAGAAGTAGAAGGCAACATGTAAATTTATTTATGTTGAAACTACATATAATACATATTACAATACTTATTAAATAGTTTTTCCACAATCTAGTATTTCATTTGTCCATTCATTTTTCTGCATTTTTGAATACAAGTGATTTAAATATTCAAAGAGCCTAAACTTCAATAACTGTAATAAATGTATTTCATTTTATTTAATGTAAGGTAACGACCTGAAAAAGATCTGTGAGTGTTATACTTATTATTTAAAGAATACATTTTTTTCTCAAATAAATTATAACATGAAGCTAGTAATTATTTCAAACAAATACTAATGAACATCGAAGCTGTAAAATATTTCATTACATTATGATTGTGGAAGAAGGAAACTCAATAATATTATATTATAAATATAATAAACATCAATTCAGTAAAATATTAAATCAGTAAAATATTTCATAGTAGAAAAGATAACTCACTATTACATTACATTGACAAAATAAAAATAATTCAGAAGAATATTACAACTCACTATAAAATCTTTCACTTTCAAAAGCGAGTATAAAGCATAATTTTCTTACCTGTAAGAAATAGACATGACACTCTTCTTGAGCTTGGAATTGCACTGGGACCAAAGCAGCTCAAAGCCTTTTTTATACTCTGGAAGCTGCCTGATCATGAGTGTTTCATCCAAGGTCAAAATAGGTCTGTCTAAAAATCACTTGTGTTTCTTGCGTGCCAGTCAAGGACAGCTTTAACTTTATATCAAGTTTAGAGAGAAAACTTGGTCAGTATTTTTCCTAAGTGAATGACCTTCTGAATCATACATTGTCTATAACCTCTCTTAATTGTAAGTGGTCATTCACATTCCGAACTTTTAACTCAATTAATTCTCTAGACTGATTATCGATTAGTTTGTTCCCAGCATCACAACGCAATTTAATAAGGTTTTATTGACCGAACCGCGAGATAGCACGTTATTCTTGACTTTTTATCTGTTGTTGAACTATCGAACTCGGCTATTAATTAGGTTTTTTCCATTACCAATTCAAGCTGAGGAAACAAAAATAATGTTTAATCTAAATTCATTTCAATGTCCTATTATATTCAGGATATGAATTATTGATTTGGCCATGCTTCTCCTACTATCCAAATCAATATCATAGCACTCTCTTAAATTTGCAGGTTTTTGTCTTCCGATAACTATAGATTTCAATATATTCTACACAAATTAATGTTATCGTTTCTTTCTTTTAAAATTGATATCTTGATAGAGTAATAGCGTGGTTAACATTATATAAAATCTCCTCGATTAAATTAATTCAAGGTGTAAAATTTCGTACTCGTCTGATGTCACTAATCCGCTCAATCTTAGATGATCTAGTATATCCACAATTTCGTTATCGATCTCTGTGCTTTCGTTATCAGCCTCTTTTGGTGATTGCAACAACATCAGTCGGTTGCCTATGTCTGCGTTGGATGTAAAAACTTTGACTCCAGATCCAGTGGTTTATTCTGGCAATCTTTTATCTCGTTTTCTTTCGTACTCATTAAACAGTCTTTTAAAATTCCAACCTTTACCATCTTCTCCTGGTTTGTTTCGGTATCGATCTGCTGTTTTACTTAATATCCCAACATCAATTCAGTCTCTTATTCTATGAAACGCATCACGCATTTCTTCGTTCGTGTTAGCGTCTTTGAGCGCTTCTTCAGCCATTGCAAAATCTTCATTTTTGCTTGAAAAGAGAACTTTATTAATCTGTCAATTTCAATCTGTCGTGCAGCAGGATCAGCAATGTATCTTACTAGTTCTTCCTGCGACTTTTTACTCTCATCTTTCGATCTATCTTCGAGTAAACCTATAACAAATCTTTTAACTGTAATTTTTAAGCTTGTCTGCGGATTGTGTAGATATTTCTAGTTGCTTGCCAAGGACTGCCTCGGTAACAGGTTTGAAACGTTTAGCAGTTTCTTCTTCTGCTTGAACTTGTCCACGTCGAGCTTCTTCTATTTTTTTCTTTAAAGCAGCTGGAGGTTTTAATAAACTTCTTTAGTAATTCGATTCTTTGTTTATGTTTGTCCATTATTTTTAATACGCGCCATTTAATTAGATTATAAAAACTTGTCGATGCAACAACGAAACATCTTATCCGGGTCACGCGCTAGCTTGTCAAATAAAAAGAAATTGTATTTGTCCTTGGTTGCTCGATGATATGATTCGTTTGCGATGTTTCTAACGTCAAGATTGTCCAGTCAGGGAAATAATATGAAACAGCCAGTATTTCGCCTGATAAATCTATCAATATTGGACGAGATAAACAGAATTGCATATTTTATCACGCGATAATGATAAATAAGATCTGATCTTGTTCATCTCCTCGTCATTTAGCGGAATATCGTTAAAGACGATTTTTTTTATTCTCGGGCTAATCAAGTTCGTACTCTAGAATAAATTCTTCTCTTTGTCTTATCAAAAATATATCCCCACCAACGTCAAGGTCATCACCAAGTTTATCGTTGTGCTTGCTCAATAATTCGTATTTATCATGCAGTGGGTAAATGATGTAAATATACGCCTTATCGTAGTTAAAGTAATTATTGAGCGAAAGATTTAATAATATATTTGTTTTAACTGATCCTGTGCGATTGACAATAATGTAATGACAATATGAAAGTTCATTGTTATGTCTATGTTTCACCAATCGTTCGGTACCAAAATTTAATGTCTTCGCCATCGTTGTTCTAAACTTTTGTGTTATTTTAAAACGACAATTTTATGTAGGACGATAAATATAATGAGCTACTATACAAAAGTTTTAACATTATGGATAGATTCGTCAGATTAAGCTCATCAAGGTGACTTATTAAGATACACAACTCTTGATCAGATTAGAAATGAAATCAAAATTTCTTTAAATATCGAAAGTGTAGATCAAAATGAAGTCGTTGTTTTTCAAAACAAACAAGGAAAATTAAAGACAAGTAATGTACAACTGTTAGTTGTACTTGTGAGAATTCCTTCCACAGGTTATTAATCATATCGTTATCTTTGTCAATCAAGGTAAGGTACAAGATTCCGGTAAGTCAGTTAACGATTATGTCAAAAAAGCTGTCGATTTATTAATGAGGGACATCATTATGAACAAAAAAAAATTACAGGCCTTGGAAACCAAACTGAAGATAATGATGCAGCAACGAAGAAATATGTCAAGGATAAGGAAGTTTAAATCACAACTACGTTAGCCAGAATCAATGATGAAATGACCACACTCAATACCAGTTATAATAATCTCGCACAAACAATTGTTTATGAACTTTCGCAGAAACTTGAACAGAATTAGTAACAAATTTTTTGGAAGTCCACCAAACTCGCTGATATCAACACGAAACTAAGCGATATTATCAGTGGTATCCCTAATATCGCTGAAAAAAAAACAACCTAAATTTGATCAAAATTCCTCACAAAACAAATTAAAAATATTGTGTACACTGTAGCATAAGTATTATCCACATGGTCACAAAACAATAATACTCTCAAACAAACTGCAGATGTCACTGGTGTGTATAGGCTGTCTGTGTTTAGCAGTGCAAAGTTTAGCATATTTACAATATTTCAATGGCGTCACTCGACTGATGATTTCTCTGGGACTGTGTCTATTTGTGTTAAACAAAGATGTTGAAGAAATGTTCATGCTGATAGCAACTTATAAAAAAATGACCGAAGCGTCTTACTGGTGGTGTCTGGAATTTGTGGCTGAAACACCGCAATTAATTACATAATCAAACCACTGTTATATAATGAAAAAAATATAGTTGATTTCAATCACATCTCGGATAAAATTCCAAAAGAAGATATGGAAGCCTTCATGCAATATTAAAAACTAATATAACTTACAATAAATTATTTGATTAGATACGGGCTTACTTGCGAGGTGTAAATATGATACGGACAAGTTGATATGTGAGTTTCGTATTATTGACCATATGTTAACAGATATTCTACAAATGAGAATTATAAAAATGAAAAAGATTATCTAAAAACGTATGATAAGGATAGGGCATGTAATTTTGTGTGACTAATATTAAAATAATTACAACTTTGACAATGACAAATAGCTACAATAGCAAGATCAAATATCTAATATCTAATGATAGACGGTAAGCAGTTGACAGTTGAAATTCTTTTGAAACATCAGGAATATTGTTTAGTGGCATTTGTGACAAGCTAAAACTTTCGCTCATCAGATCTGATGACAGCAAGTATTTGAATTACCTTGAACAGTTAAGCCAGAAGTTATCAGCAGAATTTAAAATCTTCACGATCCGATCAGTCAACAAAAATATACTAAAATTACCATCATTCTTGATCGTTCAAAAGTATATTTTATCGACAAAAATTATCCTCGTAACAAACCGCAAGATGTGTTCGAATCTCGTCGCTGTGTGAGCGGTAAAGAAAAGTTTACTCTCTACCATTGAGATGATGAAACATTTCTAATATTAACAGTTGATACATTGATCATTGATAATGAAATATAAATGTTTGAAATTTTTTTTAGATTATATTTAAGCTAGAACAATTCTTTAGGTTTTGTGCAAAATTGTTTGGGATGGGAATTTCAGGGTCTTGAGAGGGGTAATTTGTATTTGTTTGAAGGGTGGGGAGAGGGTAAAAAGAGGTCTTCGAGCCAGAAAAAGACTTTTCTCATTTCAATTTTCGAGATCAAAAATATGACGTAAGGTTCTTTCACAATATTGATTGGAAATTATTCACAGGAATGCCTGACTTGAATTAGATTTACGAAATATTATGTTGTTTTAAATTTGATAGCCAGTTCCAATGCATGCTTCAAATGCAAACATTATATGACATGCAAGTTCCATGGTTGCCTTCCTTCTGACTGTCCATATTGGCTAGCTCTTGTTTGAATTATGTTACATGTGTGCAAGCAGTTCTCAAAGTAAATCGTTTTGTAAATCCAGACAGTGTTGTGAATTGATATCAGTGTATATTGTTTATATTGGATTAAAATTTTGGTATTGACAATGCGAAATATTACATTATAAATTTACCATCATACACAATAGTATCTTTTAAATATTATCATTTTTTTCAGTGAGTGATCTAAGATTAGTGTATGTTGAACCACATTATGTCAATATCTTTACAACAAAAACCTGTGGATATTTTCAAGCTGATACTTACTTATTTGTCTTTTGTTTCCAGTTGTTAGAGAATGTAGATTTGCATGACTATTGTATTAAACAAGTAACTTATACCAGCATTCAGAACTGTCCTCAAATATGATTATTCAACATTATTGCCATTGGCAACTATGTAGTTTGTATCAATTCTACAATCGGACCCATTATGACCAGCAGTATGATTTCTCTATGAGCTAAAACACTTTTGTTGCTGTTGAAAATTGATAATTTTTTGAAAAGGATACTAAAATGAATTTAGTATCAAGGTAAATATAATTATATGATATATATTTAATTTGTATTGTGTGATAGGCTATCATCCATATCTAAGGTAGTAACTTTTTCTGCAAATAACATATTACACATTTAATTTTGGTCTATGATTTTTGATCATGTCATCAAACTTTGAAGAATTTGATTTGATCACCTTTCTTTGAAACTGAAAAGACTGGGATGAGGGTTTCTGTTTACTGTTGTTCATAGTTATGAAATCAGTTTATGAATCATGAATTTTAATCCATTTGAACTAGTTTAGAACATACTGTCAGTGAACTAAAAGAAAAGATTCTTTCAACAGATGACTCAGAAATTAATCTTCTTAGATATGTATCTGATTTCAAATTTAAGCATTGAAAGGCTTGTGAACAAATCTTCACTTTACTCTTTCAAAAATGAACTTAAGTTATGACAGAATACAAAAAACACCTTTCAGCCTGGTAATAGAGGTCAGACTCTCTTACCTATATCTTATTAAGACTCTATGGTTACAAACTTAAATAACAGGATAGAGCAAAACAAACAAGTTTTGAAAACATAATGAACAGTTTAATTATTAAAGTAATAAATTAAAATTGTGTGCGAATCTTACAGTATAATGAAGTAAATCCAAATTAGTCCTTATTAAGGTCTATGAAAGTCCTAAACAAATGAAAAGTTCCTTATCATTGTCAATGCTAGAAATGTACTAGTCCTCCAAGTATCATGAGGTTGTCAACATGGCATTGTGCAGAATTCTTTCAATAAAAAAAAACAGTTTCAGAGTAACATTATTGTCTAAATAATTAGCACTTTCTAACACTGCTGAACAGTCCAAACGAATGTTTTTTTTTTTCTTTTGAAAAATATCTAAGTATTACATAAAATATACCTCTGCAGACTTACAACAGGAACACAATAAATGTGGATGACTCCAAAAATAGGATTAAAACTGAGTGTTTAATGTTTTGCTTACATACACCATATATTACAACTATAGTTTGCATTACACAAAATATAGATATAAGTAACATATCCCCTCAATGACAAAAATTTCCAAGAATTAGGTATAATGAATGTACAAAATTAATACAACCATAGGAATATGAAACTCATATATGTGAAAGTGCATCTGCGATTACATTTTTTTTCAACTTTATACAAAATTGATACAAAACAAAGGAATATGAAAATCTTACAATTGAAAATGTATCTGCGACTAAATGTTTTTCTTACTCAATTTGCCAAGTATCATTGTTGTATTCTTGCAAAATCAAACTGTAATCTCAACAAGCTCTTGTTTTTATTTTTCATCTTGTTGATAAAAGTAACAGGGGTGTGTGATCATTGAATACAATAGAAGAAAGATCATACTTAATATACATTTCAAAGTGTTGTAAAGCCAACATTAGAGCCAAACACTCCTCGATAATGGAATAATTTTCTGGTGAGTATTTAACTTTTTAGAGAAATATTGCACTGGATGATCCACACCATCTTTATCTTCCTGAATTAATATGCCACCAACCCTTATATCATTAACATCAACAGATACTTTAAATGGCTGATTGAAATCTGGAGCTGAAAGAAGTGGTGCACTCTTAAACATGGCCTTTAATTTATATAATGCTTCGTGTCATTTGTCAGAGCAAAAGAAATTATTCTTCTTTGTCAGTACATTACTCAAGGGCTCACCAATTATGGAAAAATTTCAGCAAAAATGTACAATAATATCTGGCCATAATAAAAATTGCATCATTTGCTTTTTACTGGTAGGAACATGGCATTTATAGATAGCTTTAACCTTAGCTTCTACAGACTTGACTTCACAAGCTTGGCAAAATTCACTTTTACTTAGATTAAATATCAGATTTTTCTCCCTCAAGCAAACAACAAATTTTCAGATAGTTTCTATGTGATCATTCCAAGATTCAGTGTAAATAATGACATTGTCAATGCATGCATTACATCCATCTACACCAGATGTTACTGTGTTCGTTAAGCACCAGAATGTTGATGAAAAATTCTTCGTACCAAATGGCATAATTTTGTATTCACAAAGTCCATCTGAAGTTGCAAAAGTAAAATTTTGTTTTGCTCTATCCATAAGTGGAATCTGCCAGAATCATTTTAACAGGTCAGACTTTGTAAAATAATTAGGATTTCCAATCCTGTCAAAACAGTCATCAATTCTCAGTATTGGAAATGAGTTTGAAGTGGTGACACTGTTCACTTTTCTGTATTCTTTGCACATAGAAAAGAATTATTTGGTTTTGACACAAGAATACATGGCAAACTCCAGTTACTTTTGCTTGGTTCGATAAAGATATTCTCCAATAAATATTAAATTTCCTTCTTCAAGCATTTCTGCTTAAGCTGATTCATCATGTAAGGGTGCTGTTTTAAAGGTTTACAATCTACAATTTCAACTACATGGTAGATTTTATTTGTTCGAGTTCGAACATCTAGGAACAAGTGCTCACATTCATTTATTAGCTGATTTAACTCATTCTTCTCCTCTGGCTATGATGTGAAAGTTTATTGTCCAGATGTTCTAATATTTCACAATTTTGAAGACTAACTGAACCAAAGTCATTATATTCCAGTCATCATTTAAATTTTCACTGTGTGGGACAGGAACAACTAAACTTATTGAATGATATCAGCTATCTCCATCAACATACTCCTACAAACTACTTATGCTACTGGTGACAGAGTTATTTCTTTTTTCATCTCCAAGGAATGTTGATATAATATAAATCACCTTCTTTTTATCTTTATAAGGAATATAATATCTACCTTAAAGAGGATTTTGAAGTATAGACAAGAGAAACAGAACTTAATCATCAGGCTGAAAACTTTTTATCATTGTAGTTTTGACCTGCCTTAACTGTATTTTTGAGTGTGTAGACAGAAGAATATATGTTACTACTTCACAATCAAATACATCATTAAAATAATCCTCTATTGAAATAGTTTTCTTCTAACAACTTCATTGGTCCACAGACAACATGTCCAAAATCAGTAACAGGAGCAAAGTAGCTTCATCAAAAGTCTGACCAATAAATGTGTCAACCAAAGGAATAACTTGCTGATCAACTTCATTCTCAAGAACTCCTTTTCCCATAGCACTAGTAACTGTATAAACTTAAATTAAGTATAAATCATGGATTTCATTTCAATCGGATCAACCTTTAGATCAAAATAAAGTTTTACAAGTGGATTAATCACATATTAAAAACATATTTGTAAATCACCCTTTAATGCATGTGTCATGATGAACAGTGGAAGATTTTTTTTCTGTCTCCCTTTAATATTATAGGTATATTTGACCAAATAAATCATCCTCTTATTATAAAGTAAATAGTATTCAAGAAAAGCATTCATATTAGAAACTATATTTTATCTATAATTACCAACATTTATGATGAATCAGAAAATATACATTCTGCTGCTACTGTCTGAATACTTTTTCCTAATTACTGTTACTCTGTGTCCAAAATGTTTCTTTTCATAACTTAAAGTATAATATCAATTACACTCCAAGCAAAATAAATATTCATCATTTATCATATATATTCTTTTTACAGTTTGTATTGTTATTTGATGCTGTAGTTCATCATCTTGCATTATACTGAATAAGTTAGATCTAATCCTATTTATGTTTACAAGGAAATAAAGTCAGCCTGGCAAACATGCATACATACACACACAAAAACACACATGCAAGATAGAAACATAAATACCCACATACATGTGTCTTGTAGTAAGAAAGACAAACATTGTTACAAGGTGCCTAAATATTGTTAGAAGCTGCCTAAATTTTCCAAATTTTTTGTCTTTTTATTTTATACATTTAAATGTATTATAGCAGAATTTATTTGAATTATTGCATAATTCTCAAAGATATTCCAAAACACAAATAAATATTTATTTATTTCATATTCCAATGTTTTTTTTAATCATGCAACAATATATGCTTCATGTAATGACACATGCGGTGACATTATTAACATCAGGCAAATGCTTGAAAAAAGTTGGATCATATTAAGCCAAATGACATTTAGTTCCAAAATTTCCTAGACAAATGAAATGATTGTATGTATTAATGTTTCATCTTGCAAAGATGCAATATGTCTCTTTTCCACTCAATTCTTAGAAGTAAATTCAATTTATTATCATTTATGAAAATTCTTGCATTAATTAGACTAATAAAAATCATAGTTTTGTATAACATACTGAAAATATGCAACAGTCTAAGTTTTGTTCTCAGTACTATGTACTTGGTTTAGGATTAACATGATTATTATTATTATTATTATTATTATTATTATTATTATTATTATTATTATTATTATTATTATTATTATTATTATTATTGTGACTTTATTTAAAGAGGGTAACTCAATTAGCTAAGAACTAATCTACCTTGAGGCCCTCATTCAAAGGAATTTATTTTTTTTTGCTGCATCTATGAAGCCATTGTATATACTGGGTTTGGAAAGAGGAAATAGAGTGGGCATTTCTAATCTTAACTGGAATATTATTCCAAAGCAAAGTTCTAGAGTATTGGAAACTTTTGTTAAATAATTCCTTATTTGGTTTGGGAATTTTGTAATGTTTGGTAGTAATTGATCGCAGGTGAGGAGTATTTCCAGGTAGCCTATACTTGAATAAAGATTGTAAATATTCAGGAGCATTATTATTGGCTATCCTGTACATTAATTTGGCTTTTCTTAAACAGATTCGGTCTTTAATAGGTAGTATTTTTAACTTACCAGCTAAATTTTCCTTGCTTTCTTTCTGGATTGATATTAACTCAAAAGCTCTTTTTTGGAGATGTGCCAGCTTTGCTAAGTTTTTATCATTTGAATTAACCCATACTGTATTACAGTAGTCTAAATAGGGTTGTATGTAACTGTTATAAAATAATTTTCTGTGCTTTTCCAGGAGGATGTGTCTTATCCTACTGAGGAGCCATAAACTTGAATTGACTTTTTACTGATATGTTTGATATGTTCAGTCCATGATAGGTTATTATCTACCAAAACACCAAGTAGACTATCATGACAGACCATTTGCAAACATTTATCCTTCCTTGTCAGACATAATTCATCACTATCAAATTTTGTTCTTTTTTCCCTGTTAAGTAATATTTTAGTTTTAGTAGACTATCCTGACAGACCATTTGCAACCTTTAATCCTTCCATGTCAGACACAGTTCAACGCTATCAAGTTTTGTTCTTTTTTTCTGTGTTGAGATAAGTAATATTTTAGTTTCACCAGTATTAACCACCATGCCATTGCATGTGCACCAGTATTCTAGTTTGTTTAGGGCATTCTGTAAAGAAATTTTGAGTTCTTGTTTTGTGTTTTGGATATCTGACAATGTTGTGTCATCTGCATAGAGATCTGTAGATGATACTAAGTCCTTTAGTACAAGTGGTAGGTCATTAATATATAAAATAAACAGTATTGGACCCAGAATTGAGCCTTGTGGTACTCCACATCTAATTGTTTCAGGTTCAGACAGAACATTATTAAGATAAACATGTTGTGTTCTCTCACTTAAGTATGAAGTAAACCATCTAACTGTGCGTTCATCACATTGGTAGATTTTCAGTTTCTTCAAAAGGATTTTATGATCTACCATGTCAAAAGCTTTCCTGAAATCTACAAATACAGAACCTATTATTCTACCTTGATCATGTGCTTGAAGCCATTTATCAGTTAGGGAGATCAAAGCAGTCTCACATGAGTGTTTATGTCTAAAGCCTGATTGATTAGGGTATAACAGAAAGTGCTTGGTTAAATATGATATGAATGAATCATAGACATGCTTTTCAATCAATTTTGACAAGTTTGGTTAAGTATTGAGATTGGGCGGTAGTTATCAGCATCATCCTTAGGACCAGATTTGTGAATAGAAGTTAATTTTGCAGTTTTCCATATTTTGGGGACAGATGAGGATGCAATACTTAAATTGATTATGAAAGTTAAGCTATCTACAATAGCAGAGGCAGAAGATTTAATGAGTCGTGGACCAATCTGATCAAGTCCTGTAGCTTTCTTAGTATCAAGTTCACTAAGATATTTCTTAACAAAGTTTTTTGACACTGGTGGGATGGAGAAACATACCTCCTTAGAGATTTTGCTGCTGCAGAACTTTTTCAGTTCAATAAAGTTGTTTCCAATCACTGGTTCTTTTAACTTTGTGGTAATGTTGGTGAAAAAAGTCATTGAAAACATTTGCAATGTCATTGTCATCAGTGACTATGGTGTCATTTACCAGATAACTTGAGATCTTCTAAAATGGAATTCAGTATAACTGATACATAACAGTCTATAATAAAAATAGTTAATATATGTAAATAATTATCACAATACTCTCCAACATTTTCAGGGAAAAAATATTTAAAATAAGTAAACAAAACCATACAGGTTGACCAATTTTGACCACAAAATGAAAGAAAGTGAAGTCAATATTAAACAAAATTGAAACAAAAAATATTTGTAATTTTTGTTGATCCTCCATTTAAGAAAATAATCACTGTGGCAGTATGTTTGTGTCTAAATCCTAAATAATTCTATAAGTTCTAAAACAAGTCCAATATCATAGTGTTCCCAATAATTCCAATTTCAAATGAGCTGATGTACCACTAGTCTTGAATGAGTTTTCTTCCAGAGCATTCTAAATTTTATTAACAAGGCTAGACCTTGAACTTAAATATCAGTAAACAAAATGACCAAATTCAGGTATGCCATAACTATTCTATCCTCAATCATGGACAAAGGTGAAGAACTCATAATTTTATGGATGTTATATTTGTCCAGTTCGTTCTGGTTGACCACTGTAACACAACTTATCCAGTTATTTGTATGATATTAAAGATACAGAGAAAAAGATAATCCCAATGGTAAAGGTGTGCCTGATCCTTCCCACTATATCCATTTTATTTGGCAAGTCATGTAATGCACATATAATTTATTTCAGCTTCAACCTGCACAAAGATCTCAATATTAGCCTGATTGAAAGGAAATTATAACATTGATTTCTTTTGAAAATAAAATGATCTTAATCAAACCTTTGAATTTTTACTCCATATTGTAAAACAAAGCTAACTCTTGCCATCTTGGGGGAACATTTATTTAGATTTATTGGTATTTATGTATTATTTATCACATGAAGGTAAATGTGAATTTTCATTGGTTCAAAGGAACATATTCAAATATAATGTAACATCTTATTTATACCAATAATAAGTATTAACCTTGAAATAAGTTAATTTTAATATAGACATTCTTCTCATTTCCTGCACATTACTTTTCTAATGTAACTTGTTATTTTGTATAGAATATTTGTAGTAATGAATATGTATCATAAAAATCATTTCCAATGAATTATTTTTAAAATTAATGCACTGCTTTTGCCACATAATAACCACAATTTTGGGTAGGAAGCAGTGATTTGATCCATAGGTTATTGCAGGACATCTGTATTTGTAGTTCCCAATAGTGTCATGATTGTGAATACAATTTGTTAGGCTAGTACATTGAAGTTAAAGCAAATAAATCATTTATATAACTGTTCATCTGTTTGACCTTATTCACACATTTTTAGATGACAATGCAAAATAACAAGATCAACAAGAAAACTGCATATCTTTCATTGGACACATGTAGAGGATGTCAACAAATTGCCCATACAAGTTCAATGTACTGAGCAATGTGCATTTTGACTCATTATGTATTGTGTATATTTTCTGTACTTTCATAATTTCTTGTCCACTTGGAAGAGTTTGTAATGTTGCAGCATCTGTCTATTTCCCTATTTTGTTGCTTTCTCCTACTAAACTTTGTAACTGAGAAGCATTTGTGGTAAGGAAGAAGCTAACTGATTTAAACATTAAAAGTTGAAAGGTAAAGGTCACAATGACTAAAGGAAGAATTATGTTTTTCCACAAAAATGTTGGTTATAAAACACAGACATGGACAAAATATTATAGATAATTTACATTTTAGAAAAAATATAATCCTTGTGATTTCTGTGTCAAAAAGTGCAACGGGTAAGGTCACTGTGGCTGAAAAAAATCAAAATGCTTTTTGAACAAAAGTTTCAGTTCTTAACCATAAACCCTAACCAAACATATTATGGGTTGTGTATATTCTTATGGTTAGAAAGAAGCCTATTGATCTTGGCTCAAAAGATCAAAGACTTAAGACTTCTCTATATTATTCTCTTTACATTTTTATAGGACCACAGTTCTTTTGGGGGCATGTGTCTGAATAAAAGGAAACTCAATCTCAAATTTCACATGTAATCAATAAAGAATATTTAGAAACAACATGATATATTGAGAGACAAAGTTGGTTAATACTTCTCTATATTATTCTCCTTACATTTTTATAGGGTTACATCCCTTATTGTAGTATGTCCAGATAACTTACAAGCCCACTTATAACATAGAGACAAATGTGAAACTCAATTTTGTATTATAGAAAATACCCATGATTGGCCCCTATATACTGTAAAGTGTCAACTGACATTAATCAATGCCTGAAAGTGTTTTCCTGAAAACCTAATTAGGTGCAGATTGTGTTTTGATATGTAAATTGTGAATGTGTTTGTCACCTTATTATGATCAATTCAAAATATCAAATCAATGGGATTTTATTACAAAGTGTAAAAATGCATGCAAATCCTAATGGCATAAGAACTAGTAGTCACAGTCATGTATCAAATGTACTCATTTCAATGGATTAAATTAGCAGCTTTTATGCAAGTACTGCAATTAAAGTATCTAACATTAATAAGTAGGTTATCCTAATCATTTACAAATGTACTCAGATAATCTTAGTTTTGTAGTCAGTTGTTATTACAGAGCAGAGAAATTTGTAATGAACATTATCTATAGATTACCGTAAAATCTTGGGTATGACATGCACACAAGTATAACATGCACCCAGACTTTCTCCTTTTACTGTAATGCAAAAATCTTAACACCTATGTATAATACACACCCAGATTTCTAGGTTTTGTGTGTAGATACTGAAGAAGTCCAGTGCATAATTGATCAATATCAGCGCTATGGCCTACAGAAAATTCCTATAAATCATTTTGGTGATCTTTAGTTGGATGGAACAGTACCGACATTTATCACTAAAATATAGCTACTGATATTCAATTTAATAATGTATATGGTGCCATACAATAAAACTTCAATAAAGTTACTTCTAGATATAATACTAAACATGAGTTTAGAAAGAAAATTTCATTAAAAATTGAGTATTTTACCATTAAAAAAGCAGCAATATTTTAATCATAGAATAATAAAATAATGAGTTTCAACATTGTCATTTCTTCATATAAGTGTTCATGTTTCAGAGCAAAAGGATCTAGTTCGGTTCTAAATAAACAGATACTGCAATAATGTCTCAAATGCAAAATCAATGATATAAAATTACCTTTTTGCTTGTACACATGATGGGTACAGAACCCTTTCACATAGTATTTTATTAGTGATTATTTATCCTGAAAATAAATGTAATTTGTTTAGAAAAGTGAACAACTTCATTAGAAAAAGAGGTATACATTAACAAATATACCCCACCCAACAATATTAATTTCTTTTAGATATATATATATATATATATATATATATATATATATATATATATATATATATATATATATATATATATATATATATTATGTACATGAATACTTTTAAAGATATAGCTTAATCTAGAAATAAATAATATACCATGAATTTATGCAGGAAAAGAGTGTTTATTTTGTATAGCTAATTAATTGATGGATAATTTTGAATCTTGATTAGATCCCCAGAAAAAAAAAAACACCTCTTCAAAACCTTTGCATTGATTAATCAGCTTATATTTGTATATTTACTATACATTAGTGTAGTATTACTATATTAAACTATGCTAGTATGCAATCATGCACACATCATCAACTGAGAATTGTATCAGCAAAAGGCAGATTGGTAAATGAAATCAGCACCACAGCTATTATATACTAGAAATTATTTCCCACATTAATATGAAATTGTAAATAACACAACAATACTCAAAATCTGGATATCATGGATTCCAGTGATATAATAGAGTGATATGTCTGTATGTGTTTGGATGTCTATCTATAATCCTGTTCCTTGGACTTTTCATGCAAGTATCTGGTTGACTATCACAGTATTTTCGTAGAATTTGTTTTCATCTGAAAAAAAAAATTATGCAGAATCGATTTAGTAAAACATGAGTGAATCATAAGAAGTCATTTGTTGAAAATTTTACTGCTTATACCAAGGAGCATTCAGTCAATATTCATAATGAGAACTGATTGAAGATTACTTGTCTATTTTCTTTATTTGGTACATGTCCATCCACCAGAAAATGCAGCCATACATGTATCTGAGCCACAACTGTGTGCATATTTTCCAAAATAACTGCCATATTAGCCTGGTATGCTGTATTATCATGGTACATAATGTTTTTATCAGTACACAATAAAACCGATCTGCTATTGCTGCATTTTTACAAATTGTAAAATTCTCTGATTTTCCCTCTATTTCTATAAAAGATATTGTCAATCCAATCACGTTAATGTAAATAAAACCGCATATGCCGGATTACCCAGATTATAGTGCCATGGCAGAATAACTCTGTATTATTGCAGTAATTACATAAATTATTTGAGGTAACATGATATTATAATAAACACAAATTAGATAAGATGTAGCATCCACGCTTGCACTGGCTGAAAATTTTCACGAAAATAAAGGATTTAATGACTAAATTGAATACACTAATGTCAGTTAAGTTGAAATCCATGATAACTACAGTAGTAAAAGATATGTATCACTTTGAATTAAGTGCAATCTGGGCAGAGAAATCTTTATCTATATGAATAAATTAGTTATTATTAATAATAATTTTGAAATTTTACTAAATTCAAAAGTAGTTTGACTATTATTGCTTTCCTATTTATGTTTCATATGTAGGCTTATTAGCAGCATTTTGTCAATATGGGTCCATAATGGCTACCATGAAATCAAATTGCAACCCTGACCTTGTTATGATATGTATGTCACTATCAGGATATGACCTATAATCATCAAACATCAGATGATATAATGAATAAATTTTGTAATCAAATCGAATGCAGGTATAGAAAGTTTGACAGTAGTTTTGTTTATATATAGTAATTGTGCAATCCTGTTTAATCCTTTACTAGCCTAATCAGTGATCAATAAAATTTACCTTACAAATGCATGCAAGCTTTATGTCTGTGTAATTAAGATATTGATATAAACTAAACATTTTTTAAAAAATAAATTAGAATTATAATTCTGAAGATATTTATGATAGAAACTTTCCAGTATCAAGAGTAGAAATACCGGTAAATGTATGAGTGCTAATCTTAGATCACCAAGGATGAGAGGCTCTATATGGGGTGAGTGTTGTAAGCACATCTTAGAAGGGTAAAAATAAAAAGCAAGTTGCAATATACTAGTCATTAATATGTTGGTATTTTTTGTAAAATAAGTACCATACTATTTTGTTTTATTCAAAGCTTGCTTTAATGTATCCTATAATTTACCTGGTGTATCTGACAAAATCCAGCTTCTAGATTATAATTTTAGTAATATAAAATTTTTCTAATTATAAATATGATTTAATCTGGTAAAAATTATGAACCTTCATGAAGGTTATTTTCCATTAGGTAATGTTTTTTTGTTTAGATAATACTAATTGTGACCTGAGGACAAGTTGAGGATGATGTTATCTTGCTATTGCAAAAATAAACATTCGTTCTTTAGGATCTAGCAGAATCAATTTTGTATTATTGTTGTGTCCAGAAGTTAATTTTGACAGGATTTTATTTCTTCAAATTATTTAATTCAGTGAGTTTTTGTCTTTGAAAATACAGAGCTCTGATAAAAAATATTATTGTATGCTCATTTTTTTCTTCCTTAACTTTACATTGTCAGAATCGTTTAATATTCCCCGATATTGAACACCTTCATATTGCACTCCTTGATGCTTGATGCATGTGAGTGTGCGGTTTGCTATGAAGTTAAAAGGTCTGTGGGTGAAACAATATGTGCATGAGGATATTGAAGGAAATAAAATTGTGAACTTTATTATTTTAAAAATAAAAAAACAAATTTTATTATTAAATATATTTGGTTTGAATTTTATTATTAAGTCTTTGGCAATGAAACAAAAATAAGCATATAATAAAAACATTACTGCATTTAAATGGAAAAATATGAACTCGTTTTTTCCAAGGTCGTGCAGTATAGCCATCCAAAAAACTTGTTCATATTTTCTCATACGAATGCAGTAACCTATAAATATTCTTAGACAGTGACATTCATTGGGATTTATATGGAATTCAAATCTGAATTTATACTAATGTATTTTCAACAAAAGACTGTTGGTACAAAAAAATAATACAGGCCACCAAAGGCACATTAACATCTTTAGCATTGGGCTTAACTAAAATTTTCCACTAAAGTTTATTCAAAACTTGAATTATTAGGACTTTTTTTTTAATTTTAGGATTATTTTAGGATCTAATTTGCAATATCACAAGTTATTTATTTTCATTTTCACTTTGCATCCTTTATTGGTTCAATTTTACAAAGCTTGTTGTTTTTCATGCTTTTCTTATACTTATTTGAAGAGCATAGTCTTGTAACAAAAGGAAAGCTATGAACTTAAATAAGAAAACAGGACAATTACTATTTAGAGGTATGAAAATAAAGACAAATATTTAAAACATATCATGGGAATCATTGCAAAAAATGTTTTAGGAGCAAAGATACTGATCCAAGTATGATAGTCTGCAGTCATGTTAATGTAATAAATAAAATACAAAATGAAATATGATGCTCTGCAGCCATAATAAGTAAACAATTGAAACAATACACATTACCATGAAGTGCTTCATACTGACTTAGCCCTAATTGGTCAGATTGCAAAGCTTCATATTCTGTAGTGTTGACATCACTCTTGAAGGCAGCATTTACACGTTCTGGACCTTTGTCATGAAAGACCTCAATAAATAAAATATCAGAAATTTGAAAAGAATCAAAGTTGTTTTTGTTAATAATAAATAAAACTCTAATAATGAATAATATGCATATATCTTCAATAGATAAGCATGACTCACTTGTTATTGGTCAGTAGTTTATTATTTTTCTTAATATGCATATCATTTCTGATTCACAAAAACAAAATTACAAATTATTTGGATAGGTCTTTTCTGGGTCACTCAATGAAACATTTGAATTCCTTAGCCAATATGTTAAACATATAATAAATTTGATGAATGATTGTTTTCGATAATAAGTAGTAAAACTAAAATTACTTGAGTACCTGGACTACTCAAACAATCTAAATAATCAGTTGGTATTTCACCAAAGGTAGCTGGGGCATACAATAAGACTTAGCAGATATCATGATATATGACTTCAGTTTAAATGATAATGGAAAAAAAATAAAAAGGTATGGATCAGTCTTTTCAGTTGCCTGAAAAATAACATATTTGGAGCTTGTTAACTAAAACTGATAAAAATAAATTATTTAGTATCAACTTATGATTTAACTTGTCTATGTATATATTAAAAAACAAATGGAAAAGAACACCTTCCTGCCTCACACCATTGGTTACATGAAAGGAAATGGACACTGCACTTCATTAATGCACATCATACAACTATTTGCCAAGTCAGTGTGAACTACATAGGTATTTGAATATGAAGCAACTCTTTAAAGAGTGTCCAATGATTGACCCTATCAAATATCATACTAGGTTATAATAAACATGCAAAAAACATAGGGCTACCATGATCTACATAGTAAAGAGTGTCTAATGATTGACCCTATCAAATATCATACTAGATTATAATAAACATGCAAACACAAAGGGCTACCATGATCTACATAGTAAAGAGTGTCCAATGATTGACCCTATCAAATATCATACTAGGTTATAATAAACATCCAAACACATAGGGCTACCATGATCTACATAGTAAAGAGTGTCCAATGATTGACTCTATCAAATATCATACTAGGTTATAATAAACATGCAAACACATAGGGCTACCATGATCAACATAGGAAAGAGTGTCCAATGATTGACCCTATCAAATATCATACTAGGTTATAATAAACATGCAAACACATAGGGGTAATATGATCTACATAGTAAAGAGTGTCCAATGATTGACCCTATCAAATATCATACTAGGTTATAATAAACATGCAAACACATAGGGCTACCATGATCTACATAGTAAAGTGTGTCTAATGATTGACCCTATCAAATATCATACTAGGTTATAATAAACATGCAAACACATAGGGCCACCATGATCTACATAGTAAAGAGTGTCCAATGATTGACCCTATCAAATATCATACTAGGTTATAATAAACATGCAAACACATAGGGCCACCATGATCTACATAGTAAAGAGTGTCCAATGATTGACCCTATCAAATATCATACTAGGTTATAATAAACATGCAAACGCATAGTGCTACCATGATCTACATAGTAGTTAACAGTTTCCTTAGAGGCATAGTAGGCATAAGTCTGCTGAATATTGTTTTCTAAAACTAATCATTATCAGATATTGTGATGTCAATCATGATAGTACAATACATTCAAATATTTTGAAATAATTGTCTTAAGACCTATAGGTCAATAATTAGTTTTGTCTGATGGAATAAAAATTTTACATTTAGGAGCATCATAATTAAAATTTTGTGTAATTATCTAGAAGAAAGTTACAACATCTAGTTCTAGTATTTCCTAATGTCTTTTAGACAAAAACAAGGTGATACAATTTTCTGATGCTCAAAAATGGCTATCCTGTAATAGGAAGCAGAGACAGAGTGCAGATGAAGCAGTAAGAGGTATATGGAGAGATGCGGGTGAAGAAAGAAAACAAGACAGCTTTTATTATATACTTTGCTATTAATACAGCAACTGTTTCTATATTTATTGTTATTGTTGTACCTACAGAGGCAATTATTACATGTTTTTTTTAAAACAAGGTTCAACTTTTAAGTTCACAGTGCTTTCTTTCCATACATTATCCACAGAAACAAGTTACAACCATTCAGCAGTCTCACAGTAAAATAATTTCTGAAAAACTGTCAACAATTTGATTTGGATAAAGTAAATTAACAAAAGTATAATACTCACCACTCTCATCATGTTTTCTGTAATCAGAATTAAGAACTGTCAGCACATCTGTCACATATGTTTTTTTTCCCTATTATTAACATATATTTGTAAACAAATGTGCACATTTTAATCACACAAAAAAATAAAAAATATGATTAAATAGAGATCAACTGGAAATGAGGTTGAATGTGTATACCATTTCTATGATAATTCTCCGTATATTATTTCTGAATGTGCTACAATAAATATAGCTGTATCATGGTATACCATTATTATAACAGGGACCAAGACCAAGGCCAGGGGCCTTATATTCATTTTTGTTAATTTTCATCTGGCAATAGCTGGAAAACTACCTTGCTTTGATTTATAGCTACAAAAAAAATTATTTTATGTGTATTAATTTTATTATCTGGAAATAAATGAATTGAATTATCATCATACAAAAGAAAAGAAAATATTTCAGCTCAAAAGAAAGTCATAGCCCCCCAACTTAAATAACTTATATTGGATGAATTTGCTCTGCATGTTAAATATTGTATAAGTTGCATCTAAAACCTGTAACTAAAGTGGAATGGTCAAGCTAACACTATAGCTAATGCTGTGAAATATATTGTGCTGACATTAGAGAACCTCATGATAAAAATGATAAAAATATGAAGTGCTGATACTGAAGCCTACAATTTTCTAACTACATTATATAAATAATAAGCGTAGAGAAAACTGTTCTTTGAAAAGCAAAATCTTGTTTCTGCACATAATTAAATATGTATGAAATTCTGATGCTATGTTATTTATATCTATATATTTTTAAAATTTATTGTACATTGTTTTATTTAAATTTTTAAAATTGTATTCATGGTTGTAAATTGTGCAGAATATCTTTAGTTGGATTTTTCCTACCTGACCTAAACATTTTTAGAGCAAAAATGACATAGGATCTAGAAATAAATACATATGTGTGTGTTGACAATTAATTATAATTATTTATTATAAGACTTAATGGTGCCTTTGAATTAATTTCTCATTGGCTGATTGTTTTTGACATTTCTAGAAGAATTCAGGAACTTACCATTGGTTGGGTCACATGAATAGACAAATTTGAGGCAAAATGAGTAGTTTCCATTTGAATGAATATAATTCATTCCAAATTTTGAGTCATTCTCATTTTTTGTGTTCATGTTGAAATTCTGTAGATGTGTTTTATGTTGTACTTTCATATCATTAAAGAGACAAAACATTTGGTTGGACTGTTTAGTGGAAATAGAAATAGCTTATTTTTTGGATTATAATATTATTCTAGACTTGCTTTGATTTATTTAAAGGAGTCCTGGACAAAGCCATCTTGACATCAAGATTCTTGGCAGACCACTACATTTCAGGTTTGAAAATTTACCATATACAGAACTTTCCATTCATTTGGACTTTTTGATAACATGACCTTAGCTTTAAAGCTGTTTAGTCCAGTATATGTACCTAAAGTCCTTTCCATGTCAAGAAGCCCTCTTCCATGCTTCTAATGATTATGAGATGCATTATACATGTATACATATTTTCTCACTTGTTTGTATCAAAGTGACCATCATCCTTTGAATTTTTGGCCCAAATGTTTAAATTTATTTATTTTCTTGATGGAAATGCAAGCCATCTACATAGGTCAATATTCCTATTTCACTGTGACCTTGACATTTGATGTCTGAACCTACCATTAATAGGCATTATTCCAAACCATGTTCAAGTTATCTGCAAACTTAACTTTGGTGATGGTATGTTTCTCAGCTAAATTTATTGTATGGAAACAGATTTAATTTCTTGAGTCACAGTGACTTTAATCTATGGTCTTTTGAGTCCAAAATCAATAAATTCCACATTATTCCAAATATAAATATATGAAAAATGTTTAATGAAGACATGTAGTCTTGATATAAAAGTTCTGTATCTAATTAAAAATGAATTAAAAATGAATGAATGGACTAATTAATGAAGGTATAACTGAAGGACACAAAAATGTGCAAAGAAAGCAAATTCTAAGCATGATATGTGTCTTAACATTTCTCATATATATCCTGTAGTCCAGCTATGTAATTCTTTTGAAAAGTGGAATTTGAATTATAACTGGTAAGGATATTTTTATGCCTGAAGATTAGCCCTTATTTAGACAAAAAGGAACGAGTTTCATCATCAGTTACAGTCTTTTAAGGATAAACCATTGCTACAGTCCATTCTTCCTACTCTTATAATTCCTTACAGTGTGACAGCTTCTAAAGACATTTACCTTCCATTTTAGGCTTCAGTGTCCATCTTTTTAGAATAACAGCTACAACAACAATGACAATCACAAACACTATTCCTCCAACAACACCTCCTCCAACAGCTGCAACTTGAGGATCTCTAATAACAGGAGCAGGAAGCTCTGAAAATCAATCAATCATTCATTTAATGAATATATTAATCTATTAAAAAAAATCAATGGATGAATGCATCAACCTTCCCATTGGTGCATTTCAAACTCTGAAATGCAATATGTATGTATGTATATATGTATGTATGTATGTATGTATGTATGTATGTATGTATGTATGTATGTATGTATGTATGTATGTATGTATGTATGTATGTATGTATGTATGTATGTATGTATGTATGTATGTATGTATGTATGTATGTATGCATAAGGCTTAATAGCCACATCAACACAATCCTGTCATCCCAATAATTATGAACAAAAGAATGGCAATTGGTGAAAAAGCCTTACAATACACAATTGAGTAACTTTGTCTTCACAAACTCCTTTTAAAATATCTTTTAATTTATTGCCAGCTGAGAAAAATTGTACTACAAATAATGAGATCATTTTCTGAAAATAAAGTTGGGGATTCAATCATTTGTTCTATTAAGTACTACCAAATGAAAAATAATGGCCTGAAAAACTCACCTGGCTACCACTAAACTTGGTTGTTTATCATTTCATTAAGCAAACTTGGGTAATATTGTATACATACAAAGGTATATAGTTAATTAATCAGAACTATGCAAACCTTAATAGTGTGAAATTTTGTTCCAATTCTAATTCCATAAAACAAGTTATCTTCTGCTAAAATAAATTTAACTGTAACATGATGAAGATGGCTAGGGATTAGATTTAGGAAAGACATTGAAAGCAGTTTTGTGAATGTGATGTTTATCTATAATGTAATTGAACAATGAATAAACTTTAAACTCATGCAAATAAAGTTCATCACTTGAGTGATTATAATTATCTGCACTGAAAGAAACAACAAATGCAAGAAAATTATATCATTCATAAATGAAAATAACCAGAACATGTGACTTCAACAAATAACCAAATGAGAATCATGTTGTTAAACATGTACACAAATATGGTTCTATAATCATGGGTGATCACTAAATAAAATTAATACAATAACATGAGCAATGTAAGATTCTATCACCAAGTATGATTAACGCATAGTATTTATGCAAAAAAACATGAATACTGGTGTTTCATCCACAAATAAGATGAATAACAGTTTCTTACTTAAATATAACAATATTGGATTATATTTTCACCCATAAAGTGATGCTGAATAATACTTATTAAACAATGGAATGTATGTATTTTATGGCATCCAGTTTATTATTAACACAATTAGCTAAGAACTAATCTACCTTGAGGCCCTCATTTAAAGGAATTTACTTATTTTTGCTGCATCTCTAAAGCCACTGTATATACTGGGTTTGGAAAAAGGAAATAGAGTGGGCATTTCTATGATCACAATGTATTTCAATGTTTAACAAATGGCCAAGAAACCATCATACATGACCTGCCCCTCCCAGTCTGCCAAAGGATCCCTCAAGACTCTTTTTCTCTACATACCCATTGGTCCTGAAGATTTGGTCTCACACTGTGTGTAAACAAATGCTGCCCTCAGAACCAATGTTGACATTGACCTTAGCATCTGGATTGCACAGAATATTTTTGAATAATGACTCCTTGACAAAACAGCTAAAATTACAATCACTGAGCAAAGTAGTAAATTTGACATAGTTAAGTATGAATACATTACACATGTACACACTTGATTTGGCTTTGTTGTAAATTAAATTGTTTCATCAGAACTACTTTATGAGATTATGATTATAATAAAATTGTTCATACATGAAGCTTTGTTCAACTGGATTATAAGAACTCAGACATTACTCATTATTTAAAGCTGGCATTGTATAATTGAATTCATCTTGTCTGTTCAGTTGTATAATGAATAACTTGAAGCAGACTATGTTTTGTATGATGGAATGGTGTTGTGTGACATACGTCTGACACAGTAAAATTTAGAATCAATTCAGAAACCTTTATTTGATTACACAATGCTATCATATACAATGGATAAAAGGAAACAATGCAAATTTATTTTTCATATATCTCTAAAGTTGAAGATTGTTTCTCACAAAATCCATTGTACTGTTATTATAGAAAGATAACTTTGAAGTATTCAAAGAGTTCATCATTTAAACATGATGGCTAATATATCTGGTGAAGGAAGAACCTGGGACCTGGTAAAAGCCCAGGAAGAACCACCAGCCCATGGGAAGCTACTGGCAAATTTTTTCACATTGGCCAAGTCCAAAACCCCAAAATTGGTATGTAATAAAAGTAATATATTGTACTAAAATACTTAAGAGTTCATCATTTACCTGCTGATATAATTTCAAAAACTTCTTTGGCAGAAGGAGGCAATGAGTTGTCAGCTACGACAGAATAATATTCAAAGTCATCGATGTTCAGACTGGTAAATTTAAGTTCTGACTGTCGCTCACTGGCATACACACTTGCTGAGCCAGGCAGGTCTCTGGTCTGACTGCCATTTCCAAGGAACATCCATGTAAACTTTGGAAGAGGGTATGATATCACTGTGTAACTCAGAAATGCAGCTTCATGGACTTTTTTGTAGACCTTTCTCTCCAGAGGTACTTCTGAATCTGTTCGTGGATGACCTGTCAATTATAACAGTAAAATGAATCATAATGAATTCATTTAGAGAAGGTAACTTAACCAAGTACAGGAACCAACGTTCAATAAAGTCTTCCTTTATGTCACTTGGAATTTTGTTTCCTACTTATGATGAAAGCTCATTTTTAAACAATTCTTTGTTTGACTATGGTATAAGATAAACTTTACTTCTAATAGTGCTAAATTTGGGGTACTATCAACATCTTGTTGATAGAAGACATTGTCCCGGTAGACAGGAATGGCCTCTCTGGACACTTTATTCATGAATAAGGCCTTTCTAAGAAATAATCGTTCAAATATTGGCAACATTTGTGTCTGATTTGTTGAAGCTGACAATTGACAAATTGACAAATTGACAAAATAAGGCATATCATTTAAGTAATAAATGATAAATGATGCATGCCCTATTCTGAAGTATGACCAGCATTCTTATGCTTAAATTTGAGGCATTATACCAAACTAGATTATCACAGTCCAAATATTGCTGACTGTAACTATTATAAAACATGATGCTATACTAAAACAATATGAATGTTCTGATAGTTTTAAGTAGCCAAAGATAAGACTGAACCTTTTCTGATTCAAACATGTTTAATGAGAACAAACAAACCTAGATTGTTATCATCAAATACATCAAGAATAAAAAAAATTATCAAAAAAATTTTATCATATTCAAGGCTCATGCTGTCAATCAGAACTTGCATCTTATCACTAACCTTGGTTTTGTTTATTGATATAACTGTCATGGATTTATTTTTTTGTATTGGTTACTTTACTGTTTTGATGCATCAAACTTCAAGTCTTTGAAAAGGCTTTTGTAATTTATTTGCAATTTCAGTTTTGATTTTATATAAATCAGATGGTGATGTGTCATATGCACAAAGGTCAAGAACAGACTGAACAACTCAGGTCCAAGGATAAAGTATCATGTTCTACCCAGTCACATTATCCTGACACTGGACCAACTAATCCTACCACTAACCTTTTATTGCTGAGCACCAAGCAGGGCAGCTGCTAGTACAATTTTTATAGATCTTTGGTATGACTCAGCTGGGGTTCAATCCTGCATCTGAGGTGGATGCTGCAGGCACTAGGTGACCGGAGCAGTGTATATGCCAGAATGGAACATCTTGTATGTCTTATGGTCATAACACTACATGCTCCTATCCTCCTCATCAGAAGGGAGCACCAAACTCTTTGCCCTGGTAATTCCCTTGTTGGTAAGGACTCAATGGTTAAGGAACTTATGTCTCAAAAGGGACTGATCTCATAGGGTCATGTGATCATGGAATGTCCATATGAGATGAGTTCTATTCTGAGTCCCATAGTTATAAACATAATGAATGAGTTCAATAAGACATGTAACACCAAATACAATAAATCTTAGCATGTCAATGAAAGGTAATAAAAATGATCAAAAGGATTCCATGAATCTCAGAGGTGGACACATCTAGAATTAGAGTACTGAATCTAGCATGCCAATGAAGGACTTCAATGATGAAGCCAGTTCATGAATTTTTACACAACTTCCCATTGTGGTGATAGTAACTGTTTGCGTAAATCTAGAAAAATCCACTTATTTAAGTGGTCAGGAAATTTGTTTTATTATAACTTTGTTCTAAAATACAAAGTGAACAATTATCCCACTCCACCCTCCAAAAAACTTTAGGAAGATAAGCACTCCCAATTCAATGTATTTATGTGTCATTTATATTTAATTGATACTGTATACTTGACCTCTGTCTGTCATTGAATGTAGAGTTTTGGTTTTCTCAGGAGCGAGGATTGTATCTACCTGATTTATGTCATCTTGTTGACCAAACTGTTAGTTCAAAACATTAACTTATTTACAAGATAGCAAAGTATTCCAGGATATCATTTGCTCTTCTGTTTAAATATACTTTGAGAAGAATCCTTTATTTAACTTATTGACTGGAATACAAAGTGCTCACTGACATTTTGTACTAAAAAGCTATTATTGGATTATCACATATTCATTTAAAGACATTCTGGATCATATCATTTTTATATATCAAGACCATTCAAAACTACTGGTACATTCATGTTGGGATTCATTTTGAACATTCTGCTTGTGATAGAAGATGTAGGATTATTTGATGTTTATTCTCTAGAGCAGTGGTCCCCAAACCCGAGCCGTGGATGGTACCAGGCCATAGATCAAATGGTACCGGGCCGCCCAAGGAACATTAAATTATTTCCATTTTATTTACTGAGGTGTATTTCTCTTGGGTTTTTGTGACTTGCCATGAATGCGAGGTTAACCAGAAGCTGAGAGAAATACACCACAGTATGAAGAATTGATCATGCCCTCCACTAAAGAACTTCTATGAGAGGATGCTGTGGAAAAGATAGCACATGTGCCTTTATCGGCTAGCAATGTGACTAGGTGCCTTGAGTAAATAATAAAAGACATTGAGACACAATTGTCAACTCCAGGTTGACGAATCTACAGATATCAACAACAAAGTAATACTACTTGTTTATATGCGATATCTATATCAGGAGGATGTGCATGAGGATTTGTTATGTGTTCTATCATTGCCAACCAACACCACAGGAGCAGAACTGTTCATGTCACTGGATGGTTATATCAGGACAACTAAAATGGTCCTTTTGTGTGGGCATATGCACAGATGGAGCTGCTAACATGACTGGAAGTCATGTCTGGTTTAACTGCTCAGATTAAGGAAGTTGAACATGAGAAAGAATCTATGCATTGTATCATTCACAGGATGCTGGCAAGCCAAAAAATGTAACCGGAATTTAACAGCGTATTGATTGATGTCGTTAAACTTATTAACCACATCAAAGCACACATTCTTAACTTGCGCCTGTTTCAGCAGCTTTGTAAGGAGATGGACGCAGAGCGCAGATGCTTTCTCTTATGCACAGAAATAAGATGGTTATTTAGAGGAAAATCGCTAACGAGAGTATTTGAATTACGAGAGCCATTGCAAAGATTTCTCTCAGAAAAGAAGTCAACGCTGGCAGCACATTTCAGTGACAAGGTATGGGTCACAGAACTAGCTTACCTGTGTGACATATTCAGCCTGCTCAATGAAGTTGATATGTCCCTTCAGGGGAAAATGACAACTTTTTTCCAGTTGGCAGACAAAGTAGCTGCATTTAAAGCCAAACTGGAGTTGTGGGGACTGCGCGTAACAGAGGCATTTTGGACATGTTTCAGACATTAGCAGGGATTTTAGGTGAGACTGAGCCTAGCAGTCATTCTCTCAGTTGGTGCACGATTGCCTGTCTTTGCTTTTAAAAGAATTCGAGTGCTTCTTTCTAATCACAACATACCCATGAACTGGTAAGGAAAGGATCCGCATTCCATTTGTCAACAAACCAGGCGAATCTAGCATGTCTGTGCAAGATGAAGATCAACTGCTGCAGATTTCAAATGACAGCGGCCTTAAAACTACGTTTGAGACAACAACTCTGCCAGTGTTCTGGATTAAAGTCATGGCAGAATACCCTGAGATAGCCACCACTGCACTTAAATCCCTATTGCCATTTCTGACATCCTATCTGTGTGAAGCGGGTTTTCTGCAGTGACAGCAACCAAAATAAAAAAAACGAATAAACTGGACATAAGTAACACACATTGTTTCCTATTACCCCCAGATAGAACCGTCTTGTTGCAAAGAAACAAGTTCAGGGTTCTCATTGATTTAGCATATTAGTGAGTTAAAATGTTAAATCATTTTATATTCATTTTTTGGTATAACTGTATTTTATTTTGAAGGCATGTTTAAATACAATTAAATTAAAATTAAAAAGGTTGGGGACCACTGCTCTAGAGCATATTTTGTCCAGAATAACTAAATTGTGTCTACCAAGAATGGCATATAATGTTTTGTTGCTCCAGTTGGGTGAGCCATTCAGCAACCAAGACCTACTCCATACAGAGATGGTGTAGCTTCCACAGCACACCTTTCTGTTGTATAGATGATAGGCTTTGTTTCTTTTCCTGTCATCCCAATTGGCTTAGCTATGGCACAAGCTTTTGGTGTTTCTGAATTAACTTTGCATATGAAGATGGTAGCAGCAACTGAGTTGTCTCATACTTTGCCTCTTTTAGCATTTTCTCAAATTTCTGCAGGTGGCTTGTATACTGTGTCTCAACCGTCTCAATCTCTGCTATCTAGTGGTATTCCATCTGCATGGGATATAGCAAGAATATAAACTTGTCAGAAGCAAAGGAGATAGTTTTTGTTTGCTCACACATCTCAGCTTCCAAGTTGGCAAGACAGTTATAGAAGCCAACAACCAGTGTGATCTGTGATGTCCCTGCAGTACCTGCACAAGCCTCTGTTGCTATCCCAGAGCAAGGAGTTCATTTGGCCTAAGCTGCTGCCCCAAACAACACTCATATAATTGCATATGCACTTCTGTTTAAGGAGGGTTAACAGTGTTGGAAGCAATTTCTGCTGTCTCAACAGCACTTGCTGGCATCAGGGCACTCACAGCTTTTCCAGCAGTACTTGTTGGTATTTGCTGTGGTTCCCTGGGTTACATAGGATAATAATTTTAACTTACAAACATGATAAAAAGCAGGAAAACACTTAACCTCAATGATGGATAAAGGTTCAGCAGACAATAAAATTAAATATACATAACAGCTGACAGGTAGGTGATATCTAGGTCTTGCTAATGTTGGCAACGAAAGATCTTGAACATGATAACAACTATAATGTAATGTGTGAAGAATACTGACAAGATCAAAAATGTACAGTCTGAAGGATGTTGACAAGAACTATAACATACAGTCTGTAGGATGTTGACAAGAACTTTAATGTACAGTCTGTAGGATGTTGACAAGAACTTTAATGTACAGTCTGAATGATGTTGACAACTATAATGTACAGTCTGAAAGATGTTGACAAGAAATATAACATACAGTCTGAAGGATGTTGACAAGAACTATAACATACAGTCTGTAGGATGTTGACAAGAACTATAATGTACAGTCTGAAGGATGTTGACAAGAACTATAATGTAGTCTGAAGGATGTTGACAAGAAATATAACATACAGTCTGATGCATGTTAACAAGGACTATAACATACAGTCTGTATGATGTTGACAAGAACTATAACATAAAGTCTGGAGGATGTTGACAAGAACTATAACATACAGTCTGTAGGATGTTGACGAGAACTATAATGTACAGTCTGAAAGATGTTGACAAGAACTATAACATACAGTCTGTAGGATGTTGACAAGAACTATAATGTACAGTCTGAAAGATGTTGACAAGAACTATAGCTTACAGTCTGTAGGATGTTGACAAGAACTATAATGTACAGTCTGAAGGACATTGACAAGAAGTAGAACATAAAGTCTGAAGGATGATAACAAGAACTATAACATACAGTCTGTAGGATGTTGACAAGAACTATAATGTACAGTCATTTGGATGTTGACAAGAACTATAATGTACAGTCTGAAGGATGTTGACAAGAACTATAACAGTCTATATGATGTTGACAAGAACTATAACAGTCTGTAGGATGTTGACAAGAACTGTAACATACATTCTGTAGGATGTTGACAATAACTATAATGTACAGTCTGTAGGATGTTGACAAGAACTATAATATACAGTCTGAAGGATTTTGACAAGAACTATAACATAAAGTGTGAAGGATGTTGAAAAGAACTATAACATAAAGTCTGAAAAATGTTGACAAGAACTATAATGTACAGTCTGAAGGATGTTGACAAGAACTATAATGTACAGTCTGAAGGATGTTGACAATAACTATAACATAAAGTCTGAAAGATGTTGACAAGAACTATAATATAAAAGTCTGAATGATGTTAACAGGAACTAGTATGTACAGTCGGAAGGATGTTGACAAAAAATATAACAAAGTCTGAAGGATGTTGACAAGAACAACAATGTACAGTCTGAAGGATGATTGACAAGAACTATAACATAAAATCTGAAGGATGTTGACAAGAACAACAATATACAGTCTGAAGGATGTTGACAAGAACTATAATGTGCAGTCTGTAGAATGTGGACAAGAACTATAACATAAACTCTGAAAAATGTTGACAAGAACTATAATACAAAGTCTGAAAAATGTTGACAAGAACTATAACACAAAGTCTGAAAAATGTTGACAAGAACTATAACATAAAGTCTGAAGGATGTTGACATGAACTATAATGTACAGTCTAAAAGATGTTGGCAAGAACTATACTATAAAGTCTGAAGGATGTTGACAAGAACTATAACATACAGTCTGAAGGATGTTGACAAGAACTATAATGTACAGTCTGAAGCATGTTGACAAGACCTATAATGTACAGTCTGAAGCATGTTGACAAGAATTATAATGTACAGTCTGAAGGATGTTGACAAGAACTATAATGTAGAGTCTGAAGGATGTTGACAAGAACTATAATGTGCAGTCTGTAGAATGTTGACAAGAACTATAACATAAAGTCTGAAAAATATTGACAAGAACTATAACACAAAGTCTGAAAAATGTTGACAAGAACTATAACATAAAGTCTGAAGGATGTTGACAAGAACTATAATGTACAGTCTGAAAGATGTTGGCAAGAATTATAATATAAAGTCTGAAGGATGTTGACAAGAACTATAACATACAGTCTGAAGGATGTTGACAAGAACTATAATGTACAGTCTGAAGCATGTTGACAAGAACTATAATGTACAGTCTGAAGGATGTTGACATTGATAATATCTCCTAGTGATACCTGTGTCTTAATATGTTAAAAAGCTGTCAAAACAAATATCTTTCTTTACCATAATATTCTACTTACATTTTACAAAAGACTGTAATGTTCCATTGGCTTGTGTCCAGATTCCATTATATGCAGAACAAGTATAGTTGCCCAAATTCTGACACTGGGCAGACTCAATCCTAAACTGACTTTGGACAACTCCAGACTCAGTCTTAAGGACAGTGTTGATGTCTTCTTTCCTCCATGTTATGGTGGGTAGTGGGTTGCTGTCAACTTGGCACTGGAAAATGGCTGAGAAGTTTTCATTGACAGTTTTACTATCTAGCACAGACAGGCTCACTATTTCTGCTCCATCTGAAAGTATGTTCATACATATACACTATACACATTGTAACAACACTGGTAAGAATACAATATCAATATTAAGTAACACACTGCATATTTATCAATGTTAATAAATCCAACGATATACAATGGTAGGTGTGTCAGCTATAAGAAAACTAAATTTGGAAGAATAACAAGAGGCAAAATAGGAATAATAGAAAATTGGTTTTGTTTTCATTCAGTGGTTAATTCGTATCAATGATTTAATTATGTCCAAACGTCAGGGAGTAGGTGTGGATGGTGTGGGAGACTAGACACTAAACAAAGGAGAATGAGATGTATAACCTTCAAAATGCTTTTGTGTCAACAGTTCCTTTTTGTTCACAGAAAAAATATTCCAGTTGTGAATTAGGAATATTTTTCAATGAATGTCTTTGTTCAAGAATTTTGTAGGAGCACTTATAATTCCAGAGAACAAAAATCACTTGAAATTCAGTAAAATAAAAATTCAACTAAAACTGGTCACAACATGTTTGGAGCACAACTGACTAATTATTATAATAACATGAGATATAAGACTAGCTAAAATGCAAAACAGTTGCCCGAATGGGGGTCTAGAGTTCATCTTTCCAGAAAGAATAGAAGTTTGTTACGTGATAATTATCACATACTCCTTTTAAATTGCTTACCAGAACTCTTACTAGTTCTGAATAAAGGTTAGAAAGTAGATGCAGTGTTTCAATACCATAACAGTCAGGTCAAACAGAACTGAACTGAATTTCAAAAAACAATGTCAAATCCAGTAGACAAAGTTACTTTATAATAGCTTGTAATATAATAAAAAAATTTAAAACTAACAAATAATTATATTACATATACATAACATAATATATACTAGTGTTAATAATTACTCAATGTAAAGTAGTCTGCACTTACACTGAATTGTGAGGTGGTTGGTGGGATGGTTCCCTGACCTACTGCTACCTATATACAGTGAATAATAAACATACCAAAAACATTGTAGGCACTGCAAGAATCTGAAAATGAATGGAAATCCACAATAAGGATGTAAGGTGCTTTATATGAAGCTTCAATGTAATTTAAAGATTTTAATTTTGCTGTAATTACTACAACAAAAACAGAAGTTTAGTCAGTTATTGATGCCATAGGCTACAGTCTTTTTATTCAGTAGATATGGGCATGATATAAGGTTCTGATTTTCACTAATCAGCTCTGTAAATATTATTTTGTGAGTTTTCCATTACCACAGTAATGATTTGAGAATATATAATTCTGCAGTATTTGCAAGACTAAATAATGATTCTTGTGAGTGAAAAGTCAAATTAAATTTGGTTTTTGAATATATGTATTGCAGCTTAAAGGTAACATCATATGTCATATTAGATGGATCACAGGATAGTCTGGAAGCAGATTGAAAACCTTTCATTCATATGAGTCAGAGTGATGATTAATTTGCCTTAACAAAAATGCATTTTAAAGGGGAAGTTCTAAATGCAGAGAGAAATATTATCAGTTAAGTATTCTAGGAGAAACATAATTTACAAACAAATATGGATTCTCCTTCAAATACCTTCCATGATTGCAGAAACATTTGGTAATAAGTGGAGTGCATCTAACCCATAGCATGTGTAATCCTTGAAAGGAGAATACTGGATTCCCCAAATGAAGGTTAACCTACTATCCTAATTGTGAGCAGCACAAATGGAGGCAACATGAATTATAACTAAAAAGAAGACATATTAAAGCTATCTTCTTACCACATAAAATTTTCAGGCAAATCTATTTAAGGCTGTGCAGTGTGTTCATCTTGAGGTTCTGGTAATGTCAAATATGTCTAGTAGCTGCTTGTATGACTGAGACTGGACCTACCAGATCCAGTTGTGTCATTGTGTAGTCAAGTCTCAAAGACAAAAACTCAAGAAGTTTGTACATGCCAAATGACTGCCTCAGCAATATTTTAGAGACATTGTGATCATAGACATGGCTTAAAGAGATTTCTCTTATTTCATTAGCAGAGATCTTCTGTTCTGTTGATAACTTATGCTGTATGCATTAGTTCCTTCAGCCATGATAAGAGGGCTTGATGGGTTATGTCCTCTTTCCCAGGCTTAACTGGGAAAAAGAAATTTCAAGTTCCATCAATCAGTTTAGCTAAGTTCACTTCAGATTACTTCAAGCACATATACTGGGTCCTATTTGAAGGCCTCTTGGTAAGTGTCAATACAGGAGAGAGGATGTATGATAATGTTTGATTGCCCAATAATAGCAACCTGTTCTTGGTGACAAGCTTGTATAAACAAGCTTGTATAAAAAGAGCTCCAATGAGGTCCTGGCCAAAGGCTTGAACTTGTATGAATTCAGCCATGTCAGAACTAAGAAAAAATTCCACTTAGGAAAACAAATGATTGATTTAGACCTATGTAAGTCAAAGTTGGACAACAAATCAGAGAGGTCTTTGTTATGACCAAGATCCTCCTGGCCATCATTATTGAATATGTCCAGTATCATAGAAAAGTAGCAATTAATAGTAATTGAAGAAAATATGTTCTCCTAAAACAGTCAAAGAACCACAGCCATAACCACTATTTAATCATTTTGAAAATTGAATGACACAGAGTTATATATATATATATATATATATATATATATATATATATATATATATATATATATATATATATATATATATCCAATGATAAATACTACAAGACAGCACAATAGTCATCAAACACTTCTGCAATCTCAATAAGATGTACCAAATTTTGGTAAAGTTAGATTAACATGTGTTTCAGTTATTGTGTTTCAAATATCTAATGCAAAGATATTTCTGTAAAAAAATAAAATTTCTGACTTTAAACCTCAAACTCTAGATTATTAATGGACCTGTCCAAAATATGTTTGATACTATACCATAAACCAAGTTTGATCCAAATGTGTTGATATTTGTTATAATTATACTCGTTATAAGATTGTACACATAAAGTAGTGAAAGGCTATGACAAAAGCTCAACTAACCTAATGAACAGAAGAGACCACAATTAAACTTTCCATCAACTTACAATATATAGTTATGTTGACTGATATTGAGGAAGACCGATCTAAACCAAGGAATTTGTTATTGGCTTCACATGTGTAGTTTCCTCCTGATGTCTTTTTTTCTATGACCCCAAGGGATAAAGTAGCACCACTGCTATACATGGTCCTGTCATGATACCAGCGATAGTCACATGGGGGATTACAGGTGGCACTGCAGGTAATGTCTGGAGCTCTCTGATAAAGATTAACACTAGTTGGAGGATTAGATCCCAGATTAACACTGCTTCCTGGGCCATCTGAAAAGAGGGAGACATGAGGAATTAGAAGTGAACATCACTCAGTAAAGACCAGATATGCTATCACTGGTAGTCTAAGTAACTGAAATAAATAGCCAATAAATGTAAATTTTGAGACAAGAAAATCATCTATATAAGATACAAATAAATGGAAAAACCTTTTTCAGATTATTGCCCTACCACTGCAATGTGGAAACCTTTATACCAGAGTTTAAGCTTGAGTAAAACATGAATGAGGATGCTGACATTGGATGTTTGGAAGGGTTTAATAGTAATGAGATCAGACAAGTATTCTCAGCGAAACATAAGTTATTGAAATTTTCTTTTCCCATTTATATCATTTCCATAACAAAAGAAGGTAACTGGACAAGGACATGCTCAACATACACCATATATATTCTTCCAAGGGAAAAATGGTGCCCATCTTCAACTAAGACTATTCTTGCATGTGAAAATTAGCATAAGTTCCTATATGAAAGATCAAATGCTCCTAACATATATAACTGACAGTGACATAACATGCGGTGTAATTGCAATGTTAACAAGAAACACATTTTTTACCTAGCCAAATATCCAGAGAAAATGCTAAACCCATGTCAGTGAGAAAGTTGTACTGAGCTTACAAATCTCAGCTCATTTAAAGTAACAAAGAAAAGAGTGAAGCACACAAGATTTATATATTGTAACAAGAATAATTTATTTCTCTAGAAAACACACTTAAGATATAAAAAAGGACTTACAGCTATGAACACAATCCAAAAAATAATCCTCAAATCTAAAAGTATAAGTTTTATCACTAAAATATCCTAAATGAATCCAAGTTCAAATCCCGGTGAAGTTCCAAGATGGCAGACAATGACATCAGATGAATGCAGTATAGTAATGATGTGTCAACTGTTCCTCATTGGATTTTGTAAATTAAGAATAATATTCCAGCTTTAGAATTCTAAATAATTTCCACTGAATGGCTTTGGCCAAGAATTTGATGAAGAAAAACACTTATGTATGATTTTCAGAGAATTAATTATTAATTCCAAAGAATATAAAAACTAAAAAAACCAAACTCAACTTGCAACAACAGAAATACCTCTGAACTGCAAAGGTTCTATTTTACAACTAAGTATAATCACTAAAAGCATTAGTTTTAAACACAGTTTAAGATCACATGATGGAGAGCACATGGCAGGCTATGTAATCACTAATTTGAACAACAACAACAACACAGTAAAATAAAATGCCATTTAGCACTAATAGCCTAAAAAAGCCCTATATAAAAGTCAGACTCTCATGCTAGAAATGAATAATTTTTTAAAAAATCTTTACAAATAGTGATCACGCAGGCAACATATGACCTTGGTACCAACCAATCATTTTAACTCAGTGTTTACAAAATTGGAAACAAGGTCTATAGCAATCATTTTGCATTCTAAACAAGCTAAAAGAAAAATTTACTAAATTTACTGGGAAAAATGTCAAATCCAGTAAAAATATTATCCTTACAATAAAATGTGGTAAAACCAAATTAAATAAAAGAAATTTTTAACTAACAGACAAGTAATTAAATTACATATATTACATATATGTAACACTAGGTCTAGTGATCATCTGGCCTGCAGCCACTAGACTAAATTTTTTCTGCAATGCCAGATCTAATAGACGGAAAATCTAGAAGGTTGACTGCACATAACTGACAACAGCTTTTATAATGTCACAGATTGCAACATGTCATTCTATAATACAAGTCTTGCAAAACTGCTTGAATCTCTTATGTTGAAATTTTAATGAGGCATATCTGGTCTTTTCATGAGACAACATATCACCCACTTCTGTCTAAACATGAAGGCTGAATGGGTTACAACCTTTTTTTGACAATACCAGAAGAAAGAGGCTTAATAACTTTTCTTTGTGTGTTTCAAGTAGTGCTTATGTTGGTGCTTCTCAGAGGTCAGAGAACAAATGACTATACTTTGGCTAAATGGCATTAAACTCTCTACTAAAACAACAACCAGTCACTGATGTATTTAGCTTTTATTGAGGTGCATCTATTATATTTTCATTTGCTTCCAGTTGATAAAGGCTTTTGTAAAATCAGATTCAGCCACATCTGGGCCATCCTCAGAAATTTTTATGAGGTCATTTATGAATTGATCCTTGACTTTTTTCTCAGCCTGTGTTCTATTCTGTTCTGAGTATAGAATCCTAACATTGAATACTGCATATGGGAATGAGGTAGAAGCATTTGGGGAGTTTGGCAACCTTTGCAATGGTCTCAGCATACTTCTGTCTGAGCATATTTGCTTAATTCAACTCAGGGACAGATTTACTTCATCTAATATCAAAACAAATCACAAATATATCACTACTACTTTTGGCAGAAGTTATCTTAGAAGAGCTCCACTAACAGATTTTTACAATTAATAAAATATGAGAGAGAGAGAGAGCACAATTAATTAGGCTTAGATTCTTTAAGAGCTCAGGAATTAATGGAAGTGTCATTGCTATACAACAGACATTAGACAGATGTCACAACAACCCTTACTACTACTACCAATACTATTACACAGCTCAACCTTCTTATGAAAATTGTGACTAAGTGATTCTGAGACTAACTTAGACATGCAATATGTGTTAAGGTAGAGGAACAAGAATGAGATGGGTCAAGAATTATATGACCAAACTGATCATGTGCTCACATGGGAAAAAGTCCAACTTATCCCAGTTTACTGGCAAGCCATGCATGGGAAAAGTGAGATCAGGTTATTTCTGTACTGCAGCAAAATTAATTTTATTATGTTAATCAGTTAATGAGAAGGTCCTGAAAATGGGGAGGATGTAGTTGCTTATTTGTGTAATATGAAGGTTGAATGGGAGAGTGTGAAATTCAGGCAAATTGAAAAACTTGCATAAGTCAGATATATAGGAATACTGAAAGCATGTGTTTGCCAGATCACAAAGATGACACTCCAAACAGTAAACATTAATGATCATATCATTCCTATGATAAACAACAGTGCTGTAATGTATTCATTGAGACAGACAAGATCTGTCACCAGTTTGAGTCTGCTATAGGCTTTTGACATTAGAAAAAGTATTAAAAAAAACCCAGGAGAGTTTTCCTTCAAGACTGAGAAGCTGTTATCTGAAATTGCCAAGACTATTGTAGTGAGACGGGACTCACCCACCTATGTCTCTGCCAAATGAAAGGTAAAGGTGATAGAGGAATTAGGGAGTGCTGGAAGATCAGATTGTTTGTTGTTTGTGCCACAAATCCTCTACAATGCCACCAAACAGCAGTGGTGACACCCACATCCCAAACAAAATGGGATAAAAAAAAATGTGAATTGCTTCAATGACAAGAAAAAAGTTGTCTTGTAATAATAAATCCAGATTTAAAGATGTTTTGAGTATATTGACTATAGAATGATGTGCAGTTTATTGATCCTTTTGGTTAGTGTTGACTTCCATAGGCCAGGCAAAATATCACCAATGATGCCAAATCAAGTATTAATGACATGGCCACCATATTCAACTGCATGACCTTACAGTTGTAGTTGACATGTTTACCACCATAATGTTTTTATAGGAATTTGTTACTGTAAATGGCCAAGTGTGTGCAGTACCAGCACAAAGAAATACTGGAAATGGACTTTCGGATGAAAAACATGCTGTATTCAATTGTCCATGGATTTCATTCCTGCTAACATTACCAGTTGGTTGAGGAGAAAAAAGGAAGTAAACTGCATTCATCTTCATTTGCATAGTCTACAGAGATAGTAGGCAGTCAGATGAGGTTAAAATCTGGTAAATTTCCATAACTGCAGCCTTAAGATTGAACTTCATCCACTCCAATGTCAGAGAAGAATAAAGAGAAGATGAGCAAGGTTTTCCCTGCACTTAAGGTGGGGTTTGTCCTTATTCAGTTTCACTTCCATATTCATGTATTACATACCATTATGATGGGATTGTTGGATAGACATCATAAATTTAGGTGCAATGGTCAGCTGGAGAGCAAAGCATTCAGACCAGTTAAAGCATATGCTTCTGTTTATAATGAAATCCTCAAATAGTATGTACCATGGCCAGTGGATGCAAATGACCTCTGTACACTATTTAGGAAGGATATCCAGCTGGATGACTGGACAGTATGGTCAGCAACCATAAAAGAATCTGGAAAGTAGCTGGAAAGTAAAAGAAGTCAGCTAGGTCAGCACCATGCTCATGACTATGGGACTTCCAGGCACAAAACCCTTGATAGGGCATGCTGGGGGACTTAGTCTCTTGGCATATATTGGTACCAAAACTCTAATAAATAGCAAGACAGTATTGGAAAGATATTGCAAAGGATAAAACATTAACAACTGCTAAGACTTATCATGAAAAAGGCTTTAAATCTGCAATTTAACCAAAACCTGAGACATGTAACAAATGCTTGAGAGGTTTAGCATAGACATCCCATACCATCAGACTCTCCAACTGTAGTTGTATAGTTATGATGGTAGCTGAAGAAAGGTATAGAGGCAAAGGTGCTATTGAAGTATTACAAACTACACTTGCAGTAAATAAGGATTTGGGTTTTAGGATTCAAATGTCAATATCTGACAATTTATGTTTCTTTTTCTTTAAAATGTTTTCACAGTACTGTGGACCATGGTCCCTCTGACTATGAGCCACAAGATGAGTTCAAGCAAGGCATGCACCATGATTAATCTCAACAACTTGGAACTTTTAATGTTCAGCACACTTCAACCCAATTAATGCCAGAAAATATATGGGAAATAATTCAAATTAGTTTATAAATCAACGACAACACTTTTAAAAATATAAAAGACACATTCAATCAGTGCTCAAAATTAAGAGGTACAGACACATACATTAATTATACTTTAAGTAACATATGAAGTCATAATGAAAAGCCCACAGAAAGCTGAAAAAATGTATAGTTATCAAAAAGAACATTTATAAAATGAGGCTATACTAACCCTTTTGGAAACATTAACTGTGCAGTACCAGACTTTTTGAACAATCAGTAGATTTTAAGGTGATTTTCATAAACTCTGAAAAACCATGTCATTGGGCAGAGGTAAGAAGAAGTCATTTATAAGAATCTCTTTCATTTGTTTATATAGCAGGAAAATGAAGACTGGATTTGAGAGGTAGCAGAGTTTGTTTTCTACTTAAAAATGAAAAATTTAAGTGAATCTTTGAAAAGATCTTTACACCCATGCTTACTATATGCTTTATTGCTGAGTATCAATACCATCAAGCATATTCATATCAGGGGTTCTAATTGTATAATTGTATATAACAATTGGATCCAAAACTGATCAACAAGAAGTCAGAGTGTAACTGATATCATTGACAAAAGTGGTCAACATATTTATGTCTGTGAATTCAATTTCATCATACAGTAGAGCAGAAAGAAATTCTCAGAGCAAATGGTTGCTACGTAATCTATAATACTGGTTTTATTTAGAGTTGAAATGAATAACAGAACATTTAAATAGAATAGAAACATCAAAATATTTGCCTGTCAGCATTTTTGTAAATAGAATCAAACAAGGTGAAATTTATATTATGCAGTGCTGAAGTAGTTTATAGGGGAAAAAATTCAAACCTACTAAATCAACTAAAATTAAAACTGTCACTGAAACCATATGTCATAAATAATTACATTTTTTGACAATATGTCTATTTCTATTCAATGTCATTCAAGAGCTCCTAAAAACAACATATAATAATAGGGTCATATCAAAGTCAGCAAAGTTTAAAACAACAAACAATTTTCCAACTTTAAATTATTTGGCCTAATATTTGTACAATTTTCAATGTAATCAAATTGCTTTACACACAAGTTTTCATCACTACAATATTCAAATTCATAGATTATTCTATCATGAATAGTTTGCCTTATAGATGGTTTATAAAAACCGTATGATTGAAACAAAGGTCATCTGTTGGCATATACCAATATGAACACCTTGGTAGCCATTTTGGAGGTCAAATTGGCACCCTTTTCATTTGAGGCTCAAATTGACACCATAGGAAGACATTTAGTGAAAATTTCATGATGATATGACTTTCAAGTTTGAAGGAATATCAATAACAATATTTTTAAGCTGGCTGCAATGATGGCTGTATTTGATGTCAGAATGGCACCATTTTCATTTGGTATGAGCCTGACTTTATTAGTAGTCTCTGAGTGAAAACATCATATTGACCATCTACTAAGAAGAAGTAGAAGTAAGATTTTTAAAATGGCCAACATGGCAGACATATTGAAGACTGTATGGGCACCATTATTATTTATGATAAACTAAACATCATATAAAGTCTTTTAACAAAACCGTATTTCAATGTAACTTTCATTCAGAAGGAATTACAATAAAAACATCTTCAAGATGGCTGCAGTGTTAGTTATTTTGAACAACAGATCAGCACCATACTTATTTAAAATCAAATAGATATTAAGAGAAATCCCAATGATTCCAATATGCCTTAGTAGGTGGGGAAGTGATGAGTATATGGATAGTGCTTTAAGGAAGAAAAAGAGTGAATTCTATAGCTTTTTTGACAAAGCTGAATAATAAAATGATACATTAACAAATATTTAAATAGGAACATATAGTATTCCATTCAAATTTTCATTTCTTTTAAAAGTATTTTAGTGTGAACAATGTATACTATAATACACAAAGCAATTTTTGATCCATCAGTATCACTTAGTTCTGCCATATAACATGCATGTGATATTTTACATTTAAAATTCTTAATGAGGTCAAGTTTTGTTATGAAACTTTATTCCACCATTTTGGATAGTGCATTGATCATCACCTGTTACATGCCATATGGTACATTAATACAGTGCTTGACTGTTTCTACATAAAAAATGTTACAAATCTATAGTCTTAAACTATGAGTAGCAGGAAAGAGCCAAAATCCAAAAAAGTTTGTAAACAAATAATCTTTTGATTCTAGTAACAAATTTCAAAAGAACTTAACAGTATTATGAATTAAATCCCAAAATAGCCCTAAAGGTTCTATCACAAGTTCAAATGTATGGAGTTCTAAATGAATTTCAGTGGTGTTCCAAATAAAATCCAATACAGAATCTACTTACTAATATGACTGTAGTCTCAGCTGTACTAATGTGGCATCATTCTTTTGATGTATCAGAATAACATAATCCAAAATGTCATTGAAAGAATTCACTAAAATTACAAATTAATGACTGATTTTGGATGTTAAGGTTTGATCGGGTAAATTTGAAGAGAACAACATTAATATAAAAAGCTAACTCAAAATAATAGAGCTAGAATGTAGGTCATTTTCCTTTCTTAAATATTCTAAGATGCCAACAAGATCAGGAATTTCCAAATGAAAGACTTATGTCCTACAAATAAACATGGTTTTTGAGTCAAAGAAATATTGATTATTGTAGAATAACAAATATAGTATAAAATGTGGTATAACATTCTAAGTTGCCAACAAGATCAGGAATTTCCAAATGAAATGTGGTTTTTGAGTCAAAGAAATATTGATCATTGTAGAATAACAAATGTAGTATAAAATACTCTAATTAAAGGTAAGAAATAATACATAGAATTTTAATTTGCAAAGAAAATGAAATAATTTACAAATCTGGAATGATAACTTTTTGGTTATATGGTGGTGGTAGTTATCATTATCTAGAGAATGATCAACCACAGTGTTACTGCCCTGATAGTGTAAATAATAAAATAAAATATGAAATAAATGGGTGGAATAAATTAATGGCGGTCCGAGCAGAGATATAGAATAGAACAACATAAGCCATCGTATCCAGAATATAACAATTTAATCCATTATATACACTAAATGAAACTGAATATGACATCTGAATGATACACTTCTCTTAGAAATAATATCCATAATAACCAAATTTTCAAAAATGCAATCAGCCATTCTGTTTATACTGATGAGACAAATTTGAGTCAGCAATCAAAAACTAAACTTCCCAGTGTGCCTGTATAACCTGGATGCTTGCTGATCCAAAACCAATATTCGTGACAGGCTCGAGTCAATGTATTATAGAATGGTCACATTATTTCTGATTGCTACAAATTGAAAAAATAAGCTAAAGACTCAAAACAGACATATTCCATATGCTCTTATTTCTAAGAGACAAGGTCACAGTCATGTATTAAAAAAAACTACATTTGTTGGGTCAAAACAAATGCCAGTCTGATTTTATCAATTATGAGCCATACATGTCAAACAGTTCTATATTGTTCATGGGTGATTCTGCCAATTCTATACCTATTATAATGTTATGGGACACTGGAGCTTTTCAGAGTCTTTATTATCAGTCTTTTACTGAGAAGTCATGTTCTAATAAGAGTGCTCTTATTGAGAGAATGAAGTGTGGCTTTGTTAATATTCCTCTCCACTGTTTAGATTTCCCATCAGAATTAACCTCAGATTCCATGATGGTTGGAACAGTGTAATCTTTACTCACTTTACCTATTTTGACCCACTGAGGGTATCATTTATTTATAGGCATTGATCTAGCTGAAGATAAGGTTGTGGTTATTCCACTTGTAGCTGACAAGTCTTGTTTGAATCAGAACGTCGATCCTATTGAAAAAGATATCCCTAATTCACATCCAGCTTGTACAGTTACTAGAGCTATGACAAAGAAAGCTATTGAGATTGATGTTGATCAGGAAATTTAGCTGATACATGTATCATTCAGGCTTTTGAAGAAGTCACATTTTCTCCTTGCTTGAATCAATCAAAAGGTACTGATCACAGTGATTCTCTTTAACTACTTACTCTCTTAATTTATTTTTACTTGATTTTAGTAAAAGTTTTACTACCTGATTACTTGCCATTATTTACCAATTATTTATTAGTTACTTGTTATTACTTACTTTAGATGATGTTACTTTTTTTGTTAAAATAAATTACTTAAGACTATTATTAGGTAATGAAATTCCTTAATTTCCAAACATGAATGACTTAATTGCTGTACTTGATCAAGCTAGATTACTTGAAACTATAAAAGAATTACTTGGTATTTTTTTTACTTAATGTTAGTAAAAGTTTTACTATGTGATTACTAGTTTTAACAAAGCAATTGCTCATTTTTATACAGCCACTTTGCATAGATTTAACTTAATGAATAAAGACTAATAGTAAGTAATAAATTACTTAACTTTTAGATGAATATAGCTTTGCAATAATTAAATTACTTGCAAAAATAAGATAATTACATGTCCCAAATATTTCAAATAGTGTTATTGGCTTGGGACCCAACTCTAATATATGGATAAACATCAGATGGCTACTGGTGGTTTTCTGGATCATTTTCAATTTGCAAAAAATTATATGTGATGTATTCTGTTCCATCCATGGATACTGCATGTCAGCTCTACCAAACCTATTTACATATCACAATCAAATAAAATATTCTTTAATCTGTTATAGTCTGCTGCACATATCAAAGTAAACTCATGTCATAATCTACTGGGCAAAAAGGAAGTGTAATTATGAAGTGGTATTTAGTACTTGTAAGTGTACACTATTAGCACCCTAGAGTATGATCTACATGAACTGGAAATTTAAGCAAAGCTGATACTACATTTTGCAATCTGCACAACAGGAATTTGCATTCCATGAAATTTGTTATCAGTTTACCATTAATGCATTAAAATGCATTGACATGAATATGCCCATAATGGTCCAAATTATTTTACATTGTCTGGAAATTGCAGTGTCTGAAATTTGCTGACATGTGATTTTCACCACACAGTACAGAGAATTAGCAATGTAATTTTATAAGAATTTTCAAAACGTTTTTACTTGAAGGAAAGCTGTTTTAAAATATGTGTATTATAAAAAATAAAACTACTTAAGAAATAGTTTGATTTTGTTCCATTTATTTAAGATTTAGATAATAAAATCTTTTCTAATATAAGCTCAAAAATTTATTGACATGAAGAATATTCTTGAATGGTCTACAATGTCATTTTTGCATTCAATATTATTAAACAAATGAACTTTGCATAAGCTTGCACAGAATTTGATAGTTTGCACAAGCTTTTTTTCTACTTAATTATAGCTGCACAAGTTTGTTCATTTCATAATTTAGGCAGCATGATTTTCATTTAGGCAGCTAGACATCATAATGAAGTCTTCCTGTGAAAATCCTAATGAAAATGGTACTTTCCATTTAAAGAGGAGTAGCAATAACAAGATTTCCAGGATGGCTTCCTGGACATCAGACCAGCACAATTTCCACTTACACCAAATAGACCATGAGCTGAATGTGTTATGGCAACATTCCAAGTAGTTTAAGAGGTATAGCAATAACAAATTTATGGCACAGGCATACAGATGACAGATGATGCAAGAAAAACAAAGTATTCCAAAGGACCTTCTAGTCTATAACTAGCAAAGTGAAAAATGGATCAGATGAGAATTGTAAAACTGACCCCAAACTTTCCAGATGTAAAATATAAAGCGTTGAGCACATCTACATCAGTCATATGACTAGCCAAGAAGGTTCAAATATAATCCTCCCAGTGATGAACAATGATATGAATTAACAATGATATAACAGACATGTTCCATCAACTGGAATGATAGGTATTCAAACAATCTTGTCTTGTCTAAAGCTCATTTTGTTGGTACTATGGAAGTAAACCATCCTATTTTCTAAAGATCACAATAGCAGTCTTCCTGAAAATCTGGCAAAATGGAGTTGTACCAGTGAAGCCATCACTTATATTATGCAAGTTTGCATAAATGTGCCAATTGTACCACCCCAGGTGGGCAGAGCTTAAGGTATATGGAATATTGTATTCAGAAATGAACAACAACACTAGATGTGATTGGTGCATTATATAAGAGTTGTGCTTTCTGTTACGCTTTATCAAAAGTTGAGTCTCTTGGCAACATGTGTGATTATGTTAATCCTATCTAGATCATATTTTGTATTTTTATGATTTTTTTTAAATGTGGTACACATGACTGAAAATGTGTCTGTTGAGACTAGATAGCTTTTACCCTGTCTAATTCCAGTGGAATATACTCTCTTAAATGGGTTGGAGTACTTGGTCCTGTCCTTGTCAAATTGACAATCTAACATTATTCTCTATGACAGTGCATGACATGCATGCTGAGGTAGGATAGAAAGTACATTTATTTCACAAAACATTATCACTGAGGTCTATGGAAAAAAACAATTGGTACAGTGATACAAGTTAATGACCAGTGTTACAATAATACTCACACATTACAATGACTGTGACACTAGCTGTTGCTGATTTCCATAAGTTCTCTTGATTTGATGCAGTACAAATGTAATTCCCTTCTTTGTTCATGTCCACAAACTGTGAAAGCTGAGCACCAGATTGAGAAAAACTATGTGGACCAGTCCAAGTGAAGCTACAGGGAGGGTAGCAGTCTGCTGAACAGGTGATGTTCAACATGGTGCCATCTTCAACAATTGTAATAGACTGGAAGGAAGATAACATTACCTGACCACTTGATGGTCCATCTCAAAGAAAGAATTCAATAAAACAACAAATTCTGAAACAACGTGCAATAAGGTCACAGTATTAACTCATACTGGGAATACACTATATTTCATGCTGTAAAATTTTTATGGTTTTCAAGGTTGCTTAAAACCAAAGATTTAAAACCACAATAAACATTATTTGTTATCTATCAGCAATATGACCACTTCCCAGCTGTAAGAATTTCAGGGACTATAAGTTGATCTTATAATAAGGTGATTGATCACATGATAAGGCATTATAACTTGATCCAATGAAAAGGCATTATAACATGGTCCCATGAAAAGGCATTATAGCATGGTCCCATGATAAGGCATTATAGCATGGTCCCATGATAAGGCATCATAACATGGTCCCATGATAAGGCATTAAAACATGGTCCCATTATAAGGCATTATAGCATGGTTCCATGATAAGGAATTATAACATGGTTCCATGATAAGGCATTATAGCATGGTCCCATGATAAGGAATTATAACATGGTTCCATAAGGCATTATAGCATGGTCCCATGATAAGGCATTACAACATGGTTCCATTATAAGGCATTATAACATGGTCCCATGATAAGGTATTATAACATGGTCCAATGATAAGGCATTATAACATGGTTCCATGATAAGGCATTATAACATGGTCCCATGATAAGGTATTATAACATGGTTCCATGATAAGGCATTATAATATGGTCCCATGATAAGGAATTATAACATGGTTCCATGATAAGGCATGATAACATGGTCCCATGATAAGGCATTATAACATGTTCCTATAATTAAGTAATTGGTCCCACTATAAGGCATTATATCATAATCCTATTGTAAGTTTGCATATTCTATGGCTCCATTATGTTTTATGAGCAGTCCAAGCCAAATATACTTTGAACATACTAAAACTGGCTTTAGAAGGGAATTTTGTCAGGTGCTGATATAATCAAAACCTGGTTACCAGTGGCTGGAGGTCAAAGTTAGATGCCCAGTGGGTGATTGATGGCCAGTGACCAGTGACAAACAACTGACAGAGTTGTCTGGTAAAAATGATATGATTCACATGTCTACTACAAATCTATTGGAGTGAGACTTCTGATCTTCCCTATTCCAATGTTTTTCTTTCTTTGGGGATGATTTGAGATCAATCACTATCAGGCAATGACTGCATAGAATCTTGAGTGTTCTGGTCTGACCTCTTCATGCCAGCATGTCCTGATCCACCAATCCATAATAATATGTTCTACTCTGACCAATCTCTACCTAGTAAAGTATGTCCTGGTCTGACCTATCCATGTACTAGTTCTGGTCTGACCTGTTAATACATATGTCCTCATCTGACCTATCAATACCAGCATGTCTTGGTCATATCTGTATACCTTTCCTAAAATTCTCTACCATTGTTTTCAATCTTGTTTCAAATCTGGCAATATTTTCAACCTGTTCTGTCTGCTCATGACGCCGAATAAACAGTTTATCAGAATAACTTTTTATGGTTTCTGGGGTAATTCGGAATGATTTTTGGGAGTTACCAAGCAGATGTAACTGTAGAATAGTCATAACAAAACCTACTTTAACAATTCCAATTAAAAAGCCAAGTCAAAGCTGCCTGAACAGACTGAGAAGTTGTATGCACAACTGCACAATAATAGTGCGAGTATCCTATCTGCAGAACAAAAAGACCAAAGCACAACTGCTTCACAATACTTAAGGTGGCACAATTGTTGAACCATAAAAGTGAGAATTGTTTTGCAAAATGACAAAGTGGCATAACCATGTAATTATGTTTTCATGAGCAGGAATATAGACAATTTAACCAAATTTTGGCTAATGTCTTGGGCAAGCAAAGTTTTGTCACATTTTCAGTTTATGTTATGGGTTTTCAAAGTTAAGCAAGTGTTTTTCTGGACTCAGAAGGCTTAGATAAATTTTAGCCAATGTTTTATACCATCAAATTAATTGAAAATTTGACCAAAATTCTACACTACTGGGTTTCTGGCAAATTTTGATTAATGTTGTGGATTATGAAGGTTAAGCCAACTTTTGGCAAAAGTTATAAGTTGTCAATTTGCAAAGCACAGCCAACTTCAGGATAAGTCAAACTTACCCACTTCAAATGTCTGATTGGATTCAGTGACATTTTAATATATTATTGTGGCAGCCATAAAGGATGTCTGCAGGGCACCATTTTTATTCAGGACTAACTTGATATCATAAGTCTTGGTGAAAACACCATGCTGATATAATCAAATTTTGAGAAAAAGTGATAAGCTTTTCAAGATGGCTACCATGGCAGACATGCTGGATATCAAACTAGTACCATTTTCATTTAGAGTCGACTGGGCACCATAAGAAGTCTTCTGGTGAAAAACTCCAATTTCAATGAGACTTTCTATTTAATGTTAAGAAAACTTTCAAAATGGCTGCCATGATGATGTCAGATAAACATTTTCTTCATTCAAGGCCAACTAATTAGTCTTCTGGTGAAACCCTTTGCTGATAATACTTTCTATTTCAAATAGTAATAATAAGAAGTTAAAGAAGTCTTCTATGGTATCCCTAATAAAATCCAGGCTGCACCATTTTCATTTACTACCCGCCTCAGATAATAAGTATTCTGATGAAAAACCCAAATCACTATAAAAATAATAATAATAATAATAATAATAATAATAATAATAATAATAATAATAATAATAATAATAATAATAATAATTATCAGGACTTTATAGTGCCTAACATTTAGAAGCTCTAAGTGCTTTTACATCATTTGACAATACTTAAAAAGAATAAAAAACATATATAATGAAATGATTACAAAAATTAAAAACACCACAAAATTAGAAACAGAAAATATGCTGTAAATTTTTAAGGAAATGATACATTAAAAGGATATATATGACTGTTCTTTCAGTTGAAATAAATGAGTTTTAAGGGCTCTCTTGAATGAGATCACTGTGTCTTTGTGTCTAAGTGCAGTAGGTAATTCGTTCCAAATTGCTGGGCCCTGGTATGCAAAAGAGCATTGTCCATAAGATTTCATTTTCATAGTGGGAATATTGAGAATGCGAGTGTCAGAAGAGGAGCGTAAGCATCTTACAGGTGTATACACATGGGTGAGGTCAGATAGGTATGTTGGACTGGAGACAGTCAGTGAAACATAGCACAGAAAACAAAATTTGTGTTTAATTCTGGATCATATGGATAGCAAGTATAGGGTACAGAGCAGCGTAGAGAGGCATGCTCTGATTGTGGTACTCTAACGATGGTCTGAGCAGCAGTGTATTCAACTATTTGAAGTTTCTGAAGTAGATATTGAGATGAACAGACAGAATTGAGTTACAATAGTCCAGTCTTGAAAGTACTAAGGAACATACAGATGTTTTAGTGGCATGAACTGACAGATAAATGAAAATGGAGCTCATGAATCTCAGCTCAAGATGCAGCCTTGCATGTTTTCATGTCATTTTGATGCATGAGAGTGTACTGTCAAGAGTGACACCAAGGTTTCATACTGACTACTTGAATTTAATTTAACTTGACAGAATTGAGTTGCAATAGTCCAGTCTTGAAAGTACTAAGGAAAACACAAGTGTTTCAGTGGCATCAACTGACAGATACTTGCGAATAGAGCTGATGCATCTCAGTTCAAGATATGCATCCTTTCAAATGTTCATGACATGTTGATGCATTGAGAGAGTACTGTCAAGAGTGGCACCCAGGTTTCGTACTGACTTGTGTGAATTTAATGTTGGTGTTGACGATATTTATTATCTGAGGTAAAGGATGTGAATGAGAAAGTCTCTGTGTTGTAATCAGGATGGCTTCAGTTTTATCATCATTCATCTGCAGCTTGTTACATGTCATCCTTGATTTCACATCAGAAATGCACCTCTCTATGTCTTGGATGATAGTTTCAACTTCAGCTGGATGGCTAGATTTGTATATTTGGGTGTCATCAGCATACAATTGGTGTGACACTGGATGATAATCTAGGACACTTGAGAGTGACTGAGTGTACAGAATGAAGAGAACAGGTCCAAGAACAGACCATTGTGGAATACCATAGCATAGATCAACTGGGCTGGAGTTTTTTTCCATATGCGGACACAATTTGTGTCCTGTTGACCCAGTAGGACTTGAACCATAGTAAGACTGTATCGTGAATGCCAAATACATGCTGGAGACGGTGAAGTAATATATCATGGTGTTTAGTGTAAAATGCTGCTGACAAGTCAAGGAGAGTGAGGACTGTAACCTTTCCGTCATCCAAAGCAGAGAGAAGGTCCTTCACTATTTTCAGAAAAGCGGTGTCAGTACAGTGCGAAGGCGATATGCAGACTGTACATTGCCAAAAAGACTTTGAATTTAGATGAGATACAAGTTGGGATAGAACAACTTTTTCTAAGGTTTTTGACATGAATGGGAGATTAGAAACTTGGCGGTAGTTCTTTAGATCATTATGGTCAAGTGTTGGTTTCTTCAGCAGAGGTTTTACAATGACAGTTTTGTAACATGATAGAAACTCCCCAGAAGAGAGAGAGACATATTTATAACATCATTTAGTGAAAGCAATATTGAATCCAAGCACTTTATCAGCAGTGATGTCAGAATCGGATCTAGTTCACATGACTTTGGTGCACTCTTGATCACGATTGTATGTACTAAATCCATAGAGACAGGTTCAAATGCTACTAATGGTTGCAGCTGAAATTCTGTATCGCAACTGTATGGTGATGACAAGTCAACTGAAATTGTGTTGTCAAGTTTATCTCTGATGGTTTGTACTTTGTCACACAAGAAATTTGCAAACAGGTCCAGATGGTCAACTCGAGAGAAGGTAGTTGGAAGTGGTGTACATTTGTTATTTGACAGTAGCTTGTCAGTAATCTCAAATAGCTCTTTGCAGCTGGAACTTTCTGTGATCTTAGTACTGTACTGGGCCAATTTCGCTGCATGGACTATATTTTTGACATCGTTCTTAGCGGCATCATAAATCTGCTTGTGAATAGCGAGTCTGGTGCTAAAAGCCTCTCAGCTTTATGATGGTCTCTTTTAACAGTGTAAAGCTGGTCCCTAACTCTGCTATATGACTTTCCATCGAGAAAATGGCCTCTGTAGAGGACATATTGAACATTAGATTGGTACAATTAATATACAAGACCAAAGAAACATTATAAGATGCCTTTCATTGACAATACCATGCTAATATAACTTCTAGTTAGGAAGCATAAGAATAACATGATTTTAAAGATGTCTTTTATGATGGCCATGTTGAATGTCAGATTGGTTCCATGTTCTTTGGTGCTAAATAGACTTCAGAAGAATTTGTTTATTGCAACCCATATAATCAATTGGCGATACAGAATTTTCAAGCTGGCTATTGTGGTAGCAATACTGGATGTCCAGACTGCACCATTTCATTTAGTACTTACTAGACATAGTACATCATCTGGTAAAATCACAGTCCATGCAGGAGGAGTTGTAACAAGATTCAAGATGGGAGCTGTAGTGGTCATACTGGGTAAAAGATTTGCAATTAAGACCACTAAAGTCATAACAAATCTTCCAGTGAAAATCTTATGTTGATATGATTTTATGTTCAAAAAAAGCAAATTTTAGGATGGCTGCTGCTTTGGTCATATTGTATTTCAGATTGTCACCATTTTCATACTGTTCAAACATAAACCATAAGAAGTCATGAAGCAAAATTTCCATGCTGTTTTGATCATCCATACATGAGGAGCTTTGATAACAAAATTTCTAAGATCGTTGCTATGTAGGCCATGCTGTATGTATGAATATTACCATTTTCATTTAAAACCAAGTAGACCCTCTGATGAATGTGTGTGTGTGTAATGTTTGATAGCAATCTTCCAAGTAGTTTTGGAGAAGTAGCAATAACAAAATTGTGCTAACAGATGGATAAAAGTACAACATGCATTTCATTATAGTTGTTCTGGTCAAGACCAGTAGATATAAGGACAAGTGTTCTAAATAAAGGAGTGATTTAACAAAGATATAAATGTTGGACTTGCAAACATGATTCAAAATGTTTATTTATTTATTTATTTTAGCATGTTATTTAATTAATATGCTTGAATCCTACAACTTTACAACCTAGAATAAACCCTGCCTATTGCTTGAATACATCATAGTAGAAACATAAATAATGTGATGTCACAATTTAATTTTGGTTTTAAGAACCAACAATCAACAGACTCATACCTCTAATGCCTTTAAAAAAACCTTTTAACTATTATTTAGAATATGTCAGCCCTGTGGTTGCATGTTTTAAAGAGTTTTGATGGTGTCAATTGTTATACACCTTTTAAAAAGTTGATGAACAATGTAATACCTGTTTATACAATTTATACCCTACTTACATTATACGAATATGAGTAAATGATGGGGAAATGCAGAATCCAGTTCTTTTCATGTAACCATCTGAGTAAGGCAGGATGGTATTTATTTTATCTATGTTTTTTAACATATTCAAACAAAATTCAGATCATAAGTTGAGTCACCATCATATGGGGTTACACTTGCTTTTATTCTTCTACACAATTTTAGCTTTGCTGATGATATGTCATTGGTAAGACCTTTTTTCATAAATGAAAGGAAATTATTAAAGATACATATATGTGAACATTATGTAGTTGAGAATGATAACATATTTTATACACAAAAGGTAATATGCATGTTTTTCAGTCAACTTCTTTTCATCTCCCTCTGTACATCTTAATGGCCATGTGTTTGCCTTACAACAATTATACAGTGAGATGATGAAGATATAATGAGATATGCTTTGATGTAAATTTAGAAATTGTTCTTTCTATATCAAAGTTAGATTATGCACTATATATATATCCTGTTCTCATAGCATGGCAGTTAGCAATACAGCTGAGAGTACAGTGTAGCTGTCTGAAACATTTGTTATTACTGTACTTACAAATAGCTACCAATGTTGTTTGAAGACACTGAGATCTACCAGTAATGCCATTGGACATAGTACATGTATAGTTGTCTGTTTCACTCTTGCCAACACTGTCTATCATCAGGGTCTTGTTGGGTTTGAGATATCCAGGAACAGATCATCTCCTCCACTGGAAACTACAGGTAGGGTTACAGTCTGCTGTACATTGTATAATGACTGAGTGGTTTTCTATGGCCTTGATAATGTCACCAGAGGGGCTAATCTGAACATTGTCTGGGACATCTGAAAGCATGAAACAAATCATCAGACCACAAACTAAAAAAATTAAAACATTGTATATACCATATTCTTAGCAGCTTTCTATATTAAGACACAAGTATTCAACATGAGGCATAGTTTGTGAACTCCTTAATGTGTGCAAAATTGTGCCTTAATTTTATGCAATTAGACCATTCGTGAGGGTAGGATTTTGGGCCTATCTGACTAATGTATCTTTTGTAAACATGTTTACTTGGTTTTGATTTCAAGATGCAGCCTAGATTTTGACCTTAGAATTTTCTAGACACAAATCTTGTTTAAAGTTTGATGGAAGTTCCCATTCAGAAAATCTAGTATTTTCATAACTGTATTTTGATCAAGTGGTTTTCTATCCAAACAATGATCCCACTAGAGGTGTCAAGCTGAACACTGAACCATTTAGAAACATGAAACAAATCATTAACCCACAAACTAAAATGAAAAGAAAAAATTAAATTAACATAAAATAACCTATTCTAAGACTGCAAACTCAATCTAATAACTCTGATTGACATTATTTTTTTCTTTGAAGTTGTCTTACTTGGAATGTATGTTTTTTATCATAATTATTTTGTCATCATGATACTTTTTGTGCAGATTTAAGCATTTTGCTGAATTTTTGATACATTAAAACTGCTAGCATAGAACTGTATTGAGTTATATTGGTACACACAATATTTTTACAGTTAATATTTTCAACAGGAAATAAGAATCTCTTAACTGAGGATAATGTTAAACTATTATTAAAGGAGGACAAACTGGCTCCAAACATGCCATTTTCATGACAACAAGTCAGCTAAATATTTACATTAGGAAAGCCAAAGGCAGTGTAACAACTTTAGGAAGATTGTTGCTTGTTGTTTTCTTTGATAAAAAAAAAAACTTCTAGCCAGCTGTACAAGAGGAACATCAGAATGACCAGCACTAAAAACAGATGTTGTTAATACTATCATATGTTAGTAAATATTTGCTAACAGAACCTTAGATAAGTAACATTTATTTTTAGAGCTCTAGTTAAGTTGCTTTATTGATTTTGTTTTGCATTATGTACATAGTTGAAACAATATCGTCATGATTCTAAGGATGTTTTATCTAATTGTCAGATATATTCAAGAAAAACTTATCTTAAAAATTGAAATTTGACAATCGTTTTGGTCTTAGTAAACATGATGGTGACCTATGATGAAACTATTAGTTATCCACTACTTTTAAGAAAAGGTGGGCATAGTATTATCCTGTCCTTTCCCATGTGCATTTGCTATGTCACACAACTCCATTTCATATTTCATTTGTTTTTATACACATAACTGCATTTTCTCCACATTGGAACATTCAATGTGTGTGAAATTTGGCATGATTATTCACCAACTTGGCTTAGCATAGATCAGATGGGGGTGTCTGACAAATCAACTTGATCTTTTATTTTAACTTTGTTGATTAGTCACACAATAATGAAATTTTTATTTTTATATCCTTTTCTCATCTTGTCTTTTATTGTCATTCTATTTGCAGAATACTGCTTAGAATTTAGCTAGAAGAAAATAATGGCATAATAAATTGTTCAGGCCAATGCTCCAATATATATTATGAACTGATGAAATTTCCAAAGATAGTCTAAAAAATGAAGCACATTATTTAAATGCAGAGACAAGCAGAATTAAACTGTAGTTGAAAAAGAGACTGCATATTGGTAGGCTTTTAATTGTCTTTATGCTCTTTTGGTAATAAAAACACTTCATAAATATAAAATCATGTTGTTCATATGGGATGTGGGTAAAAGCAGCAACAAAGCAGATATGGTGATACAAAATAGCAGTCAGAGAAAAATCTCTAGATGTTGATATGTCATATGAACTGTAATATTTGGTATATCTAGTGAACCTGTCCTGTGATGACCTTGCAAAAAACTTGTGGCTCCCATCATCTCTGCCATTGATGTGCTAATGCACTGTGAACCAACCAAACTGCAGATTTATACCAAACATTTGTGGTTAAAGTGAGTTAATATTTCAGTTATACTTCACTTATCACTAATGATATATGTATAAGTCATGTAATGTTCATGTTTAATTGTAATGCCCAATGTTTATCACATAGTCTTTACAACATATCAAGAAATAAAAAAGATCTGGAGAATTATGTTGGCATTTATTTGGGGCAATTTTTTTAATTTTTTGAGGTGGAACCTTAGCATGCTGATCCAAATATCTAAAACTGGATGGAAAGGTGATAGAAAACTCAAACTAATCAAAATGTTTGCAATGCTGCAATACAATTCTTTTTGTTATAAATGATTCAAACTAGCTCTAAATGTACTTTACAATTCTGACATATCAGACAGTTTCTAAAACAAATGTTTCATACTTACACTTGACATCAATGACATGTTCATTGCTTGGAACTGACTTTGCCAGTGAATCCTCATATGCAACACATGTCAGCTTGACCCCATTGTCCTGTCTTGTAAGACTGGTGATGGTCAGTTCTGTTCCTTGGACCTTATAGCTTATTCCTGTTGTAATAAGCTGGTCATTTACTTTCCACTCTGATATCATTGTCAGGCCATGGTCAGGAGGTGCACTGTTGGACACAGAGGAACAATTCAAGCGATAGTCAGACCCCAATACAGAACTGGTGAGTGTAATAATCTGACGCTTGGACGGAGAAGCGTATTCCTGTTGTAACAAGCTGGTCATTTACTTTCCACTCTGACATCATAGTCAAACCATGGTCAGGAGGAGCACTGTTGGACACAGGAACAATGTAGGCGGTAGTCAGACCCCAATACTGCAGATCCAGTGATTGGAACAATCTGAGGCTTGGATGGAGAGACTAAATAAAAGTTAAGAATGTTTTTTATAATAAAATAAAACTACTGATTATCTGAAATGTGCTGGCCTTTGAAAACAATAAGCCATGCAAGATTGTTACTGAGGTCATGATTGTAGTGATGGCTGACTTTAGATCAATTTTGACATATTCCAATAGATTAATGTAAAGAGCAAATAATATGACCTTGTTATGACCTTTCCATGCTCAATGTCCTTAATCTTAAGTGGCTAAAGTTTCATTAAAATATCATTAGAGATTCAAACAAATATACTCTAGACAAAAATGCAAGCTACAGAATTATATTTTCCATTGCAATGACTTGACCTTGAAGTTGAGGGTAGGGCTATGGTATGTGTTATTTGACAAGGTCTCATATTCAGTAACAAAGAAAAGAGTGAAAACCAATAAGCTTTGTAAATTTTAACAAAACACAATTTATTTCCGTAGACAACTATGTAACAATTGGTAAATAAGACTTACAGTTGGTGAATATAATCAAAATATGATTCTAAGAATATAAGCACAAATCCGATCACTAAATAGTCCTATAAGAATCCAGGTTCGAGTCCCAACGACGTAAAATATGGAGGGCGATGACATTAGATATAGTTCAATGTATGAATAACAATAATTCCTCACTTGAATCACAGTCTTTGTTTCCAAATAATTCCATTATTAATTTCCTTGAATATTTTCAGAATTTTTTTTATAAGAAAGTCAATTTGTTGAGTGTCCAGGAAAATAAATTATTGAATCCAAAAATCAGATGAAGAATAAAATTTTCTGGCAACAAATTAAAAAATTACATACACCTTGTACCTTCAAGATTTTGAATGACTCTGCCAAAAAAAATATTAGAATGTGTATTTAATTCTCTAAAACCCTATTTCAAGTCTCTCAAGATTGGTCATGTGGTCTCTTACTACACTAGTTTTGTCACATCATCAAACCAGGCATAAATGTATATCTGTCTCAAACCATTGATCATGCTCCTGAGGTTGTGGACTTGCCCCTATGTTATATTTACTTGGAAATAATGGAGATTCACACCTTCTAACCACATACTGGTTGTAGGATCTGAGAATAAATCGGACTCACTGCCAGTAGTAGTACAGACCATAAGAAAGAAGATTTGCTTTTTGAGTCATCAACTGTAAACTGTGAAGGTCTCAAGACTATAATTATATATAGTGTTGAATGGCATCATAGACAAAACTGGTCATATATCCAACACAGACATTTTGTTGTATGCCTGTTGTTGTGAACTTGACTCTAACCCACTTCTTGAAAAGCTTCAAGATCCCCATCCAATAACTATATATGCACTTATTGAATACATGGGAATATTTCACTTGTACATCATAAAACCAATGTTCTATTCTTGGACATTCATGGATCAGGGACATGTAATTGGTTCATAGTTTGGAAACTGTCAAGATTCTCACCATATAAACATTTATACATATGCACAAACTAACTGGATATGAACTCGCACTTTTAAAATATTGAAATATTTGCCCCTGAGTCATTTCCCTAGACATATAGATGTAAAGCATGGTAATAGGATATGCTACACATATGCAATAAAATTAATCATTTTATCTCACTTTGGTTGTTGAACTGAATTTTACGGGTAAACAAGTAATGGTCCATTGTGAAAACTGTACATGTGACACTGCACACATGTCGAATCAGTATGCATGGATACTTGTATGATCTTCTATAAAATCCATAACAGCACCATGTCGTCAAGATAAGTGTCATCCACAAATGTTTAAAGACATTTTGTATAATAGTAAACACTGCTTTAATGCGAAACCAATAAGTGTTTGCAGGGTTGGTGAATGCTGAAGTGCACGCAAAGCATCAACAGAAAGATGACTGCATATTTGTCCATTCAACAGTGTTTGTACCTGCACAGTCAAATAAGTCATTGGTTGTTTACTATGCCTGGTTAAATATTCCACACCTTCAACTGGGGGTGCAAATCCATACGAGTCAAAAAATAAATGATGTTAGGGTGTCATCACATATATATACAACCTAATGAATGTCAGGTCCTGAAGTCAAATCCAGGTTGACATAACCACTTTCACGTGTGCATGTCATTATCAATGTGAATTAATTTCGCAAAAAGATGCCAGGAAAATGCTTGACTGCTTTTTTCATCGTGAGTAAATCAAGACAGGTTAATGGCATGATCTTCTGCTTATTGTGCTAGGTAACCGAAGACATCTTGGTGATATGTAGTGATTTGTTCCTGGTAACTGAAGGCCTTTTCATTTTTTCATAGAACTACCAAGCATATGCGACCACCAATGGGCTTTTTTAAAGCGCCTTTCCAGATGCAGCTCCAACAGTCCCTAACACCACAGTGTTGGCAACCGCTGGAACTACTGCAGCCAACAGCACTGGAATTACTGTGAGGAATGGAAATATTCTAATGGTCTTCTGCATTTGTGTCACATATGGTTTGTATAATTTTAAAGTCACTGCTGTGTTAATGTGTTTGGCCACATTAAGCTGAGCGAGTTGTGTTTTATGTTAACCATACATGGACATTTCTGGTCAGTTTGTTGAACAAAGTTTCAGTGTAAACTTACAACTGTTTTTTATTTTGTATTTTTCCCTACCTGAATTTTTTCTAAGGAAGACCTTCACTTCATTATAGGACAGTGAGGAAACTTGCTCACCTACCAGCAACATGTAACAACAGAGACTTGTCATAAAGTATCACAGAATAACATCAGTAATTAGCAGTAGCAAGGGCCACACAGACAGATGCATGACAATACATTTTGACAACAGACTGCCTGAACAACTCCAGCTGTTCAAATGAGTGGTAATAAATCGGGTACAAAATAAGAAATGGTAAATTTGCAAACCAGTATCAATGTTTACATGTCAGTCCATACACAACCAAAGATATGTACATGCAATATGAGAAAAATCTTCTGCATAGTCAGTCAAATTTCTTCAGAAGATTCCTGGTGACCCTTTAACCATAAAGAAATGTCAATCGATCCAAAGGTGTCAAATGATATTTTATTGACATGGTTCACGACTGCATACAAAATAACAAACATGATTCTGGAGCCAGTGAAGGGTTAATATTATACAGGCATCCGCAAAGTTAGTGTTGACAATTCAGCTTTACCATCAACATCTCCCATATACCAAATTCAATTTTTGGAGTTGTTCTTACGAAACTAGGTGACTGTGTGTTTAGGTCTAAAACTGACTTATGAATATCTCTATAAAACCCAAATATATGACCGAGGGGCAGGGCAATTGGAAATGGGATGAACTGGGTCCAGTTCATAAGATAGCTAAACACACTAAGTTAATTTGAAATGTTACAAGAGCAACTGCAAAGGATATTACATACCTGCCAATAGCAAAAGAAGAATTCAAAGAAGATGTTGGTGACATTGGAGAAGCCACTGGTGCACTAGCAAAAGGCATCCATGTACTTGATGAAGACATTAGAGAGGTATAATTGGAAACAATACAGTAACATTTTACTGAGCAAAGTTACCAGTTGACCCTTGAAGACCCCATTCTTGCAGGTCTTTTTGTATCCCCTGACTGGAACATTTTAGTGATCAAAGAACCATTTGGGGATGTAAAATATTTTTGGTACAAATGGATAAACAGGGTCCAACAAGCCACTGGTAAAATGTTTGATGATATTGCTCAACTGTTAAAGTGGGAGATGAAGAAACATGAGCCCAAACATATTAAACTATGCAAATGTTTATGGAACAATTACATGGGATAAAACAAAGTCCTGGGTCTCAAATACCTTGGTCAACCACTGATACACAATCACAAACGAGAGCTGCACTTAAGTATACACAGGAATAATCAAATGACACAGGAATAATCAAATGACGCATACAGAACAACAACAAAAGGAAAAAAAATCTAAAACGTGCAGCATGTATACCTTCAAGACAAAAGTTAGCTGCATCTCCAGCAGCAAAACCAGAAGAATCTGAAATACAGCCAAAGAGGAAATTGTTTAACTTAACCTGCAAAATGGAAAACATCAGCACAAACAAAAGTATGTTTTGATTATAGGGTACCATACTCTGATGCTGATTGCAAATATTGTCTTTAATATGAGGGACAATAATATGAAATGCGAGTGACCACCATGACATAAAAGATTGTGGCATATCTTGCCATATTATACAACTTCCTGCAGGTGCATATGTGATTACCTCAATCACTTATGAGGTTCAATGCAGAATGTCTGAATTAACTGGTAATGACTCTATAATTTCTATATGTGAACTTGAATCAACACTCAGCTCCTTGATTGCAATTAATTTAGTAAACATTGGACAGTCATCGTTGAGAACTGTTCTTAGTTGGCCCAAAGATATTTCTGAAAATGTATAGGGTTTTTTTGTGATGAGGATCTAAAGAGACTGCATATCATACTTCTCCTGGAAAATGAGAATTGTCTTAATGATGCAGATTGATTTAACATGTGATGCCATCAGTGAAAGTTATGAAAGCAGGTCTGAAAATGTAGTGGTTCAAGGTTACATTATAAACTGTTTGGGTTGTCACCAAACATAGAACCAGGTTATTTGATGCTGATTACACCTGTAGCACCTGTGTATCTTCCATGTTATAATAATAAGTAAACATAGTCATTTTACCGGTGTGGATGATGATGGGCACATTTTTCAACTGTGCTTTGAAATACTGGCTATACAGCTGTCCATTAGAGATCGACCTGATAATTAATATAATGAAGTTGTATGTGGATATGTGAAACTCGTGCGCATTGTTAATGCAGGTAAACTTGTTCACACAACATATTATGAGACAGGCCTTAAGGACATTGTTCATGGATTGTTTATAGATGCACCAAACCTTATCACACACTACACCAATCACTAAAAAATTTGCAACTTAGTCGTGTATAGCATCAAAATCAATGATGTGAATTCAATGAAGACATGGATTACAAGTGTCTCAATCAATTCAAGATCACTACAACATTTATTGACTCATGCACTACCAAAAGCAGTTACACTACCATCAACATGTGGTAAAATTATTAATGAAGCCACTCAACGACAACTGTAAGTTTCAGTGATTGCAAATAAATCAATGGCACATGAGTGGTTTACTAATTAGTTTTGCCAGTAAATACTCTGCATCACTCTTGCTGCTTGCTTGGTCTGATTTACTTTCATGAATTATTGATGCTAATAATCCACGTATTGCACAAAGTATGTGACTTGCTTAATAAAGTAAGGGTTACAGGCTATGGACGAGAAGAGTAATAAAATTCCAAGCACAGCATAATGGCACTACCTCGTATCAGAAGATCAAAGTCACATATGAAGCTTACTTGCTTTTATACATTAGGACTGCACCTCTTGCTATGATTATCTATAGTTAACATTTGTCCATGATTGTAAATTGTAAATGAAGTGTTTACATAGCATTTGACTTCATGGCCAGTCTTGCTTCCAATTAGACTAAATTATTTTTTGATGAGATCACTTTACATTCTTTTACATAATGCTCAAGTGAAAATGTGTAAAAGCAGGGAGTTAATAAGCAAATAATTCAGTCTTGTTTTTGGTCAGTCTTTGGGATCACAGGTTATAGTTATGATGTTGAAATAAGAAATAATTCAGAGGAATTATTTAATTATTCATTGGAATTACTAAAATGATCAGTAACTATTAGACTACATTACTCTGAATTATTATGAATTCATTCAAAGACAGTCCAAACAACATTTATTGTATAAATTATACATTGTTTTTCACTAAATAGATCCTTAAACAAAAAGGTCCTTATATCAGTCAGAAGGACTACCATTTTTCAAAAGCAGGAAGTGTTGTAGGTTTCCTTTTTATAAATCTTAGTGTCAAAGCATTTTTGATGCTATATCTTGAATAAAACAAAATTTAGACTTTGCTTTCTATGAGTCAAATATTTTCCCAATATATCCCGCCACCCCAACAAAAAACTTGTATATGGATGATATTGTTGTTAAATTGATTTTATTGGTGGGTCTCTAAAATGCCTAAATCACATCTATGGGTGACTACCTAATTTCAAAACTGCCCCTGACAATTATAACGATTGGATGTAACTTCTCATATTTTAAAACATGACTTTATTTACTGCTTTTCAATTCCTTGAGTTCTAATTTCCACTAACCTAATTCTGTATGTCCTCGATACTCACTGCCTCCAACAGAAATGAAACAAATGAGAATTTACTTATATTTCAAAATTAAACTTTTTTCTTTTGAGGAAAGAAAAAATGTGGCTTTTGTTGGAATGTGTTCAGCTACTGGAAAATTGATAGGGAAAACTTTAATAAAAATGAAATCAAAGAAATGAATAATTCTTATTATAGGGACAAACCTAAGTGAGGATCTAAGCAGATATGGATAATAGACAAGAAATGACTGATACATAGTGATAACAATGTCATGCCATGTAATTAATTGGTGTACGCAGTTCACAGAAAAAAAATCAAGCTTCATTCCAACCTGTTGGAACTTTTAAATTTAATAAGTAATTGCACATAGAAGCTCTGAAACAAAACCAAAGAGAATTCAGGGGGAAGAAAAGCAATGCAGAAATCACCAGAGTTGACTACAGGTAAAATCTTGCAAATTTTAAAACTGCATGTGTTTGAAGGACATGTTAGCTTGTGTAGAAATGTGCATGTAATTATAAAGAACCAAAGACCCTTTAATGACTTTGTATGGCTGTATCAGCTTGAAAAGAGGATAAGTGTTAATGCTGGAGAAACTTACACAAACAATAAACAAGTTGTGACAGCTGGAGGAGGAAAGTGTGTTTTTGAGAATTTGTACTGAAGAACAGTTTCAATCATTGTTCATAACAAGAGACAGTACAGAGTGGTGGCCTAGTGATTAGAGCTTGAGCCTTGGATGTGGGAGGTCGTAGGGTTCAAAACCAGGCCGAGTAATACAAAAGACTTATATAAATGGAACTAACAGCTGTCTTCACAGGGGCTGAGCATTAAGAGGTTAGTGTTAGGACTGACCGGCCTGGTGTCAGGATAATGTGACTGGGTTAAAAATCATGCTACATTTCTGTGGCATGATGCCTCAGTGCTAGACATCATAACCACACTGCAGACATCGTAGCACAATGACTGAAGAAATGTTGAACCTCTGTTAAAAATACAATGCACTACACACACACACACACATGCAAACAGTACAGAGAATGCAAAGATTGAAGTGGTTCTAAAGGTGATCACAACTGCACTGGATAATGCTAGAAGTTTGAAGAAATACAGTTACTGACATCAAACAGAAGTTGCATGCCACCAGGGTCATTTTTAAAAGTTACAAAATCAAGTATACCTAGCTATTTTATTATTCCCTTCTAAAGACTATTATATTCATATTGAACTTATTTATACTGATTACATATGCAAAAGGAATTTTAAGTTTATTCTCACAACAATTTTATTATACTGATATTTGTTTATATTGACACCTCAATCTAATTTGCATGCAAGTGCATTGTAACACCTGTCCATCATATGCATATGCCTCCACTAAACATCAGCCATTTTGAGCATATTTTCAATGTGCCACCTACAGAACAAAGTCCTTATCAGCTACTGTTGTTACAGAGGAGAATGACCATGACATAATATCACATGGTTGCTGTTTAAAGAAACTGGGAGCAGCAAGTAGTAGAGGGAAATGAGGGTTTCAGCCCACTTTATTTTTTACCCTCCAAACAAGTATAATTTATAGTCCTAAATTATCCCCCACCCCTTTTTCCAAAATAGGAAAATGAGGGTTTTGGCCCACCACCACCCCTCCCACACCTCCTCCCCCACCCCCGCCAAACCCCTCATTTCCCTCTACTACTACTATGTAGACATATTTTGTAACCAGACAAAACAACAGGTGTTGGAATGCCATAAGCTCTGTCAACAGAAGTGATGAATTTGTTAGAACAGCGTATGTGTGGAATATGATTATTCTAAAGATGGCAAATAGATTTTACCACAAATTTTTTATCAGATAACAGGATGAAAATTAAACTTTTTATTATAACGTTTCAGTTAACAAGGCGGAAATTAAACTAGCATTAGAATGAAAATGATATTATTTTATATCTCATTACCAATGATTAATGTTTCAACTGTTGATATTAAAAATACTTCACTATCACGACTATAGATACTAAATTTTACTTTACCGCTCACACAGCGATGGGACTCAAACAAATCTTTCATTTCTGGTTTGTTCAGAGGATATTTTTTGTTGATAAAATATACCCTTGACCGATCGAGATCAATTGTGAGTTTAGTATAGTTTTGTTGGCTAATGGGGCTGTGAAAGTTTTTAAATTCCGCTAGCAACTTTTGATATAATTGTTCGAGATAATTGAAATACTCGCTGTTATCAGATCTGATGAGCGAAAGTTTTAACTTGTCACGTGTTCCATTAAAACATATACCTGATGTTTCATTATTAAATTCAACTGTCAATTGTTTACCGTCCATCATTAGATATTTGATGTTACTATTATAGCTATTTGTCATTGTCAAATTTTCAAACATTATTTTATAAGTTTAGATAAAATTTTAGTCACAATGAAAATACCCAAAGGCAAATGTATCTACCCCATTTTTACAATAGCGTTTGTCATCAAAATTATACAATCCACGTTTGATAATGACATCTGTTTCGAGTTTATGATGATTAGTTCGAATTGCCATAGCTCTCATAAAACTAACACCACCATCAAGCGCGTACTTGTAGTCATCAAATTTCATAAACTTTTTAACAAAATTACGAGGCAGACCTTTAGCTTTTTTCGTTATTTTATTATTGTCTAACAATACGGCATACATTTTGCTGCGTAATCCGATAAAATATTTGATAGCGCTCGAGTTCATTTCATCTTTAAACTTACCAATAACCTTTTTATTTGTGTCGTCATGAAATTTACTGTCACGTGGATAATCGGAAAGATCAAACAGATGTCGATTATTGTACATGTCCTGATAGATGTCCTCGCATTCGATTTCATATACGAGCGAATCAGTATCAGTAAACAATAATCTACTAGCCGGCCACTGATTTATAACAAAATTATAATGAAAATCGTACATCAGCCACTTTGATAAATCTAACACAGCAGCTCCAACATAGATCGGCTTGTTTAGTTTTAGATTTGTTTTTCTTCTTTGTATCGCAACAAGATTTTCATTAAATATTTTCATGCTCACAAAATCATCGTCTGACACAAGTTTGTTTCTGCGATTGACATCATTAACTATTTCAATATTTACACGTTTCCTAATATTCTCCATAGTCTTACCAAAAACGGAATTGTTCATCAGTTTAAAAAAGTTTTTCTCAAACTCTGTTTTCGCTGCAGCTCTTCTTGAAGTGTTTGAGTTAATATAACCTCTCATCCACGGCGACTGATTAAATTTTAGTACACGATGAACTTTTCTCAACACAAGACCAGCATCGACTGCTTCTTTTAAAACTTTGTAATGCAAAACGTAATTTTTCTTATCAAGTAAATTTGGTACTAGTTTCTTGACCATGGAATGTTGCCTTGGTGATGCTAACGCTTGTTCTTTTGATAACAAACTATAATCTATGACCATCGATTCCGCACAGAAAGGGTAATCGTTATGTAATTTGTGTAGCGAATTTGGATAATCAAGATCAACTTCAACGAAATAGGAAACATCGTCGGGTATCTTTTTTTCTGTCTCTGATAGAAATCGATCAACCGTGATCCAATGAAATCCGCTAAAAGGCATTGGTTCTGCCATCGAACCACCGTAAAGATTATTACAATCTAGATAAATTATATACTTCGAAGGAAGGTCAGGGTTATACTGTTTCAGGTATTTGTTGTTTGTTTCAGCATATTTTTTTTTGTTATCACGCTAATACCACCTCGGATACCTTTTTCGATAAAATTGAACATATCAACATCAGTCAGTAATTCTAACCTTACCTTACTAAACTTTAGCAAAGCATCCCATGACAACCCAGGGGCAGAATAATACCAGCAAGGATCTAGTCCATAATTATTATAACTCACTTCACGAAAACTTTCAAAAACATCTGCTAATAATAACACGTCAGTTTTCAGGTATAAATCATGATAATCACCAAAAGTCTCACAATCAAACTCTTTCCAGATATCTTGTGCATACCTGTACTCATCATCAGTTATATTTTCTTTTTTATGTTGTGAGTAAAATTTGTCTTTGTCAGGTAAAGATGTTTCATCAAATTTACTCCAGTCGTCGAGGTATTCGTATGGAAAAACTCCTTTTTTAGCTAGTAGATTAAATTTATCTCCAAAACAGTCTCTTAGGTTATCAAATTTACTACAACCTTTCACTAACTCATCTAACGAGGCTGCCATAAACTGCAGGCTGTCAATAAAACGCAATTTACCTAGCGTAACTGACATGTACTTTTCAAAATTATTTGGGATGCATTTGATGATGTTATCGAGTTTTAGACGAGATTTTATATCAGGATCACCAAAAGCTTCTACTATAATATGGCTATCATATCCTCGAAAATTGTGAAGAATAACCGGAATAAAAATGGAGCATGAAATTTTAAATTACACTGATTATGAGCCGCTCCACGGCACTGTCCAGTCAAATGACAATGGTCATGTACTTTTTTGTCATCGTCAAAAGCTTTTTCACAAATATGACAAATTTCTGCTTGCTCGTGAGCGGATTCTTGTTGAGGTGTTAATTTTAACATTGGCGTTACTTTTTTCAAACGATAAGTAATATTATCAACTTCATTAATCAACTGCTTGAGAAGCCAGATAGCTGGATTTTTACCACGATATAATTTGATTGGTTTAGATAATCTAGAATCAGTACAACAAACTACCTTGTAAGCTACTCCACACGGAACATGATTTTGAACTTTTCTTGTACTCGATTGATTAGGATTATTTTCTACGCCAAGTACAGGTTGAAGTAAACACTCAAAATCAGCGTATATAACGAAAGGAATTTTTAGTTTGTGATTATGATGGACAAACTGTAACACACTATCTCCCTTAGATGGCATTGTTATTCTTTGCACATCACTACAGTACTGCAAATGCTTTTGTAATGTTTCATTGTTAGTACAACCATGCAAGCAGCGGTAACAAAAGAACTTTTTGTTCCTATTTTTATTGTACTGTTTACCAACTAGTCCGTTAAAGTTTTTAATCCAAACGTAATGATTTTTGTAGTACAGTAAATTTATAGTCGATTGTGAAGCTTTTTCTGAAATATATCTCGGGTATACATCTTCTTTTTCATCTAGTCCGAAAACGTTAATTGAAACATTATTTTGCTTTTCAAATTTTGGTATTTGATTTTCTGCCACAGGAAAGTTAATATCTTTAAAATTTAATCTAGACACGTGACTGATATATTTTTCAACGCGATCAGCGTGTTGTTCTGCTGGAAATAGTGCGGAAAGAACAGCCCATTGGAAACATTTGTTATCTACGTTTTTGATGTTTATACAACATCTTTTACTTTTTATTTTTGGTGGCAGGTCGATGTATGAACTACCTCGTAATGCGTTATATTTCATCGTGTGAAACAATATTTCTTTGATCATTTCAAACTTCCAACCCGAACCTAACTGAGTGAATTCCTCTATTTTTTTCCAGATTTCTTGGTGTATTTCATCAGATAGTGATAACAGATCAGTCCCAAGTAAAACACGTCTTGATTTTGCGTTCATATAAGGTTCTGCAATTTCCTTGTTAGTTGATTCTTCCGTTATAACTAACTTTGAAAATATAACATGATATTGCACAAATAATCTAATACTTTTGTGTTTTTCAAGCTCACGTTTTACAGTTGTCTGTAGTAGGTGGTAAAGATTTGTTGTAGTAAAATTTACTAAAACAATTTGATTATCAAACTGATAACTATTATCAAAACCTGCAAAAGCAGTCGCTATTTTATTAGGTTCTCCCTTAAGGCTTTTCTTAGCTATATCACGTAATTTTAACATTATTATATTATAATGTATTATCTAATTAATAATTTTTTCACACTACGCATGCGCTAAAAATCAATTGAAGATAAAAAAATCTCTTATAATATAATGACAGCAAATCTAACAAACACATGTGAGCAAGAAACATATCAAGTTCACCGAAAGTATAACTTTATCTCACACTGCGCATGCGCTAAAAATCAATTGAAGATAAAAAAAAATCGCCTATAATATAATGACAGTAAATCTGACAAACGCATGTGAGGAAGAGATTTATCAAACTCACCCAAAGTATAACTTTATCTCACACTGCGCATGCGCTAAAAAATCAATTGAAGATAAAAAAATATTACCTATAATATAATGACAGTAAATCTGACAAGTGCACGTGAGCAAGAAGCATATCAAATTCACCCAATGTATAACTTATACGCTGGAAATGTATTAGGTTCGGTTATTAACATCAAAACTAGAATATCTGTTGGTAAATTAACGTCAGCGGGTTTTACGATTAGTGTAAATGGAGATAATGCTGAGAGGATTGCAATGTTTAGAAAAGATTTTATTTACACGTTGTTCTGCGATGATATTCCAGAGGGACAGCGTGTATATCATTATAACGGTAAAGTCACTGATGACAACATTGAAAACTTATCCTTACAAGATGAGTTTCAGCCACATCCTGTCTTTGATTTACACGAGGCTAACGATCGCGGTATTATTAGAAACAGAAAAACTAAAAAAGTTCTTGGTACTATGAACAATATGGGATATATCAAAGTAACTGTTAGAGGAACATCGCCGAATCAAGTTAATTATTATGGTCATAGGTTTGTTTACGAGGTGTTCAACAGATCTATACCCAATGGTCTTGTTATTAATCACATCAATAACGTAAAGACTGATAATCGATTGGAAAATCTAGAACTAGTTACCCAACAGGAAAATGTAAGAAAAGGACGAGGTGGTGGTATTAATTTTAGATGTCCAGCAAAACATGTTATTTCAAAAAACCTCGAAATGGATGAGGAGATTAAATTCAAATCGATTTCAGCTGCGGCGAAATATTATAAGATAAATTCCAGAACAATAAAATTTATAGCTGATGGAGTATTGAAATCAACTTTTTCAAGCGAATACTATGCTAGGATTGGTTTTAGATATGATGATCAATAATATTTTGTAATTCGGTTTTAGTCAAGCAATGATGAGCAAATGCTATGATATCATCGTGATTAAATTTTAGCGTCGTTACTGCACTTTCATTAATTTTATTTTTTTCTGCTTCTGTTATTAATATCTTATGAGAATCACCTTGCATTACAATAACATCAACACTATAACCCAACAAACATTTTCTTACCGCTTCGGCTAGTTCGTTGTAATTTACTATATTAACTTTTTGGTGATATTTTATCTCATCAGTCATCTTATAATAATAAATTAGAAAAAATATATTATAATAATGGACTTGATGAAACGACTTGCTGAACTCTACGAAGAAGATACTAGCGACAAAGTCACCAGCGATAAGGTCACATTTTCCAAAGATTTTATAGACAAATCTATTGGTTATAGTGAAGATGATATTTTGTATAACAATGAATCTGATGATGATGGTGAAATAGTCACTGTTGCTGACAGATCAAATTACAGCAGATCAACAACTAAACGGTATAATGTCAAGTATCACATTACTAAACAAATAATAAAATTTAATTTTACCGTTGCCGAACAACAACTGTTTTGGCAGCTAATCAAACCTTTCTTAAATATCAAGAGTCCAGGCCGACAGAAAAATATCAAATTCGATTTCATATTCGTTAAAATTTTTAATCTAATGACGATCTCTAACGATCGTAAGCAGTATCTAATATCGTTATGTAAACCAGTAAAATGTAAATCTGTCAAACAAAAGTATGAGTTAATTTATAATAGCATTATATCATAATCTGCTTGGATGGGATCCAACTGTTAAATGTATCGCTATACCCACGCCATTTGACTAAACTTTTATCCCCTTTTTTTCTAAACACTTTCTCGATAACAAAAACATCCTGCTCAGTTTTCTGTAGTTCTTGTTCATAAAAACTACCTACGATCGGTTCCCCTGCCAGATCTTTTAAAACGTACGTTACAGGTACTGATAAAAGTACCTTATCAATTACAAATACTTCTTCGCTCCAGTTTGGAGTAAATCCTTTTGCAAATACCTTTTTTGTCAAAGAAATTCTAACTTTATCACCAACCTTAAATTTATGTCTGCGGTACATGTTTTCATTTGCTAATATCGGATTTTTAACAGCTTTTTTAGGTGTCATTTTGATGGTTCGATGTTTCGTGTTATTATATTCACCTACGATTTGAGAAAGGTCATCGATGTACCTGTTGGTGTTTTTAGCTGTCATATGTTTGTGTAATTTTTCGTTTAGCGTGCGATTAAATCTCTCGACAACAACGCTTTTACCCTCGTTTCCTGTAACGTATTTTTTTTATATTATTTTGTTCTAGAAACTGTTCAAACTTTTTGTTAAAAAACTCAGATCCATGATCAGTCCAGATTTTATTTGGTTTTCTTTCTACACTCGATATTATTTGTCTTAGCGCAGCAGTCATTGAAGTCCCTGTCTTATCCGAAACAGGTACACTGAAAGCATATTTGCTAAAAACATCTATAACATTAAACAAATACCTTTTTGGAGCGCCATCAGCGCCAACATTAAACTGAGCTAGATTAGATACATCCACCAAATCTATTGCCCAGATATCATCTACACCATTAGCGACAACTTTACGTCGTGGGAACTTTTTTTTTAGGTCTGTGCAGCTCGACTGCAAGATCATCGTATACTTTTTTTCCAAGTCGAGACTCTCCGAGTCCAAGTTTATATTTTGCTCCTATCATTCCCTGAACAAATCTTCTATCAAAACGTTCTCGTAGATTTGTTGGCTTCATATCACGTAATTCGTCTAACATTACTTTATCACAATCTAATTTTGAGTTTTCATGATCACGATAACAGATATCATGACGCATTGCTATTGCATCCACTTGATTGTAAGGCTCTTGTCCTGGCAACGGATTGTCGTTTTCATCTAGTTGTTGATCTAGTGGATTCCACGGACCAGTATACTTATGACCTGGCAATGTCCAACCGCCTTTTGGTTTTGGCAATTTTCCAATAATTTTATGTATATCTATACCTGACCCTATTATTTCTCTGTTGTTACAACATTGACAGTATGCGACAATTTTATTTTGTTCAAGACACAAATCTCTGTCAGAATCACAGTTGCATATCATTCTATATTTTTAATCGTCTACTAAAATAATATTAGGGTAGCCAGATCCGAGCGAATTTTTCGCTGGCGACATCTCTGAGGATACTGTCGCTAGAGACGTTTTCTTTAAAAACGTATTTTTCTTTTTCCACAGACTACACAAAAACTTTTTAATATTATCCTGTTGTTTTTTGTTTTTTCTGTTGTTTCATTAATATTTTCTGTTTTAGTTCTACACTTGAGACAGTATGTTGACATTATTATATTTGTAAGTTTAGATAAAATTAATTGCGATCTCATCATTAGCGTGAGACGGTTGCTTGTCAAACTGTAAAATAAATTTTAAAAAATTAACATTTCTGCTCATCTGTTGGATAAACATAATACAATAATATCCACAAGCAGATGTTCCAACAGGTTGGAGTTGATTTGATGAATAATATATCTTTTTAAATTTTTTGTTCATATACTTTTTTATTACATCGCTTGGAGGAAGTCCAAACGAGTCTAAATAATTATTATTATAAACTGCTACCCAATGTGTGCCGGATCCGTCATTAAAATCTTGTATATTAATAACACACGAACTTACAGCTGATGGTGATTTTATTGCTGCGAGCTCATCTTTAGAATAAACTCCGTGAAATCCAGGAACCGCTTTTATCTTATCAATGATATCAAAATTACTCAACGGGGTCGACGAGTTCCTGGTAATGTTAGACCCCGTCCGATTCCTAAGAGATTTGGCAGCAGACTTCCCGCTAGTCCCGCCAAAATTGAGCGATCGGAATAAATCCTCCTTGTTTTGGTTGATTGCATATGCATTTGCATTTTGGTGTTGGCGATTTTGTTTTTGTTGTTTTCTTTTTTTTTGTTGTTGGTGATTTCTTTTTCTTTTGTGGCATTATAATATATTATTTACATAAAATTTACAATTTTTTTATTCCACTTCCACGAATGATACCATTACCTGCGACTGCTTTCTTCGTTGCGCCAGATATTGCTCCAGACACTGCTGCTAGTCCTAATGTGCCTAAGACTGGCAAAATTTTAGGTATTATTGTTCTAGTTAATACTGATAATGCCGGACCAAGAAAACAACCTTCTTTTGCCATCGCTGTCATTTGTGCAGCACTCAAATTTAAAACAAAAGTTTTTTTACGATCATACTTCTTTACTTGATTTTTTGTTAGCATTAATTTTGTTAAAACACCATCAGAAATATTAGGATTGATTTTTAATGATATCTGTTCTCGCTTTGCAATAGCAGCTACTAATTTTTTAACTTGGCCATCAGACAAATACACTTATTTTACAATATACCTTGCCATTTTATATAACAACTGTAGATTAAACTTGAACTGTCATTTTACCTCCAATAGAATCCACCGTGAAAAATCTATCACTAATCACTAATGCGTATACGTACAACGGCGCTACTGGAACCGCCCCAAGTGTCCAGGTAATTTCAATATCCGCTGTGCTGTCTACAGCTCGCTCGTTATGTTTACTAACATCAAAATGAAATATAGGATAAAGCGTACGAAATTCCTCTGCTGATATTTGAGTTCCATCTTCAACATCTTGATATTTTTGCATTGCGTCAAGCAGGTACATGTACGGTCGAGAAATATTTTTATTAACGTCATCAGCAAAATTGCACTCGATAGCTCGTTCTGGATATTGCTTTGAATTTAATCTAGCGTATATTCGTCTGACATCAGCGTGGTCAAATATTGCATTATTTTGTTGTTGGTTTCCTCGTCGAGCGTGCTGTTGAAATACGACAAAGATATTTCTCGGCAGTTGTTCGCTTGATGTTGTTGTGACCCTCCATGTGTAGTCAGTAGTATTTGGAACCGCTGTCTGATATATTTTATGCTGCTTAAAGTAAATTCTGTTTGTATGCTTATCAAGCGTACTATTTAATTCTGACATTTTAGTGATTGATGGTGTTATACGTGGCATCCACAAAGCGAGTTTGTTTATGATAAACTGTACATCAGCCCCTCCAGATCTAAACAAGCAATCGTTTTGGTCTGCTCGATCTAAAATAAGCGTATGTTATACTCCGCGAAATACTTTATCATAATCGCGACAAAAGCCGAAAATTGTGCTTAGCGGAAGCATCATTGTAATTTGACGTGATCCTGCTGCAAGTTTTCTTCGCCTAGCAAAGCCTTCGTTATAATGTGGATTTCTCACGTCAAGTGTGTTAAGAAGTAAATTTAACATAGCAGTACCGTATGCAGCTGCTCCTGGTGGCATTATATTTAGATTATTAAAAGCTGCTGTAAGAGAAACTCTTGTAGCGTTTGCATTAGCATCTGCAGCAGGTGCGACAATATCTAGTGCAGCAGCATTAGCAATGAGAAACTTTCTCACAATTACAGCATTTTCATCAGCATTAGCTCCATGTACTATAGCGCCTCTCTTTAAAAATTCTGTTGATTCAGCTATACCCCGTCCAGTATCTTTAAACCACATCATATTAGTTGCAGTTGATCTCGAGTAATCGTCGGAAAACGAAATAATATTTAAAATTGTACTTGCAACTTGTAGATGACTTGAAATATCTTCTATAGTTTGATTGGCCAGTTGATATCTAGCACTTTTGAATAAACACCAGCCGTTATTTATAAGAGCTACTTCTGTTCCAACTGCAAATGCAGCAGGTGGATTGGCTACTGTCATAATCTGACCACGAACTTCTAACATAGCCTTATGTGGCAGTAGAAATACATCTTCGTCTCTGGTGTTAAAGGTTCTAATACCAGTTTTTTTTGGTTCGTTAGAATTTTCATCAAGGTACTCAACAAACTCGAATTCTGTCACATCGTTGTCGATGTCATAAGTTTCTGTTAAGTCGAGATAATTTTTAACAGACATTTTATTTTATTAGATTATACAAAATTTTATTGCGGCACTGTTACTTTAGATATTAATTTTTGTATGATCTGCTCGCCCTTTGGTGATAATAATTTTTTTGTTGTTGTTATCATAGCTTTTTGAGTTTCTTTTGTTGGAGCGATTTCTGAGATAACTTGTTTTATTTCAGATGCAGTCGGTGGATCACCTTTTATTTTATCAGCTATTTTTTGTCCCACCGCAGTCCCAGCGGCAGATGCAGCCCCAGTTGCAAAAGCTTTACCAGCGTCAATAGAAATTGGTGCAACTTTACGTGCTAGTGCTGGAATACCTTCAATAACTTTAGTGAATATATTTCCAAAAAATCCTCCTACTATTTTTCTTCGATAAACTTTTTTTCTTTGTTTCATTACATTTGATGTTGCATAATTTTTACTTTTGCTCGCGTAGATGTAAATAATAAGTTACAACTTCATTACTAACATGTAACTGTTTTCCTGATTGATCTGTCAACTGCATCCTTATACATGATATTTGATCTTCAACGTTTAAAGGATAATATATAATATGTCGTGGAGTTATTTGCATGAGAGAACCTGGCGGGACTTCTGGTGAGAAACTGTAAATCGTTTGACCTTTGCTACCTTTTGATGTATAAGAACCAGAAGCAATAGAACAATTTACTAATATTGTATTTACTTCTGTTATATTTGCTGGCAGTTCACTGTCATATGTAATAGGCTGATCAAGTGCAGTGTAAGTTTTTTCAGTAAATCCTAACAGTTGTGCAATACTTCTTTCTCTTGGTTCAAGATTGATTGCTATATTTTTCAATGTTATCCTAGTTCGCAATGTGTTATAATTTGCTGCTAATTCAAAATTATCAGCCACACCGTCAGCTTTTGTGATGAGCTCTTTGATTGTCTTGTTTAGATCAGTAATATTATAAGCTCCTTGTGGAATTTTTAATTTTTTTTTTGTTGTAGATATTGGAGATGTTGTAATCATAGTAAAATACATTTCATCGTTAACTTCATTTTTCACGTTAGGTATAGCATTCCAGCAAGAACAAAAAATTAATCCAATTTCATATTGTTTTGTAGGATGTAGTTGGATAGGTGGAATATAATTTACTGAAAAATTTGCGCTATCCTCTGCAGACTCGCTAGAGTTTAGTAATAATGTTGTTTGCATTCCTTTAATATTATATCATTTTACAAAATTAAGTCGCCGCGATTAAGTCGCGGTGTAAAGTTTCATATTCGTCAGATGTTAATAATTCACTCGATCTTAGATGATCAAGTATGTCAATGATTTCATTATTAAGTTCAACACTAACATTCCCAGCTTCCTTTGATGATATTAATAACATTAATCTACCTATCATTTCAGTAGTTGAAGTAAATACCTTTACACCAGTTCCTGTTTTTTCTTTTCTATATTTTTCTACACGAGATTTATCGAGTTTATCAAATTTTCTTTTAAAACTCCACCCCTTACCAAAAGGTTTTGCTCTACTATTTTCTGCTGTTTTTTTAAACACTAAAGCAATGACACCGTTTCTCATTCTTTCATAAAGTGGAATCATATTATCAATCTCTGTAACCATGTTTAATTCATCTTTAGCAGCAGCTCCGTCATTAAATATTACATCTAATTTATCGATTAATGCTTGATATTCTGCATCAGTCCACTTGCTTATATCATCAATACACCTTATATTTTCTTTGTTTAAAAAATCATCATATTCACTTCCTTTTATCTCATCATTTGCTCTTTTTGTAAAATGAAGTCTTTGATCTCCAACTTCCATAAACTTTACAGTAAGATCACCGACTCTTTGTTGCTCCTCTTTGATATCTTTTATTTCTCCTGATAAACTTGTTATAATATTTGTTATTCCTTGCGTTGTTAACTCTGCTAATCTTCGCTCAAGTTCCAGTGGATTGTTTATCAATCGATCTGTTTCAGCTTGTCTAACCGCAGGATCAGCTATATTTGCTGTAAGTGCCTCAATCAGTTTTCTTTTTTCTTCATCAGATCTAGTAACAAGTTTTGCAGCAGCTGCTTCCTGTTGTTCTCTAACAATTCCAACAAAACCTTTTTCCTGTAGTTGTTTAAGTTCTTCTTCTGACAGTGGTTTAGTTTCAGGTTGTTTACCTAATAATGCTTCAGTAACCGGCTTGAAAATTGTAGCTGTTGTTTCTGTAGCAGTTACTTGCCCACGTCATGCTTCTTGTACTTTTTGCTTAAGTGATGCTTGAGATTGAGCAAGTTTTTTTTAGGTCTTCTATGTGTTGTCTGTATCTTGCTCGTTTGTCCATTATTATAATTATAAATGTTATAAAATTGAAACGCTTTACTGTAAGTAAGTGTCAATACAACAGCGAAACATTTTAGTTGGATCATTTGTAAGTTTATCAAACAAGAAAAAGTTAAATTTATCTTTTGTAGCATTATGGTAAAGTTCAATAAACATATCTTTTGTCACGCCACCGCATTGCTCGCTTGCAATATTTCTAATGTCAACATTATCCAGTCCTGGAAATAAAATAAAACAACCCGTATTTCGCCTAATAAACCTGTCAACATTATAAAATCCTTGAGCGAGATAAACAGAATTACACTGTTTGTTACGTGACAGTGAGAAATATGATCTTATTTTATTCATCTCCATATTATTTAGCGGAATATCATCAAAAACTACTATATTATGTTCAACTGCATCAAGTTGATTGACTGGAATAAGATCTTCTGGCTGCCTAATTATAAAAAAATCTTCGCCAGCTTTAAGATCATCACGAAGTTTTTCATTATACTCACTTAATAACTTATACTTATCTTGCTGTGGATTGATTGTGTAAATATAAACTCTATCGTAGTTAAAATTATCACCAAAAAGCAAGTTCATAAGTAAATTTGTTTTCCCCGATCCAGTTCGCCCAACAATAAGATAATGACAATCAGGAAGTTCATTGTTATGTTTATGCTTCACTAGTCTCTCTGTATCAAAGTTTAATATCAACGATTTTGCCATTTTATATAATATTAAACTAGTGTTGATAATTTTATCTAGGACAGTAAATAATGAGCTACTATACAAAATTTGGAACACTGTTAGGAGATTTATCCACAGGTGACTTATCCAAATATGCAACTCTTGATCGGCTCAAAAATGAAATCAATAATTTACTAAATCTTACCAGCGTAGATCCAGATGAAGTTGTCATTTTCCAGGATAACGAAGGACAATTAAAAACGAGTGATGTAAAACTGCCAGATATAGTTGTACGAAATCCAAGTGTGAATATTGTTATGAAACAAAACAAGATTACAGATCTTGGAAACCCAACTGAGGACGGGGATGCTATCACTAAAAAATACGTCAATGATTGGGACGCTTCAATTAATAATGAAATCACAGCGCTCAAAACTGATTTTACCAGTCACGTGAACACATTTTTAAGTTTTCGCAGAAACATAAACAAAATTAGAGATGAATTTTTTGGAAATCCATCAAATGTTAACATTACACTTCCGCTAATATTAACACAAATCTCAATGATATTAACACAAAACTCAATGATATTATTAGTGGAATTCTTAATATTGTTGAGAAAACAAATATGATTAAAATACCTCACAAACAGATTAAAAATATTGTGTATAATGTTGCATCTGGTTTTACTAGGTGGACACCAAAAAATAATTCTATTAAATATATTGCAGAAGTTACCGGTGTGTATAGATTGTCAGTGCTTAGCAGTGTAAAGTTTAGAATATCTACCAAATATCCATCTCATCTTCTAAATAATGACTCATCTGGAGTATTATCTGTAATAATAAACCAAAATTCTGAACAAGAATTTGTACTTGAACCAGTTGATAAAACTTTAAAATTAGCGAATTTTCTCTGGTGTTTGGAATTTATAGCTGAACAACAATCTTTTATTTTGATTACCCAAACATAGGACTATGTAAACTAATATTATAATGAAAAGAAGTATAGTTGATTTCAATCATATTTCAAAAGATATTCCAAAGCAAGATGTAGACGCATTAATACAATATTATAAATATTATCATAAAAAACTTTGGTGCGTGAAAAAATGTTACAAATACTACAACAAGATCCTTCGAGTAATATCTTATCTACCCTTGTTAATGACCAGTTCTGGTATAATTTAAAGTGGGGTATCATTAAATCCTTTTTTGTTAATCATATCTGCTATTGGTATTTCACTTACAGCGGCGTGTAACAAAGTAGAACCAAGACTTTTGATAAAGAAGCATGGTTGTTTAACATCAATTAAAATTTACAAGAAACTACTTGATCAGATCCGGTCTTACCTACGAGGAGTTAAATATAATATGGATGATTTATTACGTGAATTTCGTATTATTGACAATATGTTAACAAACATTCTACCAATGAGGGTTAGCAAGTATGAAAAAAAATATCACAAAAAATATGAGTAACATAAAATTTTATCTAAACTTAAGATATAATATAACTAAAATAATATCATTTTCATTCTAATGCTAGTTTAATTTCCACCTTGTTAACTGAAAGGCTCTAATGCACAGTTTAATTTTCATCTTGTTATCTGATAAAAAATTTGTGGTAAAATCTATTTGCCGTCTTTAGAATAATCATATTCCACACAAACGCTGTTCTAACAAATTCGTCACTTCTGTTGACAGAGCTTATGGCATTCCAACACCTGTTGTTTTGTCTGGTTACAAAATATCTGTCTACATAGTAGTAGTATAGGGAAATGAGGGGTTTGGCGTGGTGGGGGAGGAGGTGTGGGAGGGGGGGTGGGCCAAAACCCTCATTTTCCTATTTTGGAAAAAGGGGTGGGGAATAATTTAGGACTATAAATTATACTTGTTTGGAGGGTAAAAAAATAAAGTGGGCTGAAACCTTCATTTCCCTCTACTACTCAGCAAAGGAGCTGTGCCCAGAAATTTATCCAACCCTATATCAACCTCTACTCAAATAGAGGCAACCACAGGGCTGGATTTACAAATCTAAAGCTAAAAAAAGAAATATCTAAAATATATAAACTTGAAAAATGTGAAAAATCACACGGTGATTATGATGGTCAGCCGAAAATTTTATCTAATCCGATGCGATATCTCGTCCTAGGATCATGCAAGTTTATCGTGACAAACCCATGGGGGGTACATTGATCATGACTAAAGAAATTTTTAAATTTATTAAAATCCATGTCAGAACACCATGTTTGCCAAACATTTCTCAATGTATGATTATCAACACCATTAAACATACATAAAAAATTACAGTTATCACGAATAACTTTAGGAATTTGGGTATATCGTTGAGTTAAATAAAACATATCAGCGTGTTTATGACGACCGCGAGAGAATAACAAAGCCGGGCCTTTTTGATTATCTAGCATTACATTATCAAATACGATCATGTTATTCAAAGATACATCTAGATCATCCACATGAGGATATTCTGTTACGTCGTGTATAAATTCAACTGGATCAAAACCTAAGTTCTCCGCTGCGTGTAGAATTAAAATCTTTCAATACCGTATAACAATCTTGATCATCGGCACTTGGAGCAATCAAGTATAACTTATCCCAGTTTGTATATTTCATTATCAATGTAAGTAAAAGTTGAGTTTTACCAGAGCCAGATGGTCCCACAATAACATCTCGAATTGAATTTGGTAACATTGGATGATGCTTAATCGAAGGTTTTCCTTTTTTCGCTGAAAAGTCTAAAATTTCCATTTAATTATATCATAATAATATTATGGATTTATATTGTGTGAAATGTAAGATACATACAGGAACAAATGACCTAACGACGATTGTAACTAAACATAATAGACATGCTGTTACTGGAACATGTGTAACATGCAATACAAAAAAATTTAGATTTATAAAAAAAAAGTGGAGGAGATATCGCCGGAAAAGTCTCAAGACTCCCAGATCTCCCATGGGCTAAATACCCTGGAGAAAAACATCTCCCCGGATATAGCTACTGTGGTCCAGGTACCAGGTTAGATCTCAGACTTGATGATCAAAATCAACCTAATCCAGGAGAATTTCCCATTAATGCCATAGATGAAGCTTGTAGAATACATGATATTGCTTATAGAAGTGATGATCTCCAGCAAAGACATCTCGCTGATGTTAATTTAATTCATGCATTAAATTCAATAAAAAATAAAAAATTTAAAGAAAAAATTGCATCATGGATCATTAAATTCGCGATGAAAGGTAAATTGTTGGTTGGTGCCAGTATTTGAAAATCCAGTAAGATTTTACAATAATGACCGAAAAAGAATGAAAAATATTTATTATTCTCCGCGGGGATATTGGAAAGGATTATCCGCGGTGGATAAATTATCTGCAGCCGCTAGAGTTCCATACGATGCCGCTAAAACTTGGTTATCTAAACAGGCTACATGGCAGATTTACTTACCTAGACCAAAATCCATCAAATATGGATCATTTGACGTTTATGTCCCAAATGAAGTTCATCAAGCTGATATTTTATATCTTCCCCATGATAATGGATATAAATATGCGTTGACCGTAGTTGATATAGCCACTAGATATAAAGATGCTTAACCGTTATTAACAAAAAAATCTGCAGAAGTAATAAAAGCTTTTAAAAAAATCTACAAACGAAGTCAGCTTACATGGCCAACTCTTCTCCAAGTTGATCCTGGTAATGAATTTCGTGGTGAAGTTACCTCAACGATGACAGAAAAGATGTCACAATCAGACGGGGACTCATGTATTTCCAGAATTTCACCTTCCTGTGGGATATAATCATTAAAAAATGGAATCATCACACTCTCACATCATCTTTACCATATTTATTCTTATATCGATATTTTTGTAAAGTTTTATCCTCGAATTTTTTTATATCCTTTTGATGGATTTTCAGGTCCTATTTCATCAGTGACGTAATCAGATTTTACAGGCTCGGGCGTGGAATTACCAGCACTTCTAGGTGGATCTTCGGGCCATCCTAATACTGTTCTTATTGAACTGTTATAAATATCTACAACATACCCAGGAGAGCCTATTTCAATTGTAGATGATAGTGTTGGTTCATGAACTGTTATCTAATTTTTTTATTTTTTTTTATTATTGTATTTTATTCTACGTTGTAATTCATTATTAATTTGCTCAATTTGATAGGACCCAGTTGGTATTGAAACAACGTTCCAATCTGGAGTGTCATCTTTTTTATTCCTATATGCAAACACCAGAGAATTATTAGGTCTCTGACCGCCAAATGGAACCGATCTGATATTAGGCCAACTATGATACACTCGTAATTTTGCCAACGCGATTTCCTTTACTGAAACAGGTGAGGGAAAATTCACACTGAATTTAGGGTTTGTTGACGATATTGATATCATGCTTGTTTTCCGCGGAGTGGTATTTTCTGCTATCCGCTGAAGTAGTTGAATCTCTTGCGACATTATTATTATTATTTACAATGTCTAATTTTGCAATAGATGAAAAAAACGCTAGCGTTTTTTAATCGTAGTATCATAAATACGTATCATCGCGGAGAATTCGTCTTCGGTAATTATCGTATCATCAATCGATGATGACATCAACGAGGATAATTGTGAGTAACCGTTAGATACTGCTTGATGTTTTACTATATAGTCGTTAAGTTTTTCTTGAGAACACGATGATATTTTTTTTAGTAATAGCATTTGCAAGTCCAGCAAATGTTGTCACCGCGGAAATAGCAATTGGGACAGCAATCGGAGCTACCATTGTTACTGAAGATAGTATAATACCAGCACCGGCCATTATACCAGATACCGAGTATACTGTAACATCAATTGCGGTAATTCTCCTGCGATACTTTTTTAATTTTTATTTCATATTCATCAATGAGTGTTTTGAGTTTTGTTAAGAACTCTTTGACGGTATCATAGCGATATTGCGATGATGGAATCATATTATTTTAAAAACCTCAAGTGGTTTCTAATTGTAAAAAATTCTAATTTAGATCAGCTACAAACTCCATGTACCATACAAATGATGTCTTATTTAAATTAGGATCAGTGCTTGTTATTGTAAACCGTTTGTATTCACCCACGTCAATAGTCGTTGAAATCACGTTGTTGTATCCATATGAAGTCGATGATGATATATTAACTGATTCAGTGACACTATTGTTAATCGATAAATACCCTTGTTTGACACAGTGGGTTATTGTATTCTTTTAGGTTCCCAATCTAATGATCCAGAGAGACTGTGTGTGTATATCATATTTATGATATTTCTCTCATGAGGAATCTTTATTCTTTCAAGTAGCGGAAGATTGTCTGTTTTAAATTTTGTAATATCCTCGATAGATTTTTTAATACTATTAATGCTATCTCTAATAATACTAAATCCAGCATCATTAATATTTTTAATATTGGATTTAATTTCATCAAAATTGGATTTAATTTCAGCGAGAGATGGAGAGGTTACCGCTGGTGTTCCAAAAATTATTTTTATTGATAATATTTCTACGAAGGGAAGTATATGTTGTTATATGTTTTTCAAGTTCTTCATTTTAAATTTTTTAATGCATCTGTGATTGTAGAAAGAACAAATACACCTGGTTTGAGTTTTCCATCATTTGAATATAACACTATTGTATCTTCTTCAACGACGTCACGTCTTCGTATTAAGACATCATCCAATGAAACATTACTAGATTTCAATTTGCCCTGGCGATCTTGAAATACAACTATTTCCCCAGGATCTACACTTGACAAATTTAATGTCTCGGCGATTTCATCTTCGATTTTTTTTTTACACTTTCGACAGCGAATTTGCTATCGGTTTCTTTTAATATAGATTCTGATAAAGGTAGTCACCAAATATCAATCATTATACGAAAACGCTACGTTTTTCTAAATCATAACGCTATCGTTTTTGCCATTGCCTGCTAGTATATTCATTAACAACAACTTGTGGTGGTTTCCTTGGAAATTTAGATATCTCTGCAAGGACATTTAATACTTCACGACCGCATATCGGTGGATCATTTTAACTGTTGTGTTGGTAGCGTGGAAAAAAAAATTGGAGATGACTTTGTTATTGTGGATACATATCGCATGAATTCTTTTGGTGGAGCTAATCCATATGAATCAAAATAGACAATTCCACGTGGATCAATTGCATATGCGACCCAATGAGTTCCTTTTCCGCTGCTGTTATCGAGATTGATAATACCCGTTTCATTTTTCATTGGTTTTGACGGTAATTGATCTCTCATGAAAACTCCTCTAAAGTTTTTTATTGATAATGATTTTTACAGCATCAATTAAATCAAAATTGGACATTGGTGAAAATCCTAGGGATTTTTCCACTAATAAGCCGTTCCTGTTCCTGGTATTCTTAGGCCCGTGCCCTTGTACCAATTGTGTGGAGTTCCTGGTAGTCTTAGACCCTTTCCTTTTTTTTTATAGCCTTTCCCAGTAGCTTTTTTCAGGGCCATTCCTGCAGCAGTACCAACGGCTCCTAACGCTGCCGCCTTCGCAACCGCTGGGGCAGCCGCTGCAATCAATGCTGGAATAGCAGCTAACAGCGGGAATATACCACCGATTTTATCATATTGGCGATTGCTGCTTTCGAAAAATCAATTTGAACCCCTCGTTTGTTCTTAGCGCATCATTGAAATGTTTTTATTTGACGATCTGTCAATGATAATTTATGTGCACCACCGGACATTTGAGTGGGTTTCAGCGTTATTGTAGTTCCACATTCTTTAGCCGACTTTGATTTCAATTTCTTGACCTGACCATCAGTCAACTGGACATTAACAATACTATATGTCATTCTATTCTAAAATGTAATTTACACTTTCAATTGATCTTATTGTGAAAAGTAACTACATGTTTGGAAAATCAAATGATTTTTCCACTGGTGCATCAATAAGTCTCATTCGTCCGCCAACTCCTTCTAACAACATTGATTTATCACTGAGAATGACAGCAACTGCTCTATAATCGGCTATACCAGCAGGGCGTTGTACCCGAGCTTGGAAGTATATATCAACAACAGATTGTCTCATCATGTCAAGATGTTCCAATGAAAAGTAATAAATCGGATAGTGTTTTTCAAAATCAATTTGCGATATTTGCAAACCAGTATCAACATTTTGATCACGACCCATATACGACAATATTCTATGATATACACGAGCTATGTTGTTGTTTTCATAATTAAGCTGTACAATCTCTGCTGGCTCTTGTTGTCCGTTTATTCTCAACGAAACTTCACTTACTCCTAATTTATCAAATATCATATGACTCGATTTGCATCCTGTAACGCTATAAAGATATGACGTGGAGCTGAAACACCTTGTTTTGATGCTAAGTGCCATGTAAATGTGCCATTTACATTATCCTGCTTCGTATCAGTCGTTGTTGTTAGCCAACTTAGCAATGATTTTCCACCTGTGTCCATAAACGATAGTAATTGTTGCTCTATTGTAACTGCTGGTGTCAAGACGGGTATCCATAGAACCAATTTATTTAAAATGACTTTACCATCATCAACACCATCAGCATGCCAAATTGCATCATTGTCATTTTCTTTTCGCACTAACACGACTGTATGCTTTGCTCCATAGATGACTTTTCTGACATTTCTACAGAATCCGAATATATGATGTAACGGAATTGCACATGAAAACCGTCGATGTTGTCCTTTTAATGCTCCTTTTCGTGTTGCAAATCCTAGATTGAAATTATCATTGACCCTTTTTAAAATGTCGAATTCAGCGGCTGGTCTATCTTCACGGTCTAGATTAGCTGCGAGTTGTTGATCAGCTTCTGCAGTAGCTTGCGCAGTTCGTACTTTAATAAACTGAATATGGTCAGCATGATCAGAAGTATCCTTAGCAAACATCATAGACGGACCAGCCGACCTTGTATAATCATCAGAATATCTCGCAAGTCCGATTATTGTTGTTGCAATATCAACATCTTGTTCTATTGATTCAATTTCTTTTCCATCAATGATATATCTTGCACTGTTAAATAGCGCCATAATGCCATTATTTACGAAACCAACTCGGATATTTTGGTCATTCCCATATGGTGTATCAGCTGCAACATTTGTTACAAGCTCTCCTTCTACTTCAATAAACGGCAAAAAGTATCTACTTGTATCTTAAACTTGAAGTTCAACTCTCCCCCGTTGATTAGGCTCTCTTGCAGGATAGGCATAATACTGATAGTTAATTTTAGAATCATCTTTATTCACCGGTGCTGCCATATCAAACGCTGGATCAGCAATTTTTTTTAAATGCCATTTATACTAAATATCGTTTTTTCGTAGTTTTTCTAAATCATTTTTTTTTTCGTCTGACATTTTTCGATTTCCTCCAAGACCGCTTCCCGCTATCATACTTGCAATATTACTACTATCTGGTGAAGTCATTGCTAATGATGCTAGTTTTTGTTCCACTGCGTTATTTATCACTTTACTGACATTTGCAGGCATCATTGTTGTTGAAGGTAGCGGGTGGTGGTGGTTTTCGTCCGAATCTAGATTTCACCAATGACGTTATTCTATTCTTTGCGGTAGAAAAGGCCGTTCCTGCAAGATCTCCAACAGCGTTAATTCCCTTATTACGAATAACATCAATGGCTTTCATCGCTAATTGTTTAGCAATTGGTGCTACTTTTGGGGCTATTCTTGTGAATGAAAACCCGCTATGGTATTTCCAAGGCCGTCTCCGTAGTATGCCTTATAAACGGGCAATCTTGAGTTTACTACATACACGTTTGTTGGTTTATTGTGATTATAGTGTACTATCTATCATCTTATTTGAAATGACTTTGTAATTTAAAATGCTAAGCATTTACAATTTCAATCGCTAATAATAACTAAATTCCCCTGGAATTCCGTCCATTAACTCATCCAAGAGTTCTCGATACGTATGAATATCAATTATCCCACCTTGGAATAATCGTCTGCAAATATCAAATGCTTCATTAGTTATTTCGACTGAGTTATTCCCAGCTCGCTTACCTCCCATAAGAACCTCAAGTCGTGATATATCATTAATGATATTACTAGGACACATATGAGAAATCATGAGAACTTCCATAACCCTCTCCTGAAACTTTCTGGTTCGGAAACTTTCTGGTTCGGAAACGTTTTGAATTTCTGTCGACCTTTTCGACCTCGACTGGTTCGGAAACTTTGAATTTTCGATTTTCGACCTCGATTGTCGACCTCGACCTCGACCTCTCGACCTCGACCTCGACCTCGACCTTTTGTTGTCTTTTTGTTGTTGTTTTTGTTGTTGTTTGTTGTTCTATACCATACGCATATCAACTCCCATTTTAAAAGCTCTGTATTCCAATGTATCTTATTTAAATTGCCGGGATTTCTTTTTTTTTAATTTTATAACCAATCCACCCATTGATCTTTTTTTATTGTTTTTTTTATACTCGTCTTTTAAAAATTCCTTCCTGTTATAATAACTTTTTACAGCAAGGTCACCAAATGACGCATAGTCTTCAGGTTTCAGCAATTGAATTTGTCTGATTTCTTCTATAGCTTCATCGGTGAATTTCTCGTTAAAAGGAACACTTTTTTTAGTGGAAACTTTTTCATAGAATCACTAGCATCTTCAACGGGGTTATCATCAGTATCAATATTACCCATTTGTTGTATTTCTCGCTGAGTTTGTAACTCACCTGAAAGCTGTTTTATTCCCTCGTGAGTTTTTTCAGTTTCTGTAGCAATCTTTCCTAATACATCAATAATAGGTACTGCTCCCTCTTTAGGGATGTCGCCGTATATAGCACGTTCTGTTGCAAGTTTCATATCTTTAGTGGCTTTAGTTACAGGGGCAAAAAGTTGTTCGCTTCCAATAGAAAAGTCAGTCTGCGCTTGCTGTCTAAGTTGTAGTTTATCTCGCACGTTATCTCGAATTGGTATAAACTTTTTCAGTAATGCTAACCTCTCACGGGCTAGTCTGGTAGTTAATGCTTCTGATGTCATTATTGGAAATGCTAACGATTTTTCAATTGTCGGTTTCAATGCTTGCATCAATCAAACGTCTTATAGATTTCACTTTCAAAGCAATCTCTGACCGAACTTGGTACTGTTCCCCCGAGTTTCTTTCTAATGGCTTCAACTATACTAAATAGCCGAATGAATAAATTAATATCATTGTTATACAAAGAAGCATTAACCGCTTTTTGGATTCTTTTTATCAGTGAATACATTTTAGGTAGAACATATCTTCCATGTTTCAATTGTATATCAATTTGTTCAAATTCATTCAAAAGTCTGTCTTCATTCAAAAATTCAGAAAGTACGATTCCTTGATTTCTTAAATTTGATATTTCTGAGATGATAGATGTAATATCTTGAAATTCCATTTATTGAATATATTATTAATAATGTATTTCTTTAAAATATTTTTATCTTTAAAATATTTTAAAATATTTATAAAAAAAAAAAAAAAAAAAACATATACAATGCCCGTCTCTTCCTCATTCGAGTTTCGAGGCAAGAAAGGGCACATACATTAAAGACTTATATACAATACCCTAACCCCCCAATCGAGTTCAAGGGCGGGTTATATGGGTATTAGACGTGAAATCCAAGTGATTTCTTTACAAACATTGAACATATAACATGAAGCCTCATTTGGAACCTCTTTCGCGCCAAACGACGTCGCGTCAAAGAGGCCCAGAGGGGGGACAGCACATTCTTGGAACTCATTTAGTGCCTTCGCATTATATAAGCCCAAGGGCCACAAACATAGATCTCCCAATTGGAAGCTCTAACGTAACAAATGCTATATTAGGTCTTCAGGAAGTTATGTTGTGGGGGGGACAGTACATTACATATATGATGATATATATATAATGATATATATATAGGATATATATATACAATGAATATATAGGATATATATATATATGAATGATATATATATTACAATGAATATATATACAATGAATGAATATTTATTTACAATGATATTACAATGATATATATATATTACAATGATGAATATTATATGCGATTAATGAATATATATATTACAATATACATATGAATATATATATATATGGATATATATGGATATATATATATACATATGATATATATAGGATGGTTATATAGGATGGTTATATGATAGGATGGTATGATAGGGGACATACAGGGACAGTACAGGACGATACAAACATGAAACGACGGGGCGGACCTACACCCAATCTGCCAATCAAAAGCAACCCAAGAAATTAACCCTGGTTGCAGTTGAAAAAATTCAACCACACCATGTCAATGGCGTGGGAGTTTTAATTGGCAAAGTGGGCTTCGTTTTAAAGCCCCAAACTTATTACGGCTCATATATATATATAAGGTGAACTAATACTGCAGTGTCAATGTGTAGGTGTGTATTTATTTTCCTAGCATTTCATAATGAATATTGTGGACTAATTTCACAGGAATATAAGTATTTAAAAAAAACAAAACAAGAAATACAACTGTTAAATAATAGCAATTTTTTTTATTAATTTCTATAATATTACGATTAAATAATCGTAATAATAATGGATTTACATGACAAGATAACTCCGTAATGGGGATCCCTGTCAATTCAGGACCTGCTATTTCTTGAATCGAGAATGATATTTTTCTGAATTTTATTACATAGCACCACAAAAAAAAAAACTAAACTACATGTAGCGTTTTTTACTACCCTGACCTCACATACAATCTATTTTTGTAATTTTAAAGTAATTTCATTTTCATACAAACGCTGTTAACGTGTCTTTGTAATTGGGATTTTTAAAAAATCTATTATATAGAACCTTGACCCCTGGCCTTGGATCTCTGTCAAATAAATTGTCTACCCTGTACAGGTTTTTCCAACAAAACCCTAACTGCTGTTCTCAATACAGTCTTTAGAAACAAGAAACAATAACACAATATCAAAATCCGTACATACTTTTTAATGCATATATACGTGATACGTATATAAATAAGTTAAAAATAAATACGTACATGAGATCACACACACATCATTAATTCAATCCAATTTCACATGTTTTCTCGGACGAATTACATATCCGGGAAATCAATATCGAAAAAGTAGGATAGTCACGTGACGATCATGTAATGAAAATACGGAAAATGAAAAAATACGGAAACAAACTAAATTATTGAGAGTTATCTTGTAAATAGGAAAACTTTATTCTATGTCCATTTTTCTTTGAGATAGCTGTTTGATAAATCCCTTCAGCAACTTTTTTCGTACTGAAGGCATACATATTCCAAAATATTTTCCCGCAGCATTCATTGAATGAAAAACTCTTTCTTCATTCGTCGCGTTGTATCAAATGACTGTACTGGTCTCTTTCCAACTGACTTACAAGTCCCTGTCTTTCCTTTTTTTATATTCTCTCTTTGAGAAATACACTGTAAATTGGAAATCGCGTTATTTTGAATATTAGAATCAATGTGATCAATAACACAGCCATCTTTAATCGGTCCCATATAACACTCAAAGACTGCCCTGGCCTATCACAGAGATATCCCTTTCCTCCAGCAGTAATTTTCAAGTTTCCCTGATTTTTTACTCTAGATCTTGGTTTTGTTAGTCTACAGTGTCTAACAACACCATTACGAGATATTTCATAATTAACGAGTATTGGATGTGGTCTGAATTCTTGCTGATTTTATATATAATAATACTATTTGTCTAATTCATTATTTGCTTTAATTATAAATCTATTAATGTAGTCTTGAGGGGTTTTTATGATTTTGTCTTTGACAGAGTCATGGTTAGGGTCAATGATGGCGTTTTTTTTTATTCGTTTATCATAATAACGTTTCAATTCTCTAAACCGCTTACCCCCACAATTGATACATAATTGTGATTTTCCTCTCACACCCACCCCACAATTTATGCATGGGGACGGGCCTGTCGAATTATTTCTGACACTCTGTAAGTGATATCCACAGAATTCACCTCTACACGATTTATTGCATGGGGTTACTGATCCAATCATAAGCCATTTGCAGTGATTCATTATATATAAACAAACTTTTCTATTTAAATACTTGTCTTATTTATATGAATGAAGAATTCAAGAGATTATCGGCAATCAAGCCTCGGAAAAATATTAAATTCAATCTTGATAGAACTCTCGAAGACGTACCAAAAGAGAGAATAAATAATAGAAGTCTGATTAGAAAAAATACGAGATTGTGTTCATGAGTTTAAACAGGATGATGCATCACACACCTGGTCAACATTTAGAATTGATGGTGTTGTTGATGCTAGAATGAATGATGAAACAGCAGCTATGATACTATCACAACTTGGCAATAAACGGTATTTTATCAGAGTGAAATTCATTATCAATTAGAATCGGGCGAATATATTATAAGAGACAAATTTGTTCCAATTCTCAAAGATGGGACATCAGTCATTGTTAGCCGTGATTCCAGACCAGGGCTGTTAACTGGAATTGATAAACCAACTATGAAAAAGCGTATCCAGAAACAGCAGTCGTTAATGGCATGTACCGTTAAATAAACCCTGACATTGGAAAACTAGCACCAATGAAACAGTCAACGTCAGCGGAAAAGCCACTCAACTGTGTGGCACAAAGAGTCTTAGAACATTTTACAAATGCACTCCGTGGGAATAAATTAACCGATCTAAGACATAAAAAAATAGATCAATGGGAGCTAACAGTGAAAGAGAACGGAGCAACTATTTCCGATATAGCTAGATTGGAAAAGTCGTTGAGATTTCCGATAACCGTTTTAACGATAACTGGCGAAGTATTATACGAATCAAAATACAATAAAAACGGAGCTCCAATCAAAATTATTGATGGATCCTAACTAGAACGCATGGACATCCGCGGTTACAATATTCCCGCGAGACAGAACAGTGAAGTATATCCCAGAAGAATTCACCAAGGATGGTATTCTCACTGAAGAAAGATTATTCGATGCTATTGCTAGTTTGTGTAAAAACGACCCTGTATCAGTATGGCTACTTCATAGTTTTGAAGATGAAGAATGTCAATTCAATCAATTTGTGAAACCTAACGGTGAATTATATCGTAGTGAAAGTCTACATAATAGGATGAAAAATCTAGCAATAAGTCTCAGTGAAAACGCTAGCGTTTTTTAATGAAAAATCCGAAGATTACGAACAGTTACTTACAAATTGTTTTACAATTCCATCAGTTGCAGCTCATTTTGCAAGAAAGAAAAATAATTGGAAACCAACACGAAAAGAGTTTTTACAGGATGTTCAATCCAGCTGTTTGGAATATTATCATGGCGGTCTATGGAACGTTAAGTACAATCGTGAAAGTATATGATATCAGTTGATATCGTTGCCTGTTATCCAGGAAGTTTTCTAGGATATGGATTCGCTGGTGAGTATTTTAAACGGTTTGGACATCCCACACATGAAATGACTCGCGTTGCTATTAATGGACCACTGCCTGATTTTGATTTGACCGGTTTTGCTTGCGTAGTATCATTTGAATTCGCTGAAGGACTTCATCCGTGTTGTTATGTTTGGATTGGTAGACACATGGCTGAAAGGATGTGGTTACCAATAGTGTTATTGCGATATATGATTGATTGTAAAATGTTAGTTTCGTTGATTGTCAGCGAAGCGATTATCTCATATCAAAAACAAACCAATGTCTGGTTACCAGAACCAGAATGTCTTGATAGTATAATCGATAAGTCTAGAAAACATATTGATGCTGACGAGGAGTACATCATTGAATGGTCAAAAAAGATATTTAATCAACGAAATAATGAAGCAAAGGATCTCGGCCGAAGAATAATCGGTAAATTTACACAGGGGAAAAAAATTTAACTTTAAAAAACAATCCTCACGATTGATTATAGATGATGCCGAATACGACTTCGTTATTAAAGATGCAGTAGAGAAAAATAGATACGCAAATTGTAAAACAGCCTTCTTGTCCAATAAAACAAAGTTAGTAGAATTGTTACTTACAGTGATGGAGAAAGCTCTGCATATCTACATTTGAGAGCTTCTATGCTGGGTTATGCATCTATCAATTTATTTGCAATGATAAATAGATTTCCTAGTATAGCAGTCAGAGTTGCAATTGATTCAATGTATGTCGATAAAAAATATATCAAAGAGATAACTAAATTTACTAATAGCGAAGAGACTTGGGGAACATGGCGAATTAAACAAGAAATACAACGCGATTATTCTGAATCAGCAGACGTTGAGATTAAAAGCAGTTACCTGAAGAACGATAATTCTATCAGTGAAAAAAATCTATGTCTAAAGCACCACCGATATCAGATCCAATTTGTAGATATAAAACAGTTTATTTAAACGGTTGTGGTGGATCTGGAAAGACAACACGTGCGATAGAATTATATCGAGAGAGAACGTCCATGATTGTACTCACACCAACCCATAGACTAGCGAGAGAGATCAAACAACGAAATGTTGAAGCTTGCACGTATCATAGTTTTTTTCGATACAAGGGCGATGCTTGGACTCCTGAGCGAATGGGTGAGAAATTTATTCCAGCGGTTATTATTTGGGATGAAGCATGTACTGTTTCAGAAGATGTATTAAAAATGTTTCTTGATTGGTTATTGCAAAATAATACAAAAATTATATTGTGCGGCGATCATGGTCAACCACCACCATTTGTTGGTAGAAGTCCACATAATTGGTTAAAAGGATTTGTTGATTATTACGAAGAAATTGATACTGACTATAGAGCACTCGATGAGCAGTTACGTGAGTTTAAAAAAAACTAATTAGATTACAACCCGATAGAATTCAATGTGAAGTAGCGCGTGAAATAATTTCTGAAACACCTATGAATGATTTTTGGGAAACATGGAAACCAAATGATTTTGTAGTAGCAAGTAGAAAGATAGTCAGAGACGCACTTCAGAAAAAGTTGTTTGAGCTACACAAGAAAAAAATTCCCAACGTCCAGTACCGTTGTGTTATAGACCATTGGATACACGAAAGCAGAATATTGAAGTTGAAATTCCAGGCCAGACGGAGAAACAGATTCTAGTGTTAAATGATATTGTGCTAGTTGATATCAATACTGTAGAAGATGCATTATGCGCTGATAAATCACCATGGACGCTTGGTTATGTAACAACAATACACTCGTCACAAGGATTGACCATCACGGATACAATTGTTTGGATAGTTGATAATCGCATTGAATGGTCAAATTTAGTCTATCTCGCAGTGTCCAGAGTACGACGAATAAATCAACTACGAAGGATTGTTTTCGATGATGATTTTAATGCAAACGATGATAACACTGATATTAGCATCATTAATAAAAAACTCTCTGGTTACAAAACAGCCGTACAAAAAAAAAAACAACGAGAATTTGATATTGATGCTGAAGTAATAATCGCATTAAAAGAACAACAGAATAATCACTGCGCCAGTTGCAATTGTATAATGCAGGCAGTATTCGGATAAAGACCCTCGACAATTCACCGTAGACAGAAAAAATAACAGTCTTGGTCATGTCAGAAACAATGTGATGTTGACCTGTCTTGAGTGTAATAGACGTAACGGAGCTAGTTAAGACCATGTGGCGGTAATTGAGTATCGTCCGGAATGACTTGTAGTTGTTCGCGTGTAAAACCACGCTGAGGTGCAGTTGAATCCAATCTGTAGATTGGAGGTCTACCAGTTGATCGCGTTATGGTTGAAATTTTATGCGTAGTAACACTCCATATAGGATCAGTAGCTCTTCTTTTACCGCCTTCAAGCTCTCCTGGTTCGTATAAATATCTCACAGTAACATCACCGAGAAGTGGCTGAGTGCTACCCCGCTGCGGGTGTTCGGGCCGATATTCTTTTTTTAGTGCAATATTTGGTTGCATATTAATAGTTCGAGTAATCTCTCGTTATTTAACGCTGCAACTACACTCGGTAACCTTTGGACCCATTCACGAGATCGTTTTTCTTGGATGAATTCTTTTGCATATTGATATCCAAATAACCGTTCTGCAAGAGTTCGATTAAATCGTTCTACAATTGCCTGATCACGATGTAACGCAGTATGTCCCCGTCGTATTGTAACACTATGAGTTTTCATTGTTGATAGAACAGCACCTTGAAACTCTTTGCCAGGATCAACTTGTAATAGATTTGGCCATCTTAGAGGACCTCGTCGATAAATCCTTTCAAATGCAGAAGCGACTTCAGAAGCTGACTTTGTTTTCAATGGTTCTGCTTGTTTAAATCGACTCGCAATATCAACTACAGTTAGCGCGTATTTGTAACCATGGTCATGTGGTAAAAACAATAAATCAGCCTGATGAACTTCATTGGGTACGGTAACATCAAAATGAGAATAATTAATTTGTTTAGGCGGTGGTAGATAAATTTGCCATATAGCTTGTTTGGATAACCAATCTTTTGCAGTGGATTTTTTCACTTTTGCAGCGTTAGCGAGTTTACTGTTGCTGCTTTACCCCTCCAGTATCCTTTCGGAGAATAATAAATAGATTCCATACTATAAAAAAACACTGGTGTTTTCAATTACCAGCACCTAACACTAATTTGCCTTTCATAGCTGATTTGACCAACCATGAAGCCAATTTTTCTTTGAAGGATTTATCGGGAATAGCATTTAAGGCATGAATTAATTTTACATCCGCGATATGTCTTTGTTGCAAATTATTGCTTTTATATGCAACATCATGAGCATGACATGCCTTATCAATAGCATTTATCGGATACTCACCAGGCCGGGGCTGATTTTGATCATCAAGTCTGATATCTAATCTCGTTCCGGGACCACAGTAGCTATATCCTGGAAGGTGTTTTTCTCCGGGGTATTTTGCCCATGGGGTTCCGGGGAGTTTTCCAAGTTTTGCGGCAATATCACCCGAGTTGCTTTTTTTTAAAAATCTAAATTTTTTTGTACCACATGTTACACACACTTACCAGTAAGCGCTAGTCTATTGTTTTTAGTTGTAATGGTTGTCTGATCGGTTGTATCAGTACGCTGTTTACATTTAACACAATATAGATCCATAATTTATATATAGCGTTATGAATATAATTGATTTTTCAGCGACTAAAAGAAGAGAACCGGTAAAAAACACCACGCAGCGCTTCCGAATTCTGTCCGTGCCATTATAATCGGACCATCTGGATCAGGCAAAACACAATTACTGCTTAATTTGATAATGCGATTTATGAAGTGGGATAAATTATATTTAGTTGCCCCATCCGTAGATGATCAACGGTGCTATGAAGTGCTAAAAGATTATAATGAAAATGCATCAGAAATTAAAGGTGAAAGTGTAATCGACTTTATTACTGATATTGATGATGCACCATCAGTAGAAGATCTCGATGGAGACATAAACAATCTTGTAGTGTACGATGATGTAATGTTAGATAATCAAAAGAACCCTGCTAGAATATTTTCCCGAGGTAGGCATAAAAAACACTGACGTGATATATGTCACTCAACGATATACTCAAATTCCAAAAGTGATTCGCGATAACTGCAATATTCTTGCTGTATTCAATGGCGTTGATACACATACGCTACGAAATATTTGGCAGACATGGTGTTCCGATATGGACTTCAATGGATTTAAAAATTACTTTAGTCATGCTCAGTCTGTCCCATATGGATTTATAACAATAAATTTACACGACCCTCGGTCACGATATCGTATTGGACTTGATCAAATATTTGGTTAAATAATTTGTATTAATCAGCAGCAGAGGGAGGGTGAAATGACAACATATTTGCGACCGTAGATGGCAGCAATTTGAGTGTGGTTATGACAATGTATTTGCGACAAAATCGCTAATCGCTAAGATGGGGTTTTTTTTTTTTTTTTGGTTAAAATATGAGATTTCGTAGGAAGGTTCCATTGGCATTCTGAGGCTTTAATCGATTTTGTCGCAAAAATTTGTAGACGTAGATGGCAGCAATTTGAGTGTGGTTATGACAATGTATTAAAATGGGACCTTTAAATTTTTTTTGGTTAAAATATGAGATTTCGTAGGAAGGCTCCATTGGCATTCTGAGGCTTTAATCGATTTTGTCGCAAATATATTGTTAGATTACAATGCAATAATTATAAAGCTTTAAATAAATCGTTAAAACATTAAATTCAATATTTCACATTAAAACCTTTCAATAAACTCAATGTCAAAACTTTCCCAATTAAAAGTACATTTTATAAATCCTTGCTATGACATATTCAAAATCAAATACAATAATTTCATAAAATAAATTTTGTACATTTAAGCTTATTTTGACACTAAAAAAATGAGCTTTAAGATTTGTATATAACATATTAAAATGTTGATACATAAATTTGTACATAAACACTCAAGAATCATTTATACTGATAAACGAATCAATTTTAAATTTAACTAATTTGCACATATTTAAATTATCATGCATAATAATAATCAAAATATTCTGATTATATATGTTATTTTATTTTATAGACAATATATAATCATACATAACATATATTATAATTAATTGAATTGAGAATAATATACATATACATTTATACTTAAAATAATAATATCAACATATCATACATGATTATTTAAAAAACTTCATACAATAGTTGTATACATCAAGATATAAATGAAAATGAAACAATTATGATACTTAAATATCATGTTGGCAAATAATTAGCATAATACATACATACATACATACATACATACATTTACAATACATACATAATAGATAATAGATAACATACATACATAGATACTATAGATACATACACATAGATAGATGGATATAATAGATAGACATAGATATATACATACATACACATACATGAACATACATACAATCATGCATACATACATCATACATACATACATACATACATACATACATACATACATACATACATACATACATACATACATACATACATATACATACATACATATACACATACATACATACATACATACAAACATACATACATACATAACATAACATACATACATACATACATACATAATTTTACATACATTAAAATAGTAAATAATTACAAAAAAAATATAAATTATCAAACATAAAATATAATAAACATTTATATACAATATAGATTTTTTATATCTTGATATTTTTCAGATATATATAACATATAATAATATAAATTATACCGAAATATTATATAACATTGAATTTTAATATCAAATTTATATATATTATATAGAATAAAATTTGAAGTTATACAATTATGCATAAAATAAATATTTTATACATTTTATCCATATTATCGTAAATGATTTTTAGCTCAAAAAAATCAGTTTTTCCAAACAATACAGACATAAATTATGAGATGAAAACATGATGAAAATTGACTGATTTTCATTATAATTGATATTATGCTATAAAGAATTGTAATAGATGATGTGTATCCTGTTTATTATAGATACAAAATATTCATTATTATTAGCTGTTTATAAAATATATATACTTATATATATTCATAATCTATGAAATAATTACAATCAAAATATCATCATTTAAATATATGAAATAATTATATTATATATTTAACCTATCATATGATACATTAATACAAATATAGTTAAGATGTTAAATTAATAGAACAATAGATGTAAGCCAAATTATATTGAATATATATTGTCATTCATAAAAAAGATTTCCTAATATCCTGGTGTTCATTTCATCATAAGCTCATTTAACTAAAAGAAGCAATCAATAAAAATTACATTCACTGTATTATTTTTTTTTTAAATATATAAAATCAAATATAAATTATTAGTATATACTTTATATATTTATCATATCATAATATGATATGATCAAATTATGTTAAAATATTATGCATTAATTGATAAATTTCAAAAATTAGAAAGTAAATAATTACTTGGTAATAATATAAATTCATAATATTTCATTAAAATTTAAAAATTAACTATTAATATTTAATTTAAAGAGGCATTAAACGAATCATCAAAAAGTTATAATTGAAATGATTCATATACTAAATGAGTTGTGACAATTAATACCCATACATAATAATTCATAAATTCAAGTCATTTAAAGCAATTCAGTCAACGATTTATACCCATCAAATTAATGTTAATATCAATAATATTAAAAATTTTTAAATCTTAAAAAATTAATAATCATCATGAAAAAAGTCTATTTTTCATCAACCATTCAATACATATTTATATTTATGTTTTTAAAATATAAAAATTTTATGATATATTAAATCAAATTCAAAACTAAATATAAAAAGTTAATCATTTTCATATTTTCAGTTCAAAATTCATAATAATTCATTAATTTGCATTTTTTGAATCATTTTAAATTAATAATTCAAAACAAAATATCAAATTCATTTTAATGAACAAACATCTGCATTATATTTATTATCATGTTATTGAAATTTAAGTTTTTTAAATTAACAACTCTTTATTCAGATCTAATCGTTTAATCTAAATAAATGTTATTAAGTGCTTACAATTAAATTTCATATAAAGTCTTTATTCATTTATATAAAATAAAAATTGAATACATCATTTTAAAGATATTTATATATATATATTTATATTTTAAAATCTAGAAAATTCATATATATAAATTATAAAATAAAATTTAAATTCATACATAACCATATATATTATATATAGATTTATATATAAACACATATATAAAAATTAATATTAAATTTCATAATATGATATATAATTATATTTACACAATTTCAAAAAAAAATAATATGTTAAGTTTTAACATGATTATGTATATAATAAACACATATTCAAAACTATGTCCTTTAAGAAATTGCTATAAAATTAGAATAATTAATCATTTAAATCTAATATAAATCAAATCTTTAATAATTTATTTTTAATGATATAAATTAATTGAATGAATTTTAATAAATTGTCTAATTAAATGAAAATTAAATTTTTTTTACCATTTTTAACAAATAAAATAAAAATCAATGCAACATATTAAATATTTATTTATGAATTTGATATGATGATCAAAATTTAAAACGTGAACGAAAATGCATATACATGTTTTCTAATTTTTGCTATGAGTATATTCTGCAATATCTTTTAAAGGATTGATAAATTTTTTTTGACATCAAATATCATATAAAAAATTTAATAAAAAATATGATTTATTTTTAAATGTATAAATTTTTCAATAAAAGGGTTTAAAAATTTAAAATATAAATTTTAAAAAAAATTGCATTTTAAAAGTCCATTAATCATGATTATGATAATAAGATATTATAATTTTTTATCAATTGACAAAATAATGATGAACATTACTTTCAGAAAACTTTAAATCTAGATTAAAATATGAAAAATATAAAATTGATTTATAGTTCATATGATTCATAAAAATATTATTTATCAAAATTCAAGTATAATCTATGAACTATTAGATGATAGTATAATTAAATGTTACGTTTTAAATAAATTTTTTATCAAATCAAAGTATTTTTCATAAACCATTATTACTTATACTAAAATCATAAATACTGTAATATACAAACCAATGCAGTTAATAAATCACCATTCTGATGAATCATTGAATTAACATTTAAATGAACAAAGTTTTATATAATTAGATAATTTAATGCCATATCCAAGTAAAATTTTGACAACTTAATTTATAATGATTTATATTATATCTAAATTACTAATAATAAAATGCTATTAACTATTAAATATTAATAATTTATTCATTAAATTGGAAATATGAATATAATCTATTATGATTCCATTATAATAATATCAAAAATTACTTAACAATATATAAAAAAACTAAATATAAATAATATTATATCAAATTTAATGAATATAATATATACGAAAATATAATTAAATGTATATTCATATGTATATATATTACGAGCTATTAAATAAAAAAATGACAAAATAAAATCATGAATAAATGAAATATAATATAAAAAAAAAACATAACATCTCATGTACATCTTTAGATAAATTTTACACATCTTACAAGTATTACATATTATAATATAAAGTTGTCAAATATCATATATATTAATAGTTATAAAAATTTTGTTAGTAATTTCAATATATCGATAGAATTTTATATATTATTAAAGTTAACAACTAAAATTTTATAGTCTTAACTAAACCAATCGTAACTCGATTAAATATATTTCTATTATTATCTAATAATTGAACTAAATCATTCAATACTAACTATCTATAATTTTATCTATGATATTAAAATTTTATCATGCAACAATATATCTTATATCTGAAATTATGATATATATATTCAATATATATATATTCGATATTAAATTTATATATTATATACTATATCTAATCTATCTATTATAAATTATATAAATCTAAATATTTTATTATTATAAATTTGTTTTCTATGTCATGTAGCATTATCTCAACTATATATTATATATTTATTAGTAAAATTATATTATAAAAAAATTATGTATGTTTATATATGTAATATATAAAAATTTATATATGTATTATATTGTATGTATTAATATTATTATATGTATATATGTATGTATGTATGTATATATGTATGTATGTATGTATGTATGTATGTATGTATGTATGTATGTATGTATGTGTATGTATGTATGTATGTATGTATGTATGTATGTATGTATGTATGTATGTATGTATGTATGTATGTATGTATGTATATATTATGTATGTGTATGTATGTATGTATGTATGTATGTATGTATGTATCATGTATGTATGCAAGCATGCATGCATGCATGCATCATGCATATATCTATCTATTATCTATATATATATCTACCAGTGTATCTATCTATCTATCTATCTATCTCTCTATCTATCTAATGTATCTATCTAAATGTATTATCAATTATTATGTATGTATACTATATCATATCAAATATGTTAATTTAAGTAATTGTATTATGAATCTATGTAATGTATCAAAGTAAGTATTTATGTATTATTATGTTTATCAAATATGTATATAATATATAAACTTTGCATGTATTAATTAATTTCATCTACATATTATCATATATATATATTATGTATGTAATAGGCCAAACATAAATAGCATATAAATACCATAAAATATTTATTGATTATAATTATATTTTTCATACACATGGTATTTATTAAATCAATGCATGTAAATATTATAATAATGATAATTAAACAAATAGTCAAATTCTTGCATAAATCACCTTAATTTAGCAATACAATTTTATTGTAAACATGCAATTGTATAATAAATTGAAGATTTATTTAGATAATATATACACATTGCATACAGTATTATATATATTATAATTCAATATAAATTATCATTAAACATAATGATAAAAATAGTATGTATATCAATACTTAAACCTGATAAGTCAATATTACAATTCATTTTGCAGAAAAAACACTTTATTAAAATCAAAACATGAAATATTAATGCACATGTAGTACATCATAAAATTTATACATGTGCTTTGTTTTTACTGTAGCTTCAAAAATTTCGCCAACAGGACATAACAATAACCTCTCATGTGATGCCTAAGCAAGGCAGCTGTATGTACCTTTTATAAAGGATTTGGTTTGACTCAGCCATGGTTCAAAAAACCATGAAACTCCCACATCATCCAAGGCAAATGCTCTTAAGCCACCAGAGTGGTAAATTGTAAACTGAAGCATGGGGAAAAGAGTATCCACTAAAATGTCAGAAGAATCAAACATTATGCTATGCATAATGTAGCTTGATAAAATCAGCAGATCTAAACATCCAAATCATGCTGGATGATAAGAGGTATCCTTCCTTATAAGATTACATTCATGTATGATTTATAAGTAAATAGCAGCAGAGAGGGTGAATCCTACAACAATATATTTGCGACAAAATCGATTAAAGCCTCAGAATGCCAATGGAGCCTTCCTACGAAATCTCATATTTTAACCAAAAAAAAATTAAAGGTCCATCTTAGCGATTTTGTCGCAAATACATTGTCATAACCACACTCAAATTGCTGCCATCTACGTCTACAAATTTTTGCGACAAAATCGATTAAAGCCTCAGAATGCCAATGGAGCCTTCCTACGAAATCTCATATTTCAACCAAAAAAAAAATAAAGACCCCATCTTAGCGATTTTGTCGCAAATACATTGTCATAACCACACTCAAATTGCTGCCATCTACGGTCGCAAATATGTTGTCATTTCACCCTCTCTGCTGCTGATTAATACAAATTATTTAACCAAATATTTGATCAAGTCCAATACGATATCGTGACCGAGGGTCGTGTAAATTTATTGTTATAAATCCATATGGGACAGACTGAGCATGACTAAAGTAATTTTTAAATCCATTGAAGTCCATATCGGAACACCATGTCTGCCAAATATTTCGTAGCGTATGTGTATCAACGCCATTGAATACAGCAAGAATATTGCAGTTATCGCGAATCACTTTTGGAATTTGAGTATATCGTTGAGTGACATATATCACGTCAGTGTTTTTATGCCTACCTCGGGAAAATATTCTAGCAGGGTTCTTTTGATTATCTAACATTACATCATCGTACACTACAAGATTGTTTATGTCTCCATCGAGATCTTCTACTGATGGTGCATCATTAATATCTGTTATAAAGTCGATTACACTTTCACCTTTAATTTCTGATGCTTTTTCATTATAATCTTTTAGCACTTCATAGCACCGTTGATCATCTACGGATGGGGCAACTAAATATAATTTATCCCACTTCATAAATCGCATTATCAAATTAAGCAGTAATTGTGTTTTGCCTGATCCAGATGGTCCGATTATAATGGCACGGACAGAATTCGGAAGCGCTGCGTGGTGTTTTACCGGTTCTCTTCTTTTAGTCGCTGAAAAATCAATTATATTCATAACGCTATATATAAATTATGGATCTATATTGTGTTAAGTGTAAACAGCGTACTGATTCAACCGATCAGACAACCATTACAACTAAAAACAATAGACTAGCGCTTACTGGTAAGTGTGTAACATGTGGTACAAAAAAATTTAGATTTTTAAAAAAAAGCAACTCGGAGGTGATATTGCCGCAAAACTTGGAAAACTCCCCGGAACCCCATGGGCAAAATACCCCGGAGAAAAACACCTTCCAGGATATAGCTACTGTGGTCCCTGAACGAGATTAGATATCAGACTTGATGATCAAAATCAGCCCCGGCCTGGTGAGTATCCGATAAATGCTATTGATAAGGCATGTCATGCTCATGATGTTGCATATAAAAGCAATAATTTGCAACAAAGACATATCGCGGATGTAAAATTAATTCATGCCTTAAATGCTATTCCCGATAAATCCTTCAAAGAAAAATTGGCTTCATGGTTGGTCAAATCAGCTATGAAAGGCAAATTAGTGTTAGGTGCTGGTAATTGAAAACACCAGTGTTTTTATAGTATGGAATCTATTTATTATTCTCCGAAAGGATACTGGAGGGGTAAAGCAGCAATCAGTAAACTCGCTAACGCTGCAAAAGTGAAAAAATCCACTGCAAAAGATTGGTTATCCAAACAAGCTATATGGCAAATTTATCTACCACCGCCTAAACAAATTAATTATTCTCATTTTGATGTTACCGTACCCAATGAAGTTCATCAGGCTGATTTATTGTTTTTACCACATGACCATGGTTACAAATACGCGCTAACTGTAGTTGATATTGCGAGTCGATTTAAACAAGCAGAACCATTGAAAACAAAGTCAGCTTCTGAAGTCGCTTCTGCATTTGAAAGGATTTATCGACGAGGTCCTCTAAGATGGCCAAATCTATTACAAGTTGATCCTGGCAAAGAGTTTCAAGGTGCTGTTCTATCAACAATGAAAACTCATAGTGTTACAATACGACGAGGACATACTGCGTTACATCGTGATCAGGCAATTGTAGAACGATTTAATCGAACTCTTGCAGAACGGTTATTTGGATATCAATATGCAAAAGAATTCATCCAAGAAAAACGATCTCGTGAATGGGTCCAAAGGTTACCGAGTGTAGTTGCAGCGTTAAATAACGAGATTACTCGAACTATTAATATGAAACCAAATATTGCAATAAAAAAAGAATATATTCCCGAACAACCGCAGCGGGTTAGCACTCAGCCACTTCTCGGTGATGTTACTGTGAGATATTTATACGAACCAGGAGAGCTTGAAGGCGGTAAAAGAAGAGCTACTGATCCTATATGGAGTGTTACTACGCATAAAATTTCAACTATAACGCGATCAACTGGTAGACCTCCAATCTACAGATTGGATTCAACTGCACCTCAGCGTGGTTTTACACGCGAACAACTACAAGTCATTCCGGACGATACTCAATTACCGCCACATGGTCTTAACTAGCTCCGTTACGTCTATTACACTCAAGACAGGTCAACATCACATTGTTTCTGACATGACCAAGACTGTTATTTTTTCTGTCTACGGTGAATTGTCGAGGGTCTTTATCCGAATACTGCCAGTGCATTATACAATTGCAACTGGCGCAGTGATTATTCTGTTGTTCTTTTAATGCGATTATTACTTCAGCATCAATATCAAATTCTCGTTGTTTTTTTTTTGTCCTGCTGTTTGTAGCCAGAGAGTTTTTTATTAATGATGCTAATATCAGTGTTGTCATCGTTTGCATTAAAATCATCATCGAAAACAATCCTTCGTAGTTGATTTATTCGTCGTACTCTGGACACTGCGAGATAGACTAAATTTGACCATTCAATGCGATTATCAACTATCCAAACAATTGTATCCGTGATGGTCAATCCTTGTGACGAGTGTATTGTTGTTACATAACCAAGCGTCCATGGTGATTTATCAGCGCATAATGCATCTTCTACAGTATTGATATCAACTAGCACAATATCATTTAACACTAGAATCTGTTTCTCCGTCTGGCCTGGAATTTCAACTTCAATATTCTGCTTTCGTGTATCCAATGGTCTATAACACAACGGCACTGGAAACGTTGGGAATTTTTTCTTGTGTAGCTCAAACAACTTTTTCTGAAGTGCGTCTCTGACTATCTTTCTACTTGCTACTACAAAATCATTTGGTTTCCATGTTTCCCAAAAATCATTCAAAGGTGTTTCAGAAATTATTTCACGCGCTACTTCACATTGAATTCTATCGGGTTGTAATCTAATTAGTTTTTTAAACTCACGTAACTGCTCATCGAGTGCTCTATAGTCAGTATCAATTTCTTCGTAATAATCAACAAATCCTTTTAACCAATTATGTGGACTTCTACCAACAAATGGTGGTGGTTGACCATGATCGCCGCACAATATAATTTTTGTATTTTTTTGCAATAACCAATCAAGAAACATTTTTAATACATCTTCTGAAACAGTACATGCTTCATCCCAAATAATAACCGCTGGAATAAATTTCTCACCCATTCGCTCAGGAGTCCAAGCATCGCCCTTGTATCGAAAAAAACTATGATACGTGCAAGCTTCAACATTTCGTTGTTTGATCTCTCTCGCTAGTCTATGGGTTGGTGTGAGTACAATCATGGACGTTCTCTCTCGATATAATTCTATCGCACGTGTTGTCTTTCCAGATCCACCACAACCGTTTAAATAAACTGTTTTATATCTACAAATTGGATCTGATATCGGTGGTGCTTTAGACATAGATTTTTCACTGATAGAATTATCGTTCTTCAGGTAACTACTTTTAATCTCAACGTCTGCTGATTCAGAATAATCGCGTTGTATTTCTTGTTTAATTCGCCATGTTCCCCAAGTCTCTTCGCTATTAGTAAATTTAGTTATCTCTTTGATATATTTTTTATCGACATACATTGAATCAATTGCAACTCTGACTGTTATACTAGGAAATCTATTTATCATTGCAAATAAATTGATAGATGCATAACCCAGCATAGAAGCTCTCAAATGTAGATATGCAGAGCTTTCTCCATCACTGTAAGTAACAATTCTACCTAACTTTGTTTTATTGGACAAAAAGGCTGTTTTACAATTTGCGTATCTATTTTTCTCTACTGCATCTTTAATAACGAAGTCGTATTCGGCATCATCTATAATCAATCGTGAGGATTGTTTTTTAAAGTTAAATTTTTTTCCACCCTGTGTAAATTTACCGATTATTCTTCGGCCGAGATCCTTTGCTTCATTATTTCGTTGATTAAATATCTTTTTTGACCATTCAATGATGTACTCCTCGTCAGCATCAATATGTTTTCTAGACTTATCGATTATACTATCAAGACATTCTGGTTCTGGTAACCAGACATTGGTTTGTTTTCGATATGAGATAATCGCTTCGCTGACAATCAACGAAACTAACACTTTACAATCAATCATATATCGCAATAACACTATTGGTAACCACATCCTTTCAGCCATGTGTCTACCAATCCAAACATAACAACACGGATGAAGTCCTTCAGCGAATTCAAATGATACTATGCAAGCAAAACCGGTCAAAACAAAATCAGGCAGTGGTCCATTAATAGCAACGCGAGTCATTTCATGTGTGGGATGTCCAAACCGTTTAAAATACTCACCAGCGAATCCATATCCTAGAAAACTTCCTGGATAACAGGCAACGATATCAACTGATATCATACTCTCACGATTGTACTTAACGTTCCATAGACCGCCATGATAATATTCCAAACAGCTGGATTGAACATCCTGTAAAAACTCTTTTCGTGTTGGTTTCCAATTATTTTTCTTTCTTGCAAAATGAGCTGCAACTGATGGAATTGTAAAACAATTTGTAAGTAACTGTTCGTAATCTTCAGATTTTTCATTAAAAACGCTAGCGTTTTCACTGAGACTTATTGCTAGATTTTTCATCCTATTATGTAGACTTTCACTGCGATATAATTCACCGTTAGGTTTCACAAATTGATTGAATTGACATTCTTCATCTTCAAAACTATGAAGTAGCCATACTGATACAGGGTCGTTTTTACACAAACTAGCAATAGCATCGAATAATCTTTCTTCAGTGAGAATACCATCCTTGATGAATTCTTCTGGGATATACTTCACTGTTCTGTCTCGCGGGAATATTGTAACCGCGGATGTCCATGCGTGTTTGTTATGATCAATAATTTTGATTGGAGCTCCGTTTTTATTGTATTTCGATTCGTATAATACTTCGCCAGTTATCGTTAAAACGGTTATCGGAAATCTCAACGACTTTTCCAATCTAGCTATATCGGAAATAGTTGCTCCGTTCTCTTTCACTGTTAGCTCCCATTCATCTATTTTTTTATGTCTTAGATCGGTTAATTTATTCCCACGGAGTGCATTTGTAAAATGTTCTAAGACTCTTTGTGCCACACAGTTGAGTGGCTTTTCCGCTGACGTTGACTGTTTCATTGGTGCTAGTTTTCCAATGTCAGGGTTATTTAACGGATACATCCCATAAACGACTGCTGTTTCTGGATACGCTTTTTCATAGTATGGTTTATCAATTCCAGTTAACAGCCCTGGTCTGGAATAACGGCTAACAATGACTGATGTCCCATCTTTGAGAATTGGAACAAATTTGTCTCTTATAATATATTCGCCCGATTCTAATTTGATAATGAATTTCACTCTGATAAAATACCGTTTATTGCCAAGTTGTGATAGTATCATAGCTGCTGTTTCATCATTCATTCTAGCATCAACAACACCATCAATTCTAAATGTTGACCAGGTGTGTGATGCATCATCCTGTTTAAACTCATGAACACAATCTCGTATTTTTCTAATCAGAATTCTATTAGTTATTCTCTCTTTTGGTACGTCTTCGAGAGTTCTATCAAGATTGAATTTAATATTTTCCGAGGCTTGATTGCCGATAATCTCTTGAATTCTTCATTCATATAAATAAGACAAGTATTTAAATAGAAAAATTTGTTTATATATAATGAATCACTGCAAATGGCTTATGATTGGATCAGTAACCCCATGCAATAAATCGTGTAGAGGTGAATTCTGTGGATATCACTTACAGAGTGTCAGAAATAATTCGACAGGCCCGTCCCCATGCATAAATTGTGGGGTGGGTGTGAGAGGAAAATCACAATTATGTATCAATTGTGGGGGTAAGCGGTTTAGAGAATTGAAACGTTATTATGATAAACGAATAAAAAACGCCATCATTGACCCTAATCATGACTCTGTCAAAGACAAAATCATAAAAACCCCTCAAGACTACATTAATAGATTTATAATTAAAGCAAATGATGAATTAGACAAATAGTATTATTATATATAAATGGAGCAAGAATTCAGACCACATCCAATACTCGTTAATTATGAAATATCTCGTAATGGTGTTGTTAGACACTGTAGACTAAAGAAACCCGTGGGATATGTTAATAATCAGGGATACTTGCAATTTACTGCTGGAAAAAAGGGATATCTCTGTCATAGGGCAGTCTTTGAGTGTTATATGGGACCGATTAAAGATGGCTGTGTTATTGATCACATTGATTCTAATATTCAAAATAACGCGATTTCCAATTTACAGTGTATTTCTCAAAGAGAGAATATAAAAAACGGAAAGACAGGGACTTGTAAGTCAGTTGGAAAGAGACCAGTACAGTCATTTGATACAACGACGAATGAAGAAAGAGTTTTTCATTCAATGAATGCTGCGGGAAAATATTTTGGAATATGTATTCCTTCAGTACGAAAAGTTGCTGAAGGGATTTATCAAACAGCTATCTCAAAGAAAAATGGACATAGAATAAAGTTTTCCTATTTACAAGATAACTCTCAATAGTGAGTTATGTGCTATTTTAGTCATTTTTGCATGATTTTACCATTCAGATCAATTACCATAGGGCAAAACACTAAAAACGTTTCGCGCGTTAATACATATTTTTTTTTTCAATATTTATTCGCAATATTCACGTATATATGCATTAAAAGAGTAAATGACAATAACTGGAACAGCCGGAACAGCCACATAGTAAATATAGTTATTGTACCGGAACGCGCGCGTGTAAGACAAGACACTGGGCCAGGGTTCTCTATTAATAGATTTTTTAAAAATCCCAATTACAAAGACGGCGTTAACAGCGTTTGTATGAAAATGAAATTACTTTAAAATTACAAATTAAAATAGATTGTATGTGAGGTCAAAATAGTAAAATGCGCTACATATAGTTTAGTTTTTTTAGTGTGGCTATGTGTAATAAAATTCAGAAAAATATCATTCTCGATTCAAGAAATAGCAGGTCCTGAATTGACAGGGGGATCCCCATTACGGAGTTATCTTGTCATGTAAATCCATTATTATTACGATTATTTAATCGTAATATTATAGAAATTAATAAAAAAATTGCTATTATTTAACAGTTGTATTTCTTGTTTTAATGTTTTATTTAAATACTTAGCTTCCATTGAAATTACTACACAGTATTCATTATGAAATGCTAGAAAAATAAATACACACCTACACATTGACACTGCAGTATTAGTTCACCTTATATATAATATGAGCCGTAATAAGTTTGGGGCTTTAAAACGAAGCCCACTTTGCCAATTAAAACTCCCACGCCATTGACATGGTGTGTGGTTGAATTTTTTCAACTGCAACCAGGGTTAATTTCTTGGGTTGCTTTTGATTGGCAAAGTGGGTGTAGGTCCGCCCCGTCGTTTCATGTTTGTATCGTCCTGTACTGTCCCTATCATACCATCCTATCATTTCATCCTATCATATAACCATCCTATCATATAACCATCCTATATAATCGCATTGTATATATAACCTATAATCGCATTGTAAATACTCATTCATTGAATCGCATTGTAAATATTCATTCATTGAATCGCATTGTAAATATTCATTCATTGTATATATCCTATATAATCGCATTGTATATATGTAATGTATTGTTCAATGTTTGTAAAGAAATCACTTGGATTTCACGTCTAATACCCATATAACCCGCCCTTGAACTCGATTGGGGGGTTAGGGTATTGTATAAGTCTTTAATGTATGTGCCCTTTCTTGCCTCGAAACTCGAATGAGGAAGAGACGGGCATTGTATATGTTTTGTTTTTTTGTATATAAAAATATTTTAAAGATACAAATACATTAGTAATAATAATAAATGGAATTTCAAGATATTACATCTATCATCACAGAAATATCAAATTTAAGAAATCAAGGAATCGTACTTTCTGAATTTTTGAATGAAGACAGACTTTTGAATGAATTTGAACAAATTGATATACAATTAAAACATGGAAGATATGTTCTACCTAAAATGTATTCACTGATAAAAAGAATCCAAAAAGTGGTTAATGCTTCTTTGTATAACAATGATATTAATTTATTCATTCGGCTATTTAGTATAGTTGAAGCCATTAGAAAGAAACTCGGGGAACAGTACCAAGTTCGGTCAGAGATTGCTTTGAAAGTGAAATCTATAAGACGTTTGATTGATGCAAGCATTGAAACCGACAATTGAAAAATCGTTAGCATTTCCAATAATGACATCAGAAGCATTAAGTACCAGACTAGCCCGTGAGAGGTTAGCATTACTGAAAAAGTTTATACCAATTCGAGATAACGTGCGAGATAAACTACAACTTAGACAGCAAGCGCAGACTGACTTTTCTATTGGAAGCGAACAACTTTTTGCCCCTGTAACTAAAGCCACTAAAGATATGAAACTTGCAACAGAACGTGCTATATACGGCGACATCCCTAAAGAGGGAGCAGTACCTATTATTGATGTATTAGGAAAGATTGCTACAGAAACTGAAAAAACTCACGAGGGAATAAAACAGCTTTCAGGTGAGTTACAAACTCAGCGAGAAATACAACAAATGGGTAATATTGATACTGATGATAACCACGTTGAAGATGCTAGTGTTTCCACTAAAAAAAGTGTTCCTTTTAACGAGAAATTCACTGATGAAGCTATAGAAGAAATCAAACAATATCAATTGCTGAAATATGAAGACTATATAAAATTTGGTGACTTTGCTGTCAAAAGTTATTATAAGAGAAGGGAATTTTTAAAAGATGAGTATAAAAAAAACACAATAAAACGAGATCAATGGGTGGATTGGTTATTTAAAATTAATAAAAATGAACCCGGAAATTTAAATAAGAGTGACTTGAATTACCTAGCTTTTCAAATGGGAGTTAATAAGTATGTTTTAGATCAACAACAACAACAAAAACAACGAAAAGAACAACAAAAAGGTCGAGGTCGACAATCTCCAGAAAATCAAAACGTTTCCGAATCAGAAAGTTCTTCAGGAGAGGGTTATGGAAGTTCTCATCATGATTCTCATATGTGTCCTAGTAATATCATTAATGATATATCACGACTTGAGGTTCTTATGGGAGGTAAGCGAGCTGGAAATAACTCAGTCGAAATAACTAATGAAGCATTTGATATTTGCAGACGATTATTCCAAGGTGGGATAATTGATATTCATACGTATCGAGAACTCTTGGATGAGTTAATGGACGGAATTCCGGGGGAATTTAGTGATTGAAATTGTATTTAGAAATTACAAAGTCATTTCAAATAAGATGATAGTACACTATAATCACAATAAACCAACAAACGTGTATGTAGTGAACTCAAGATTGCCCGTTTATAAGGCATACTACGGTGACGGCCTTGGAAATATCATGGCTGGTTTATTCACAAGAATAGCCCCAAAAGTAGCACCAATTGCTAAACAATTAGCGATGAAAGCCATTGATGTTATTCGTAATAAGGGAATTAACGCTGTTGGAGATCTTGCAGGAACGGCCTTTTCTACCGCAAAGAATAGAATAACGTCATTGGTGAAATCTAGATTCGGACGAAAACCACCACCACCGCTACCTTCAACAACAATGATGCCTGCAAATGTCAGTAAAGTGATAAATAACGCAGTGGAACAAAAACTAGCATCATTAGCAATGACTTCACCAGATAGTAGTAATATTGCAAGTATGATAGCGGGAAGCGGTCTTGGAGGAAATCGAAAAAGAAAATGATTTAGAAAAACGATACGTTTTAGTATAAATGGCATTTAAAAAAATTGCTGATCCAGCGTTTGATATGGCGGCACCGGTGAATAAAGATGATTCTAAAATTAACTATCAGTATTATGCCTATCCTGCAAGAGAGCCTAATCAACGAGGGAGAGTTGAACTTCAAGTTCAAGATACAAGTAGATACTTTTTGCCGTGTGAGGCGTTTATTGAAGTAGAAGGAGAGCTTGTAACAAATGTTGCAGCTGATACGCCATATGGGAATGACCAAAATATCCGAGTTGGTTTTGTAAATAATGGCATTATGGCGCTATTTAACAGTGCAAGATATATCATTGATGGAAAAGAAATTGAATCAATAGAACAAGATGTTGATATTGCAACAACAATAATCGGACTTGCGAGATATTCTGATGATTATACAAGGTCGGCTGGTCCGTCTATGATGTTTGCTAAGGATACTTCTGATCATGCTAACCATTATCAATTTGTTAAAGTAGGAACTGCGGTAGCTACTGCATTGGCTGATCAACAACTCGCAGCTAATCCAGAGCGTGAAGGCCCGCCAGGCGCTGATTTCGACATTTTAAAAAAGATCAATGATAATTTCAATCTAGGATTTGCAACACGAAAAGGAGCATTAAAAGGACAACATAGACGGTTTTCATGTGCAATTCCGTTACATCACATATTCGGATTCTGTAGAAATGTCAGAAAAGTCATCTATGGAGCAAAGCATACGGTCGTGTTAGTGCGAAAGGAGAATGACAATGATGCAATTTGGCGTGCTAATGGTGTTGATGATGGTAAAGTCATTTTAAATAAATTGACTTTATGGATACCCGTCTTGACACCAGCAGTTACAATAGAGCAACAATTACTATCGTTTATGGACACAGGTGGAAAATCATTGCTAAGTTGGCTAACAACAACGACTGATACGAAGCAGGATAATGTAAATGGCACATTTACATGGCACTTAGCATCAAAACAAGGTGTTTCAGCTCCACGTCATATCTTTATAGCGTTACAGGATGCAAATCGAGTGGGTCGACAATTATCTAGTCATATGATATTTGATAAATTAGGAGTAAGTGAAGTTTCGTTGAGAATAAACGGACAACAAGAGCCAGCAGAGATTGTACATCTTAATTATGAAAACAACAACATAGCTCGTGTATATCATAGAATATTGTCGTATATGGGTCGTGATCAAAATGTTGATACTGGTTTGCAAATATCGCAAATTGATTTTGAAAAACACTATCCGATTTATTACTTTTCATTGGAACATCTTGACATGATGAGACAATCTGTTGTTGATATATACTTCCAAGCTCGGGTACAACGCCCTGCTGGTATAGCCGATTATAGAGCAGTTGCTGTCATTCTCAGTGATAAATCAATGTTGTTAGAAGGAGTTGGCGGACGAATGAGACTTATTGATGCACCAGTGGAAAACATGTAGTTAGGATTTTCACAATAAGATCAATTGAAAGTGTAAATTACATTTTAGAATAGAATGACATATAGTATTGTTAATGTCCAGTTGACTGATGGTCAGGTCAAGAAATTGAAATCAAAGTCGGCTAAAGAATGTGGAACTACAATAACGTTGAAACCCACTCAAATGTCCGGTGGTGCACATAAATTATCACTGACAGATCGTCAAATAAAACATTTCAATGATGCGCTAAAGAACAAACGAGGAGTTCAAATTGATTTTTCGAAAGCAGCTATCGCCAGTATGATAAAATCGGGTGGAATATTCCCGCTGTTAGCTGCTATTCCAGCATTGATTGCAGCGGCTGCCCCAGCGGTTGCGAAGGCGGCAGCGTTAGGAGCCGTTGGTACTGCTGCAGGAATGGCCCTGAAAAAAGCTACTGGGAAAGGCTATAAAAAAAAAGGAAAGGGTCTAAGACTACCAGGAACTCCACACAATTGGTACAAGGGCACGGGCCTAAGAATACCAGGAACGGCTTATTAGTGGAAAAATCCCTAGGATTTTCACCAATGTCCAATTTTGATTTAATTGATGCTGTAAAATCATTATCAATAAAAAACTTTAGAGGAGTTTTCATGAGAGATCAATTACCGTCAAAACCAATGAAAAATGAAACGGGTATTATCAATCTCGATAACAGCAGCGGAAAAGGAACTCATTGGGTCGCATATGCAATTGATCCACGTGGAATTGTCTATTTTGATTCATATGGATTAGCTCCACCAAAAGAATTCATGCGATATGTATCCACAATAACAAAGTCATCTCCAATTTTTTATTCCACGCTACCAACACAACAGTTAAATGATCCACCGATATGCGGTCGTGAAGTATTAAATGTCCTTGCAGAGATATCTAAATTTCCAAGAAAACCACCACAAGTTGTTGTTAATGAATATACTAGCAGGCAATGGCAAAAACGATAGCGTTATGATTTAGAAAAACGTAGCATTTTCGTATAATGATTGATATTTGGGGACGACCTTTATCAGAATCAAAAAAAACAGAAACCGATAGCAAATTCGCTGTCGAAAGTGTAAAAAATATAATCGAAGATGAAATCGCCGAGACATTAAATTTGTCAAGTGTAGATCCTGGGGAAATAGTTGTATTTCAAGATCGCCAGGGCAAATTGAAATCTAGTAATGTTTCATTGGATGATGTCTTAATACGAAGACGTGACGTCGTTGAAGATACAATAGTGTTATATTCAAATGATGGAAAACTCAAACCAGGTGTATTTGTTTCTACAATCACAGATGCATTAAAAAATTTAAATGAAGAACTTGAAAAACATATAACAACATATACTTCCCTTCGTAGAAATATTATCAATAAATTCTTTGGAACACCAGCGGTAACCTCTCCATCTCTCGCTGAAATTAAATCCAATTTTGATGAAATTAAAGCTAGTATTAAAAATATTAATGATGCTGGATTTAGTATTATTAGAGATAGCATTAATAGTATTAAAAAATCTATCGAGGATATTACAAAATTTAAAACAGACAATCTTCCGCTACTTGAAAGAATAAAGATTCCTCATGAGAGAAATATCATAAATATGATATACACAGTTCTCTCTGGATCATTAGATTGGGAACCTAAAAAGAATACAGTAACCCTCACTGTGTCAAACAAGGGTATTTATCGATTAACAATAGTGTCACTGAATCAGTTTAATATATCATCATCGACTTCATATGGATACAACAACGTGATTTCAACGACTATTGACGTGGGTGAATACAAACGGTTTACAATAACAAGCACTGATCCTAATTTAAATAAGACATCATTTGTATGGTACATGGAGTTTGTAGCTGATCTAAATTAGAATTTTAAACAATTAAAAACCACTTGAGGTTTTAAAATAATATGATTCCATCATCGCAATATCGCTATGATACCGTCAAAGACTTCTTAACAAAACTCAAAACACTCATTGATGAATATGAAATAAAAATTAAAAAGTATCGCAGGAGAATTACCGTAATTGATGTTACAGTATACTCGGTATCTGGTATAATGGCCGGTGCTGGTATTATACTATCTTCAGTAACAATGGTAGCTCCGATTGCTGTCCCAATTGCTATTTCCGCGGTGACAACATTTGCTGGACTTGCAAATGCTATTACTAAAAAAATATCATCGTGTTCTCAAGAAAAACTTAACGACTATATAGTAAAACATCAAGCAGTATCTAACGGTTACTCACAATTATCCTCGTTGATGTCATCATCGATTGATGATACGATAATTACCGAAGACGAATTCTCCGCGATGATACGTATTTATGATACTACGATTAAAAACGCTAGCGTTTTTTCATCTATTGCAAAATTAGACATTGTAAATAATAATAATAATGTCGCAAGAGATTCAACTACTTCAGCGGATAGCAGAAAATACCACTCCGCGGAAAACAAGCATGATATCAATATCGTCAACAAACCCTAAATTCAGTGTGAATTTTCCCTCGCCTGTTTCAGTAAAGGAAATCGCGTTGGCAAAATTACGAGTGTATCATAGTTGGCCTAATATCAGATCGGTTCCATTTGGCGGTCAGAGACCTAATAATTCTCTGGTGTTTGCATATAGGAATAAAAAAGATGACACTCCAGATTGGAACGTTGTTTCAATACCAACTGGGTCCTATCAAATTGAGCAAATTAATAATGAATTACAACGTAGAATAAAATCCATTACTAAAAAAGAATCAAAAATTGCGATAACAGTTCATGAACCAACACTATCATCTACAATTGAAATAGGCTCTCCTGGGTACGTTGTAGATATTTATAACAGTTCAATAAGAACAGTATTAGGATGGCCCGAAGATCCACCTAGAAGTGCTGATAATTCCACGCCCGAGCCTGTAAAATCTGATTACGTCACTGATGAAATAGGACCTGAAAATCCATCAAAAGGATATAAAACCCTCCTCGATATAAACTTTACAAAAAGATATCGACGTAAGAATGAATATGGTAAAGATGAGTGGACAATTCCATTTTATAATGATTATATCCCACAGGAAGGTGAAATTCTGGAAATACATGAAACAAGTCCAGAAATGGGAGATATTGAAACTTTTATCTTCAGAGGAATGAATGATGATTTTAAATTGTTATTACCATCGTTAAGATCCGGTCTTCTCACACAAGCTGAGTTCATTAGTGTAGTCTCCGCGGGTAATAAAATCATCGATGACATGGAAATATTTAATTCGAGGATTACTAATCTCTTCACTGATGAAAATAACCCAATTTCAAGAACTTACTCCGCCCGAGATTATAAAAAAAATATAAATGAAAATCCAAATTATAAACTCCCAGGATATAACGCACCTGAACTAAAAAATCAACTCAGAACTGCCATCAACGAAGGATTTAATAAAATCTATCAATCATGGAAAGATAGCCAGCCGAAGCCTATTATCCTCACTCATAATAATTCTCCCGACGGCGACGGTAGACATATCGCACCGAACAATGTGGATATTTCATCGGTGATCGCACTTAATTTAACGTGTGATGTAATCGAAGGAAGTTATCAAATTAATATGGAACAATCAAATCAAGCCCGACAGGGTTACATTCTTTATTCATTTTCACCAACAGCACCCCCCGGATTTTTAATTGTTGAGAATCCGACTAATCCAGTCTATATGCAATGTCAAAATGATTCACTAACCAGAATTAATTTTACACTCACCGATCAGTCAAATAATTTAATTGATCTACGTGGTGAAGTATTATCGATTAGTCTGTTTGTGAAAAGCTAACAAATAATTTGTATTAATCAGCAGCAGAGAGGGTGAAATGACAACATATTTGCGACCGTAGATGGCAGCAATTTGAGTGTGGTTATGACAATGTATTTGCGACAAAATCGCTAAGATGGGGTCTTTATTTTTTTTTTGGTTAAAATATGAGATTTCGTAGGAAGGTTCCATTGGCATTCTGAGGCTTTAATCGATTTTGTCGCAAAAATTTGTAGACGTAGATGGCAGCAATTTGGCATTCTGAGGCTTTAATCGATTTTGTCGCAAATATATTGTTGTAGGGTTCACCCTCTCTGCTGCTTTCAATCATCTCGGTCCACGGAATGGGTAAAACGACTTCCTGCAGTAATAAAAAGCATTAATGATGAATATAAAGTAAAAAAAATAAAACCTGTAGACATTTTAAATCCGCCAGAAAAAAGAATCCCTTGGGATTCTACAGTAAGGTATCTTTATGAACCAGGTGAATTGGAAGGTGGTGTAAGACGATCTACTGACCCCACATGGAGTACTACAACTCATAAAATATACGGAATACATTCATCGGTGTATAGACCGACATATTATACATTAGATTTTAATGCACCGCAAAGAAATTTTACTTCTGAACAACTACTTGTTATTCCGGATGATACTCAACTTCCACCGAAGAATTTAAAATAACTCTACTCGCCTGAGTTGATTTATTCGACGGACTCGACTAACAGCTAGGTATACTAGATTATCCCATTCGATAAAATCATCAATGATCCATACGATTGTATCAGTGATAGTTAATCCTTGAGTTGAATGTATCGTTGATGCATATCCTAGACGCCATGGTGAATTTTCCATGGTTAATGCACCTGAAACATCTGATAATTTTACTTCAACAATGTCATTCAATACTATTGTTTTTGTTCTCCACCGGGTATATCAACTAAAATATTTTGTAATCTGGTATTTAATGGACGATACTGCAACGGAACAAGTTCATTAGGAAATTTATTTTTATGAATATTAAATAATTGTACGATGACATCATCCCGGGTTTTTTTTCTACTAACTACGACAAAATCTGCTTGTTTCCATTGATCTAGAAATTCACCAAATGTATTACAGAGTATAGTTCTACGAAATACTGCAGCCTGATTTCCATTACTTGTACATCTTATTGCATTTTTCACTTTGGTTAATTCAGCATCAAGTGATCTACGATCTATATCCATTTCTTCATAATAATCAACCTGTAATTTTAACCATTCATGTGGAGATATTCCGCCAAATGGAGGAGGTTGACCATGATCACCACAAAATATAATTACAACGTTTTTTGTTTTAAGCCAGTCTAAAAACATTTTGATAACTGAAATATGCATAACACAAACTTCATCAAACATTATCACAGAATGAAGTTTTTTAGTTCCCATACGATCAGGTGACCAATCACCTCCACTCCATCTAAAATAATTATGGTATGCATCCGCGTTAAATCCTTTTTCTTTAAAATCTCTGACTAAACGATGGGTTGGTGCTAGCACAATAAAATCATCTTTGATACATCGAAAATGTTCCATAACCCTAGTAGTTTTACCGCAGCCTCCATGTCCGTTTAAATATATTAACCAATTACTTGCAATAGGATCATGAATACTAGGAGCGGTTGAATATTCGTTAATAGAAATGCTAGCATTAGAATCGTCAACGATTCCACCGTGATATTCTGGTTTATCTTCGTAGACGTTCGATTCTTTATAACTATGTAGTTCTTCATTCTTGATACGCCAAGTTCCCCATGTGTCACCGTCTTCGAGATACTTGTCGACTACAGATTGATATTTTTCATCGTAATAGAATGAATCAACGGCAACTCTAACTGCAATATCAGGAAATCTGTTTATCATGTTAAATAAATTTATCGTCGAATATGCTAGCATATATGATCTTAAATGAACGTACTGCGGCATTTCTTCACCAAAATTTTCTACAATAGTGCCAAAATCTTCTCCAGATGATAGTTTAGCTGGTTTTGTTGACCCGGAAAATATTCCTTTAGATACGGCATCGTCAACAACAAATTTTAATTCCCCAGAATCTAATATTAATTTTGCCGTTTTACGCCGCCGAATATCATCATTGCCGTATTCTCCTTGTGTAAATTTTCCGATTATAATTCGGTTAATTCTTTTACTTTCATTGATTATTACATCGCGGATACATTTATTATTAAACCTACTATCTTTATCCGGAGTTGGCATCCAGATATTTGTTTGTTTTTTGCTAAATATCACTTCAGATATTATTAGATCAGTTAATATTTCATTATCTAGCGCCCAGCGTAATATTACAGTAGGTATCCATTTCTTTCCACTTAAATGTTTGCCAAACCACAAATAACAACATGGTTGCAGTCCATCAACGAGTTTAAATCGTACCACTTTAGCAAATCCGGTTAAATCATAATCAGGCAATATCCCATTGACTGTTCTTCTTATCATACCATGTCCAGGAATACCAAATCGATTAAAATACTCACCGCATTCTCCTCCACCAAGAAAACTTCCTGGATAACACGCGTTCATGTCAGCGGATCTGATTACATATTCATTATTTCTAAAAAGATTATATGTAATGTTCCATAATCCACCGTGGAAATATTCAATACAACTATCGCGGATATCATTGATAAACTTTTTTTTAATCGGCTTCCAAGAATTTCTTTCTTTAGTTATCTGATACCCGATTGACTCTACTGAAAAGCTTATTTGCGTTAGTTTTTCAATTTCATCTTTATCAGTGATATACCTACCAGCAAATTCTTTCATTTTTTTCCTGAAGATATTTATTCCGGTAAATTTCTCATTTTGATGTAACAAATTGATCATACTCTCCATCACCATCGCTAAATAACCATACATTAACGTGGATGTTTTGCATATTTGTTTTAATCCAGTCGAACATGTTGCCGGTGTAATATCTAACAGTTTTTTTTCTCTGGAAAATCACCTTCATTTATCTCCCATGCATGGAAATTATGGTCAAGAATTTCAATAGGAGAACCAGCTTTTTATAACAACCTGAACTATAAAATATTCTATCCGGCAGCATTTTAACTGCAATCGGTACTTGCAGTTTTTTTCCAACTCGATTATATCTTTTTTGGTAGCTCCATCGTCTCCAATGCGATTATTCCACGTATTAATAATCTTCATTCTACGATCAGTTAATCCATGTCCTGGTTTAGAATTTTCAAAATGTTTTATTACCTTTTGTGCTACACAATTTAACGTAGTTGATAAACGCATTCCTCCTACTTCGCTTTCATCCGGAGTTGGCACTAAATATACTCCATATATTGAAACGTTATACGGATACGCTATATTGTAATATCTACTATCGATGCCAACTAAAGCTCCCGGTGGAGTATTTCTGTCTAGCACAAATAATCCCTTCCTGCCATCACTAACTCTATTTCGATGATGAAATATTCTCCAGGATTTATTAGGTTCAGTTTCTTCTATTATTTCCGTTTCCAATAACTGCGCTAATATCTCATCTTGCCTGTGATTTATTCGTTGCCGTTCAGATGGAACTTTATAAAAGGTTAAATACGAAGAATCCATTGTGTATTTTTTGGGATTTTGCAATGTTCCGAAATCTATCCGAGATAATATTTCCCTCGCTCGTTCCATCGTGATTGTGTAATCATCAAGATTTGTCACATACGATGAAAATACATACGCTGCTCCATTTTCCATATGAATTCGTTTTGTTTCTTTTATTCCGTTAATTATTTGAGATCTATGCTTTAATGGTTTTATCGGACCATCCAAATAAAATCTTCGTCTTATTCTCGCAGGCTCCATAATATCTATTTTTGATAATTTCTTAATCATATAATTATTAAAAGGTTCTATCGTTAAATTCTGAAGATTTTCTCCCTCCGTAAATTGAATCTCATTATTATTATGTTCCATCAATATATATATATAATAATTATATTCAATTAAAAATTAAAATTAAATATATATAAAGATGTCAAATAAATGTAAATGGCTTTGGAAAAATAATCGTGGGTTATGTAATAAAAAATGTGTTGGAGAATATTGCGTTCAACATAATCAGCAGATTAAAAACGGATCCCCTGGAAAAGTATTATGCATTAGATGGGGTTTCGCTATCAAAGGAAAAACTAAACTTTGTTCTAGTTGCGGTGGAAAACGTTATAGAACATTTTTTAATTATTATAAAAAAAAATACAATATAAACTTCACCGAAGATGATTTTATCACCGGAAATTATAAAACTAAATTAGAGGTTAAATAATTTCCTTATAATATATATGGAACAAACATATGTTATACATCACCTTTATACTAATTACGAGATTTCCAGACTCGGATTTGTTAGACATAAAGAAAATAAAAAAATAATCGGTCGGATTAACAATGCTGGTTATATAATGATTTTCATTCGCTTTCAAGGAAAACTAAAATATTACTTATTGTCAAGATTTATTTGGGAAAGCTTCAACGGGCCGATTCCACCTGGTATGTTTATTGATCATATTAATCGAAATAAACTTGATAACAGATTAGAAAATTTACGTTTGGTTACTCCGAGAGAAAATAATTTGAATAGTACTCCAAAAATTAAAACAGCACAACAACGGCCGGTAATATGAGTTTCTGATGAAAAAACCTTAGAAGAATCAGAAAAATATTTCACTTCTATAAGTCTAGCAGGTAAATATTATAATATTCATCCACAATCCATACAACGTTGCTGTGAGGGTGTTCAAAATTCTGCATTTTCAAAAAAGTTAAATTATTGGGTTTCTTTTGTATATCAGTGAAAATGTTAACACTTCTAGTTAATTAATTATTTTTTTCATATACATCAATTGGACATAAAAATATTTTTTTGTATATTATATAATGACCGACTTTCAAACTCAAAGTGCTAAAAATCTTCAAGAAATCCAAGAAAAAAATGCTAAAAGTCTTATAGAATTGTACACTTCTCCGGGATACATAGCAGTGTTACCAGAATCATCATCCGACGGTATAAACATAATAGATCGTAAATTTGAATTTATCAATAGAGAAAGAGATCTTATCTTTCATTACATAGATTCTAATAAAGATTTTTTCGAAACAGAACAAGGATGGGATTATACATACGACTATTGCATGGCTAGAAAAAAACATTATATGATAATTTTTGTACCGTCCACAAAAAAACCATCGAAAGTGAACCAGATGGTGAATATTATCCCTACGCGTATAATCAACTACTCGATGAGGTATTTTGAAATGTAAAACATTTAGAAATGTAATGTAATATATATCATGAACGACGAAAACATTACTCAATTGTGTAATGAAATTGATAAAGTTTCTGGAATTGCAAGCAATTCTGGAATTAAAACTGCTAGCATTTTCGAAGGTGTTAATTTTACTAGCAAATGGATCACCGATGAATATAAAACCGTCGTTGATATGAGAAATCGTGGAAAACCATCTCATCGCAACGAATACAGAATTATAAAAACTCTCATTGATGCTCGTACTGAAGTATTAACGGCTCATCGAGACTCATTGAAACAGTTTGTTCCGTTATGTAAAATTATTAGAAAAATAGAAGAAGCTATAAAAGAAATATTTGAAGCTGAAAAATATGCTAAAACTGTTACCGATGAGATGGAAAAACTAATGGCAGAAGACGATAAAGTTGTCATTGAAATCGCTAGCGATTTTCATTAGTGATTTTCGCGTTTAAATTGTATTTCTTAATAATCACCATCTAATTCACCCTTCTGTAGTTTTTCTGTAAGTCTTTGTTCGAAAGATACCCCTTCATTCTTTTTTCCAGTTAATTCTTTTTTTTTGTTCCATTGTCGTTGTTATGATGGTCTTATTTTTTTCTAACTCTTTATTTAACTCGGCAATTGTTGATCGTTGTTTTTCTAACTCTTTATTTAACTCGGCAATTTGGATTGATTGTTGCTGTAATGTTTGGTTTCCTAATTTTATGTTTCCATCTCGATTTTTAAGATCTTCAATCATTTTTATTTTGATTTCCTCTTTTCGTTGTATTAATTCTTTATGTTTTTCGTTAATTTCTTTTAATTCATAATATTTTTTTCTGCCTTCGTCGATTTGTACCCGAAGTTTATCAATCTCAGTTTTTAATTTCTTTGCCACTTTAGTTAGTTTTTTTACCAGCTTGAGTACCTGTAACACCACCTGGAAATTGTTTATCAGGAGTAGAATCAGTCCATATTTTATAAAGTCTAGTTAATCCTATACCATATTTAACAGCTATTACTGCTGGTTTAACTTTTCCACGCATCGAAATAATTTGATTTGTCTCTTCACTTGTTAAATATTGAGCTTTGCCAGGCATAGTATATACTATGCAAAAAAAATATTTTTATTATTACTCTATTATTATTTCATAATAGCTATATTATTTTTGACATTATTTTTTTGATAATTATCGTGATGTAGTAATTGTACGTTAATTATACCAGTAATTGTACAGTAATTATGATACAATTATCATAAAAATGCTAGCAATTTTGAAATCACTAGTGATTCTAACGATAAAATTCCCAAAATTATTCATCCATAATACCGGTATAATTACTGGTATAATTACTTGTACAATTACTGGTATAATTACCATAATAAAACAGTTTACGATTTTTTAATTTCAATATGATGATAAAAAAGCTAATATTACTCTATTATTACTGAAATCGCTAGCGATTTTCATGATTATCTCGCGTTAATGTGTAACCATAAAGATCCGCTTGGGAATCGCTAGCGATTCTACGATGAAAAAGCTTTAGCTTGAAGATCGTTTACGATCTTACAAACAGACTAATAACAAGTTCTTCTCCACGCAAATCAATCAAATTATCGTTTTGATCGGTAAATCTAAATTTGAGTTCGTTGAATAAATCGTTATGACATCTCATGTATACGGGATTAGTTGGATCATCAATGATCAAATATCCAGGACTTACTGATAGCGCAGTTGAATAAAGTAAATTGGCGGGATGCGCTCGATCAGATTGTTCCATATTTATTTGATAACTACCATGAACGGCACTACATGTTAAATTAAGTGTAATAACGTCTGTTATGTTTACGTTGTTTGGAGGTTTATGTCTACCGTCGCCGTCGGGAGAATTATTATGAGTGAGGATAATTGGTTTAGATTGTTTATCTTCCCACGATTGATGAATTCTATTAAATCCTTCGTCGATGGCTAATTTGAGTAAACTTTTTAGTTCAGGTGCGTTATATCCTAATATTTTATAATTTGGATCATTTTTTATTTTTTTTGTAATCTTCGGCGAAATAGGTTTTTGAAAGTGGGTTATTTTCATCAGTGTAAAGATTAGTAATCCTCGAATTAAATTCTTCCATGTCGTGGATAATTTTCTTACCCGCGGCGACTACACTAATAAACTCGTCCTTGGTGAGAAAACCGGATTTCAACGAGGGTAATAGCAACAAAAAGTCATTATTCATACTTCTGAAGAAATATTGGTCAATATTTACTAGTGATACAGCTGTGTCATGTGTTTCTAAAATATCACCTTCCTCTGGGATAAAATCATTAAAAATTGGAATTACATGGTTTCTTCTACCATATTCATCCGTACGTATATATCTCTTTGTAAAATTTACATCGAGGAGGTTTCTATATCTTTTTGATGGATTTTCAGGTCCTATTTTGTCAGTATTATAATCAGATTTTTTAGGTTCTGGGGAAGAAACTTTACCACCAGGTGAATTTTCAGGCCAACCTAATACTGTTCTTATTGAGCTGTTATATATATATATATATATATATATATATATATATATATATATATATATATATATATATATATATATATATATATATATATATATATATATATATATATATATATATATATATATATATATATATATATATATATATATCAACAGAATATCCTTCAGCGATTTCAATTATCGACGATAATGTTGGTAGATGAACTTGGATATCTATTGTTGGTTTTTCATCATTGGAATCGCTAGCGATTCTCGTGGAACTGCTAGCAGTTTCACTATCAGCGATAGATTTTATTCTACGGGAGAATTCTTCATTGATAGCTTCAATTTCATATGATCTGGTTGGTATATAAACAGTAATCCAATCTGGAGTAGAAGGGTCGTCGTCACGATTTTTATTCGCAAATCTAAGAGAATTATTAGGGAGTTTATTTCCAAATTGTTTATCTCGGATATTAGGCCAACTATTATAAACTCTAAGTTTAGCTAATGCAATTTCGTAGATTGAAATCGGAGATGGAAATTTAACAACAAATTCTGATTTTTTTGACGATATTAATATCATGCTAGTTTGTCTCGGGGATGTATTATCTGATATCCGCTGGAGAAATTGAATTTCTGACATATTTATGTAAAACGTTAGCGTTTTTCCAAATAGTTTTACATGTTCAATTGTTGAATTACCGTTAGAATCACTAGTGATTGTGAAATTGCTAGTGATTTTGAAATCGTTAACGATTTTCGTCATAGTGGAATTATATAATTCAGTTATCGTAGAGAATTCTTCAGCGGTTATTACTTCGTCATCGAGAGAAGTTGAGATCATCGATCAAATACGCGAGTGGGCATTCTCCACGATAGTATATTTTGTTGTGTAATCGGTTAACTTTTCCTGTGAATATGATGATATTTTTTTAGTAATCGCGGTAGATATTCCAGCTACGGTAGTTATTGCAGAAATAGCAATTGGAACAGCAATTGGCGCTATCATAGTTACTGAAGAAAGTATAATACCATCTCCGGCAAGTAGTCCCGAAACTGAGTAAACTGTAACGTCAATGGCGGTAATTCTACGGCGGTATTTTTTTATTTTAATTTGGTATTCATCGGCGAGTGATTTAAGTTTCGCTGAATATTCTTTGACGGTATTGTATCTAAAATTATTAGCGGTGATTTTTATAGATTCTGTAGATTTATTCATTGTAAAAAAACAACGTTTTTTCAAATGATTTGCTTTTTTAAATGATTTGCTGGCCTAAATATTCTAACACATATGGAATTTTTAATCTAGCTGGAATTGATACGTCATCTGAAGATGCTGTAATATATACATTAGGAGTAGTGTTATTATGTACTAGTGTATTAATACCTCTGGATAACTCAACTTTTGTAACATTATTAACAAAACAGGATAATTTAAAACTTCTAGTAGTTATTAAGGTAAATCTGTATAAACCTGGAAATTCATTTTCACGATTAATAGATATATTTAGACCTTCAATATTTGGATTGTTAATCCAATCAAAAAATCCAGTATGTACGACATAAGAAATTTGTTTAACGTGATCTGCTGGATGTTCTATTTTTATTTTTTCAACTCTTTCATTTATAATTGGAGTACCACCTTCGATATCCTGTACTTTTTTTTCAAATCTGTTTATTCTATCATTGACATTTTTGATTGAATTCTGTGTTTGTATATAATTGTTATTGACTGCATTTGTGATACTATCAATATCATTGATGGTTTTTTGCTGAGTAGTAATAATGTCAGGTATCGATGTAGTAACATCAGCAACTCTAACAGATGTATCTTTGTCTAAAAGTCTTTTTAAAACATTATTTACTCGATTGAAATTTCTTTGTAACGTATCAAATTGAGATGTATGTGTATTATATTTGGTTACATGCTCATTAAACTTAGTTAAATGATCTGTATAGTCAGTTCTTAATTCTACTAGACTTCTATATACTCTTTGTCTATTAAACTCTGTAATGTGTGAATCATACTCAGTTTTAAGAAGTATTAGATTATCAAGAGTAACTTTAATATGCGCTGTTTGTAAATTAAATAATTGACGCGGATAACCTAAGAAATCGTTTAAAAAATTTTCAAATTCAGTTAGTTTTTCACTGATTTTAGACATAATTATACTCGGTTATAATTGTCCTTTTTTAAATACACGATGGAATCATCATCCGCGGTGGGATTTTTTGTTTAAAGATCATCGAGAGAAAGATTGCTAGTCTTTAATTTGCCATATTTTGTCTCAAATACAACTATTTCACCATCAACATCCTTCGTGGTCAATAATACAGAAATTTCATCTTTAATTTCTTTAGTTATTTCTTTCATATCAACGCTAGTTTTTTTTCTTCTTTTTTTTCTTTTTTTTTCTTTAGTTGTTGCGTATGATCTTCCGTAAATATCAACCATTATTGTAACACACGTTACGTTTTTAATTTAAACTTGCAATCTTCCCACTTGTGTACTCATGAACTATTACATGCGGGGGTTTACTAGGATTTTTAGATATTTCTGATAATACATTTAATACTTCTCTGCCACATATGGGCGGATCAGTAAGTTTTTGTGTCGGTAATGTAGAATAGTATAATGGCGTTGAATTCGGTTTTATATATTTTAAGAATTCTTTTGGAGGAGCTAATCCATATGAGTCAAAATAAATAATACTTCTTGGATCAATAGCATATGCAACCCAATGTGTTCCAGGTCCTTCATTATTATCTAAATTAATGATTCCAGTTTCTTTAGAAATACTATTTTCAAGTAATTGATCCCTCATGAAAACTCCTCTGAAATTTTTTATTTTTAATTTTTTTTACTGCTTCGATGAGGTCAAAATTTGACATTGGTGTGATTATTGATTTTTTCATTAATACATTGGCGGTCTTCCTAATCTTAGACCTTTTCCTTTTTTATATCCTTGTCCTGTGACCTTTCTTGCTGCAGCTAGTCGAGCAATTGCCGGAGCCATTGAAGAAATTATTCCTGGAAGCATCAGAGGCAAAATTCCACCTATCTTTTTTCTATATCCATTTCCTGTAGCTTTCTTTAATGCTATTCCAGCAGCCGTACCAATAGCTCCAAGTGCGGCGGCCTTGGCAGCGGCACCAATAGCTGGACCAACTGCTGCGGCAATTATTGGGATGAGAGGAAATATTCCACCATTTTTAATCATATCATTAGCAGCGGCTTTTGAAAGATCAAGTCTAATTCCTCTTTCCCTGGCCAATGCATTATTATGTTGATTTACTTGAGTATCCGTCAAAGATAATTTATTTTGTCCGCCTGACATTTGAGCAGATTTTAATGTTATCGTTGTTCCACATTCTTTAGCGGTTTTCGATTGTAATTTTTTAATTTGACTGGGAGTCAATTGAATATTAACAGTACTATATGTCATCTTTATTGTAAATTAAGTATTCTTTCAATTGAGTTCATTGCGGAAATTATTCTAATTTTTGGAAATTATTCTAATTTTGGAAATTATTCTAATTTTTTTGTTTACAATGGTGCATCAACTAATCTCATTTGTCCTCCTATTCCTTCGATCAACATAGATTTATCGTGTAGAATAACAGCAATTGCTCTATATCCATTAGGTCCTGCTGCTCTTACTGTAGCATTAAATGTTATGTCAACAACGGATTCTTTAGTTAAATCTAGATGTTCCAATGAAAAATAGTAGATAGGACACAATGTTTGAAAATCTAGCTGAGATATTTGAAGACCGGTATCAACATTTTGATCACGACCCATGAATGACCATAATTGATGATATACTCTGGCCATATTATTTTCATCGTCCGTAAATCCCAACTTTATAGCTTCTGCAGGTTCTTGTTGGCCGTTTATTCTTAGAGAAACTTCGGTTACGCCTAATCTATCAAATATCATATGAGAACGAGTTTGTTGATCAACACCCTGCGTTCGATTTTTATTTTGCAAAGCTATAAAAAATATGTCTCGGAGCTGAAACTCCTCTCTTTCCTGGAAGATTCCAAGTAAATTCAGTTTGTGTACCTTCATAACTATCAGTCGTAGTATTTAACCAGCTTATTAGACTACTTGCTCCAGTCTCCATCCAAGATAACAAACGTTGATTAACTGCGAGAGATGGTGTTAATACTGACATCCATAGAGTTAGTTTAGATAAAATAACTTTTGCGTTATCAAGCGCTCAAGTCTCTTCAGTAGCGTTATTAGCTGGAACTCTCCAAATTGCTCTATCAGCATCGGATATTCGTTTAAGTACAACAGTATGTTTAGCTCCGTAAATAACTTTTCTGACATTTCTGCAAAATCCAAATATATGAGACAATGGAATAGCGCATGAAAAACGTCTTCTTTCACCTTTTAACATTCCATTTCGAACTGCATAACCTGAATTATAATTTGGGTTAGAACCCATCACAACAGGTCCTACATTAGCTTCAGCTGCACCGGCATCATGCCTACCTGGTCGTCTTATGTCATATTGAGTTGTATTGGGATGATCAGATGTATCCTTTGCAAACATCATAGTTGGTCCAGCCGATCTTATATAATCATCAGAATACCTAGCTAATCCAATGATTGTCGTTGCAATATCTATGTCATTATTTATCGATTGTATATCATTTCCATCAATCATATATTTTGCACCTTCAAATAACGCCATAATTCCATTGTTTACAAATCCAACTTGACTTTCTGCTGCATAAGGATTGCCATTATCTTTTCTTAGAATTTCTCCCTCAACTTCGATGTATGCTTCACAAGGTACAAAATATTTACTTTTATCTTGAACTTGTAAATCAATTCTTCCACTTCCATTTGGGTCAATTGCTTTGTAGGCGAAATATTGATAATTTCCCACAGAATCATCCCTAGGTACAGGCGCATCCATATCAAATGCAGTATCTATTATTTGCTTAAATACCATTTTTTATACTAAGTATTTTTATTTTCAATTCAGAAATGTTTATACTTTACGATTATCTTCGTACTCTTCTAAGTCCACTTCCGGATATAAGACTTGAAAGATTAACATTTTGTGTCGGAGTTGCTAGCAATTCTGGCGAGTTTATTATTAACTCATTGATTTTTTTCTTGAGCCGCATTATTTATCGCTCTACTTATTCTCGCCGGCATATTTTCAGTCGAAGGTAACTGTTGAATCTTTTGTTTTCGTCCAAATAATGATTTCACTTTATCTTTTACAAAGGAAAATGCCTTGCCTGCCACATCTCCTACAGCTCCTAATGTTTTATCACCAATTACCCCAATAGCTTTCATGCCAACTTGTTTGGCAAATGGAGCTACTTTTGGAGCCATTCTTGTAAAAAAACCTAATAGTGTATCTCCGAGTCCTTCACCGTAAAATGATTTATATACAGGTAATCGTGAATTTACTACAAATACTTGAGTTGGTTTATCATGATTGTAGTTTATTATCATTCTTTATTGTAAAATCAATAGATTTCTAATTAGGTATTAATCGCTTTAATATCCATCATACTTACTACCTTCCATGAGATCATCAATAAATTCCCTGTATGTATGAAGATCAATTATTTTATTTTGAAATAATCGTTGCGCTATATCAGCGGCTTCATTGATAACTTCAATATAATTATTTCCTGCACTTCTTCCTCCTATGAGAACTTCTAATCGAGAAACATCTCTGATGATACTATCTGGACATATTTGTGAATCATGGTAAGTAGTTGATCTGGTGATTGGGGTTAGTCCTTTTCCTGATTCTTTTTCTTGTGGCGGTTCTAATTGCATCATTCTTGAAGGTACTGGTATTAAATCCGACGACGATAATCTTCCCTTTCTTCCTCTTCCTTTCCCCTTAGTAAAAAGTCTTGATTTATTTTCATATAATTCATTAACACCTTTTTCATATATTCCATATTCAAAATCTTTAGCAATATAGAATTTGTTAGTTTTTAGTTTATAGATTGCATTAGCCCATTCTTTGAATGTTTTTCCGTATTTTTTGTCTTTAAGAAAACGTTGTTTATTAAAATATTTATCCACGACGAAATCAGCAAAATTTATCAAATCAACATTTTCAACTTCTAAAAATTCATCAGTAAATCTTGAACGATGTTTTATCATTTTATCATCTCTTACCAGCGGTACAACAGCAGGTTCAACATTTTTAGATATTTCTTGGAGTAATTCAGCTATGGGTTTTTCATCTGCAGGTTTAAATGCATCATCCTTGTCTCCATACAACATAATTTTCATACCTGTAGTAATCGGATCAAACATTTCTTGTCTTCCTTCAAGTAGATCAGTTTTTATCGTCTGACGTTCTTGTAATTTTTCCTTTAGTCGTTCATGAACCGGTAAAAATTTCTCGATAGCGGCAAGTTTTTCTCGAGCGTACTTTTTCGATGGTGCTTCTGGGATCACTTGTTTTACTTCCATAATATAAAACTGTTGTATTTATTAATTGTAAATTTTCGGCTGACCATCATAATCACCGTGTGATTTTTCACATTTTTCAAGTTTATATATTTTAGATATTTCTTTTTTTAGCTTTAGATTTGTAAATCCAGCCCTGTGGCTGCCTCTTTTTGAGTAGAGGTTGATATAGGGTTGGATAAATTTCTGGGCACAGCTCCTCTGCTGCTCTGGGATAGAGGCTAAATTGCAAAATTGAGGCTATGAACTTCTTCCAACACTTTCTGAGATTGTATGACTATATTTAATCAAGACTATGAAGGCTTAAAAAAAGAAATATGATGTTATATTGATGTAGGCAAAAATGAATTTATTTGTTTATCAAATCTGGATAATTTGGTGTTCCAAACATAAACAATGAATCCTTAGAGATTGAGAATGGTCAGCTATGATTGTTCACACAGCTTCACTAACTTAATAGTGAATAAACTTTCTCGGAATATAAAATGCTTTGTTGAAAATATAATTATATGGCTATAAATCAGATTTTAATCTTAAATAACTGATACAGTCATTGTACAAAGAATGGTACAATGATTGAAACTTATATTGAACTCTACATATACTACACCATTTGCACATAACAATTTAAGGCAGAGGTGCTCCATGTATAGCATTTTACACTCGTGGGTTTGGCAGATGCATCCCGGCTGTACATTTTCCGAGGTTTCCTAGGAAACCTCGGACAAATTTTCCTAGGAAAAACCTCGGAGTATTGGTTATTTACTTTCCGAGATTACCAGGCTGTACATTTTCCGAGGTTTGTTTGAAAATTTGACCAAAAGACCTCAGACGTCTGAGGTTTTTCCAAGGTTTTCCTAGGAAAACCTCGGACATCATCTCGTACATTAAAAATACACCTAGGAAATACCTTGGAAAAACCTTGGACATGAGAACTTAGTACATTTTTAGCTCGTAAAAACCTAGGAAATAAAAACTTAGTCATTTTTTAGCTCGGAAAAAATCTAGGAAAGAAGAACATTGTCATTTATTATCTCGGACATGACTCAAAAATGTGGACTTAGAAAATTTTCAGCTAGGACATGGATTTGGTGTGTTTTATTTGTGCACTTAGAGAATTCTGATATTTATTCAGAACATTTGTTTACAGTTTATTAAAATGAATAATATTTGTCATCCAAAACAATTACCAAGTCTACAATTTGAATAAAATAGTAACTTTGAATTATTGTTTATTGATTGATTTGAGATAAACATTTCTCAATATTAGTTCAGGCAATGCCAAATAGAAGCACCGATTTTGGTTTCTTATTTCATTTACATGTAGATAATAATATCAGATACGCTAAACCAAAATGCATACTTATGACAAGCTTGCAGCAAGCTTGCTGCAAGCTGACGAAAAGCTAAGTGACTTGTGCAAGCTAGTAATGGTGCTTGCACAAGTTTGCAAGAGGAATTTTACAAAGTCTGCAAACTTGCAAATAGAAATTTTTCAGAGTCTGCAAGCATGCAAAATCTGAAGTACTTGATGTAAGCTTGCACATGCTTGCAATAATCAGTTGTAAAATTTAAGGTAAGTTCTGCATGAGATCAGTACTTCTTGAAATGTTGAATATATGTAGTGACTAGATCATATACTCTGTATAAGAAACTACACTGTCAAATTAAAAGATGTTACTGGTAATCTAAATTAAAAGATGTTACTGGTAATCTAGTTTTTATTTATATCATCTTTTCAGCTTTGCAAAATGCTAAGAACTTGTATTACTTGTGCTTAGCTGGTACATAAATAAAATATATTATTCCAACATTTCTCTATATTTGAATTAACTATGAACATTATTAATATATGTATTATGAAGAGAAAAAAGGGTTCCCTCATAATCTTCTTCTCGTGCCTAGTTACGAGAAGGTAGAATGTTCGGCATTCTTAAGAATAAGGTGTCACATATGATGGTGTAGATGCGGTTACATCTTTTTGTGGGGAATGCTTGGCTGCGGAGAGGTGGGATCGCTGTAAAATACAAACAGACGATCTGTCTTGCTTTTGGACTTCCAATTCTTTATTGATATATATAAACTACATTCTAAAGATACAACATATAAAAACCTTTATATTGAGAAATACATAAAATACATATTACAATACATATTAAATAATTTTCATATGAACTCCAACTTCATGTGCTTGTAAAGTTTTATGCCTTTTTGAATACCATACAAGTGATTAGATATTACTTGTATTCAGAGAGCCTAAAATTCAATATTTGCGATTAATGCCATAAAGAAATGTATTTTCTTTCATTTAATTTAGAATAACGACCTGGAAAAGATCATTGAACATTAGAGTTCATTAACCAAAGAATAGTTTTATTTCTTAAGTAAAGTTTAGCATGAAGCTAGAAGTAAATTCATATAAATACAAATAAACATCAAATCTTAAAAGTAATACCATATACCGTTACATTATAATAGTAAATTAAAAAGAGAACTCAAACGAAATTACGATGACTGGTTACCACAGAAAGCTTTAACCTTTAAGGGTGAGTAACAAAACAGAAATTTCTTACCTGTAAAATACAAACAGACGATCTGTCTTGCTTTTGGACTTCCAATTAAAATATACAAGGGTTTCTGCCTTTTTATACTCAGAGTGTTAAGAACACGCACGACCTTGGTTAAAGTCACGCATGTCCATGTGTAAAATTCAAGGATGCCCTTGTTTCTAGTCCAAAAAGCAGAGAGAGATCTAAAGGTTTGTCTCTTAAGCGAATAACCTTTAAAGTCGTATGATGCTTACATTTGTTGCAAGTGAGGCCATTTAGCTTCCATGAACTTTTAAACCAGACAGTTAAACCAGACAGTTATCAATTTGCCGAGTCAATTTGTGACAGTTTATAAAGACCGTGGGCTTTAATAGGTAAATCGTGTTATTGTTTCATTCGCTATGAACTCTTGAACCGGGCTCCCCCTTTTTGATCCTACATGCCAAACCTATAGCTGAAGGCAATAATGACAATATACAGGAGAGTGACAGACAGGTTAATTCAGTACATATGAGCAGACTGTTTTTTCTCTAATATTTTCACATAGTCTAACACAACTTAGATGTTATTATTTCTTTTAAAAATTGATATCTTAATATATGTCAAAAATAAATTGAATTATTTCTTGACCATTTCAAAAAATGAAATATTACTTTTTCTACAAATGTCTTTTTCACATTTTTAATTTTTACAAATATTATACATGTTAGAGAATATAGTGAGCTTTTTGGCATAAAGGAAATTATTTATGTGATTCAACACTCAATTAGCTATGCAGTCATTTTGTGAGGTAATGGAAGAGTGGGTAAAGATTCCATTTAGTAAAATCCTGTAAAACAGCAAGACATAGAGCTGATTGCAAAGTTAATTACAGACTAACTTGATACAGCAAGATATTTGATAATAAGTACTTGTAAATCTATTTAGCAATAATGTATGCACAATCAAATATAGTCTCAGTAAATCTTGTAATATTAACTTTTGGCATTAAATTTATGAAAGTACTCTTATATATTTGTTTTAATGACAATCTGCTGCCAGAAGAAAATAGTTGTCAGTTATTTAATTACTAAATAAATTTTACAAATATATAGTTTTTGTTTTTCTTTGAGAGAGAGGTGCATCCCATTCTTCTTGCATTATATGAATAAAAGAGCTTTGTGAATTTCGCATGTTTAAAAAGATTTCAAATAAAGGAGGCAGGGTACAGTTTCGTATTTTTGCCCCTGGCAAATTTCTTAACTTAAGGCTATGGTGTGACTTTTTCAGCAATTATTGTCTACTAATTAAATATATGGATATATTTGTGAGCTAGGTGTTTCGAGCTTGTGTTGTTCTTGAAATTGATGTCAAGCATGTACACCTTCCATAGTTACTCTGCAATATGTTGATAGTGAAATACCAATAGTTGTCTACGAAGAAGAGCTAGCCTCTCGTAACAGTAAACATGTGGGTTTGGGACAAGGAGCATATCTCAAAAACGGCTTGGATGACAACTATTTTCAACTGCATCAGCCTGTTTAGTACACACTGTTTGGCAGAATTGTAATCTAGGAAAAGGGCTTGTGTTTGCACTGTGAGTACCACATGGTGTCAAAAATGACCTTCGGACATGAAAATTGCAGGTATAAATTTGGGGTTGGGGTGCATAAACTTCTTCTGATATGAACTGCCACTGACTTCTCTGGTCAAGTGGATAATATTTTTATGCTTTGTTTTAATATAGGTATCTCAAAAAAATGGACATTCTTGACCTCACTTGTGTATTTGATTTTTTTTATTTTTTGTACTAGGTCACTGATTGCGACATTAAATTTGTACATAAATACTGGCCCCTGCCCCCTAAAAGCATGCAAGGTGAAGTGTGGCTCTTTCCGCGACAAATTGTAATTGGTTTCGAGTCATAAAAAGTGGTTACGTCCCCTGTTTATTTTTTTTTCTTCAGCAGACTTGTTTACGAACTGTAAATATACACCTAACACGTTTGAGTAAAAAGAAGACAATAAAACCATTGTAGCATCCCGTTCAATATGGCGCAATTTTCAAGGTTGAACTTTCACAATTTACCTAGTTAATTTAGTAAATTTCATTCCCCGCTGAACTATTATATGTGCAGTAACCGATCCTATAATCAGAGAGATAATCTGAAATCACGGAGTTACAATATCGGTGAGTAAATTCAAAATTGTGTTGTATTTTGCTAGTTTTCGTGACTTTAGTTTGCCGGTAGCATTCTTGCATGTTTATGATTTAAATATGTCAAAGTATGATTTTGTAATGTTGCTTCACCAAATGACTGAGATGACAACGCTGCAAATCATTATTATTTATTGCTACACTTGTTAAATCAATGAAGTGTTATCAGTTATCGACAATAGGGTTACGATATGATAAAGTCAAACGCACGGCTAGGAATCTTATTTCATTTATTCTTAGGGTATTTTTCCTCTCGCATTTCTAATCAAAAATTGTTCAGAGGTTGTTATATTTAATTCTTTTCATCCTCAAAGAAGATGGAAGTTATTTTATTTCAAAATGTCTTAACGTACGTAATCAGTTTGAAAGGATTTTTGTTGTTCAAAGCTCACAAGTGCCATTCATCTGACGTGCTGTAGACCTTTCAAAATGAATAGTAAAACTAAAATTTATGGCTCATTAAAGGATGATCTTTAATAACTCTGATGATTCCTGGACTTTATAAGTGATTTTGGAATAATGAACTAAAATTGAAATGCTTTTGCCGAGGTAAATACTTGTTTTATTTTCCTGATTACATAGTACATGTTCGATGTAATCCATTTCAGAGGATGATACCTGAATCACAAAAGAAGCTGATGTGGATACAGAATTTTATTCTGAGGATTTTGTTTAGCAGATTGAAGTGATTCAGAGTAATTCTAATGACATTCTTGTTTTCACCTAATAGTTTATCATCGTGACAGATGAGAGGGAATCTATTTGACACCATCCTCCCCCCAAATGGATTTCTACATGGAAGTAAATTAGAGTAACATTTCCAAAGCAATACCTAACAAAAGTATAAGGAGTTTGCACACACAGATCCCATTCATATGCTATTATTTTCATCTGATTAAATATTATTAAATGATTTGATGACTTCAATCTTTTTAATTGTGATAGTAAGATCTCATTTTAATTGATGTTCACCACATATTAATATTTTCATTTTGATATTTGATATTACATACTTTTTGCACATTAAGAGCTAAAAAATGGAGGTATGTGACCATGTATAGAATAATTCAATAGATGCCATGTCAGTACTTCTGATGCAACTTAGGTCAGCTTTGTTTGCAAGGTTGCGCAATCTTCTAATCAGTGAGTTTATCACACGCTTTCCTATTACTAGCTTGCGCAAGCTTGCAATGGGCAAGCTTGTGCAAGCTAGCAGCGGTTTCAAATCTAAGCTTGCTGCAAACTTACAAAACAAGCTTGCTGCAACCTTAAAAATAAGCTTGAAATTTTAGTTTTGGGATATTCAGGACTAGCATTTGCTTTAAAGAGCTTTACAACTAAATGTGATAAGGAATTGAACCAGGATGATTTCGAAATTATATAACTCCAAACTGATTAACTTCCAGGTTTGAAGAAGGGACAATGTATAGATCACTGGTGAGAATTCTTGATATTGTTGTCAGATACCCATGTCTATCAAAGATAGCAATATCTTTGAAGAAATTGTTTGGCCCATAAGTAGAGTCCTCCTTCAATATCATGAGTGGTATTATTGTGTAAATCATCAGAATATTCTAGGTGTGTTAGAATTCACTGTAGAATGAGCAATTATATGATAAACGTTTGTTTATAGAACAAGGACTAATTCAAGACACCACAACAGCGTCATTTTGTACATTAATCAAACATCAAGTCTGCAGTACAACAGTTTCCTAGGAAACCTCGGACGAAGTCCTAGGACACCTAGGACTATGTCTTAGGAAACCTTGGACGAAGTCCTAGGAAACCTCGGACGATGTCCTAGGAAACCTCGGACATTTGAGTATAAAAACCTAGGACGAAGTCCTAGGATACCTCGGACAATGTCCTATGAAACCTCGGACCATGTCTTAGGAAACCTCGGACATCTGAGTATAAAAACCTTGGACATATATCAAAAGTTTTTGTCTGTAAATAGTACTGTAACCTCGGAAAGTAAATAACCAATACTCTGAGGTTTTTCCTAGGAAAATTTGTCCGAGGTTTCCTAGGAAACCTCGGAAAATGTACAGCCGGGTACAGTGACTATTTACAGACAAAAACTTTTGATATATGTCCAAGGATTTTATACTCAGATGTCCGAGGTTTCCTAGGATATGGTCCGAGGTTTCCTAGGACATGGTCCAAGGTTTCCTAGGCCTTCGTTTGAGGTGTCCTAGGACTTCGTCCTAGGTTTTTATACTCAAATGTCCGAGGTTTCCTAGGACATCGTCCGAGGTTTCCTAGGACTTCGTCCAAGGTTTCCTAAGACATAGTCCTAGGTGTCCTAGGACTTCGTCCGAGGTTTCCTAGGACATCGTCCGAGGTTTCCTAGGACTTCGTCCAAGATTTCCTAGGACTTCGTCTGAGGTTTCCTAGGACTTCGTCCGAGGTTTCCTAGGAAAACTCTGGCAAAAAAATTGCATCAGATCAACAATTTATAATGAAGCAAATGATTATTACATTATTATATTTTAAATTTTGTTCGTCACAAATTAAATTTATAAAAATATCCAGAATGCCCATCATGTTCCTTTAGTGCCAAATTTTACATAACGATCTGAAATATTCATCCATTTCAATGCATACTAATCACAGAGATATAAGTATTTATTCCTATTATAAGTGGCAAAACAGCGTGATTTAGGCATACAAAGTTTAAGCTATTCATTACATGCCAGAATTACAGTATGTATGAAACATATTTTCACTACTTTCATGCTTCTGCAGCTGGTCAAAATTCTTATCACAATGGACAAAATCCACATGATTTGAACCAGAATGCAAATGCAACATATACTGAAAAATTATTTATATTCAGCATTCACTTCAATTAGTACACTTCCTTAACTTTTACTGAATGATTGTGAACTTGAAGTTATGATGATCATGGTCAGGTGCTCAAAGTGCTGTATTTCATGACTCTCATATTCCTTTTCTTTTCCATTAAAAAAATTATACAGACGTTGTAATTATGACATCCAAGGCAAGAAATAATGATAATTATTTATTTAGAAAAGGTAACTCAGTTACAGAGCTAATCTGCTGTGAGGCTTTTTGTCTGTTATGTAAAATATATACAGTATATACAACATGTGAAGAATCTGGCTTGACACTAAATAAGTGATTTTAAAAATCAAGTATCAAGCCTGGAACATATGCACAGACATGGGAACACATAAACATATAACATATTATCCTTCATTGAAAACTTCAACTGTAAAAAAGATGCAAAATTACAGAAGAGCGTCCATTTGAGACGTTAATAGTGAAAAGAATAAATGTTAGGATCCTGTCTTATGTCACTGTTGTACTGCAGACTTGATGTTTGATTAATGTATAGAATGATGATGTTGTGGTGTCTTGAATTAGTCCTTGTTCTATAAACAAACGTTTATCACATAATTGCTCATTTTACAGTGAATTATAACACATCTAGAATATTTTGATGATTTACACAATAATACCACTCATGATATTGAAGGAGGATTCTACTTATGGGCCAAACAAATTCTGCAAAGATGGCTATCTTTGATAGACATGGGTATCTGGCAACAATATCAACAATTCTCACCAGTGATCTATACATTGTCCCTTCTTAATGGCAACAATATCAAGAATTCTCACCAGTGATGTATACATTGTCCCTTCTTAAAACCTGGAAGTTAATCAGTTTGGAGTTATATAATTTCGAAATCATCCTGGTTTAATTCCTTATCATATTTAGTAAGTCAGTTGCTTTTGTAAAGCTCTTTAAAGCAAATGCTAGTCCTGAATATCCGAAAACTAAAATTGCAAGCTTATTTTTACGGTTGCGGCAAGCTTGTTTTGTAAGTTTGCAGCAAGCTTAGATTTGAAACCGCTGGAAGTCCAAAAGCAAGACAGATCGTCTGTTTGTATTTTACAGGTAAGAAATTTCTGTTTTGTTACTCACCCTTAAAGGTTAAAGCTTTCTGTGGTAACCAGTCATCGTAATTTCGTTTGAGTTCTCTTTTTAATTTACTATTATAATGTAACGGTATATGGTATTACTTTTAAGATTTGATGTTTATTTGTATTTATATGAATTTACTTCTAGCTTCATGCTAAACTTTACTTAAGAAATAAAACTATTCTTTGGTTAATGAACTCTAATGTTCAATGATCTTTTCCAGGTCGTTATTCTAAATTAAATGAAAGAAAATACATTTCTTTATGGCATTAATCGCAAATATTGAATTTTAGGCTCTCTGAATACAAGTAATATCTAATCACTTGTATGGTATTCAAAAAGGCATAAAACTTTACAAGCACATGAAGTTGGAGTTCATATGAAAATTATTTAATATGTATTGTAATATGTATTTTATGTATTTCTCAATATAAAGGTTTTTATATGTTGTATCTTTAGAATGTAGTTTATATATATCAATAAAGAATTGGAAGTCCAAAAGCAAGACAGATCGTCTGTTTGTATTTTACAGCGATCCCACCTCTCCGCAGCCAAGCATTCCCCACAAAAAGATGTAACCGCATCTACACCATCATATGTGACACCTTATTCTTAAGAATGCCGAACATTCTACCTTCTCGTAACTAGGCACGAGAAGAAGATTATGAGGGAACCCTTTTTTCTCTTCATAATACATATATTAATAATGTTCATAGTTAATTCAAATATAGAGAAATGTTGGAATAATATATTTTATTTATGTACCAGCTAAGCACAAGTAATACAAGTTCTTAGCATTTTGCAAAGCTGAAAAGATGATATAAATAAAAACTAGATTACCAGTAACATCTTTTAATTTAGATTACCAGTAACATCTTTTAATTTGACAGTGTAGTTTCTTATACAGAGTATATGATCTAGTCACTACATATATTCAACATTTCAAGAAGTACTGATCTCATGCAGAACTTACCTTAAATTTTACAACTGATTATTGCAAGCATGTGCAAGCTTACATCAAGTACTTCAGATTTTGCATGCTTGCAGACTCTGAAAAATTTCTATTTGCAAGTTTGCAGACTTTGTAAAATTCCTCTTGCAAACTTGCTGCAAGCTTGTCATAAGTATGCATTTTGGTTTAGCGTATCTGATATTATTATCTACATGTAAATGAAATAAGAAACCAAAATCGGTGCTTCTATTTGGCATTGCCTGAACTAATATTGAGAAATGTTTATCTCAAATCAATCAATAAACAATAATTCAAAGTTACTATTTTATTCAAATTGTAGACTTGGTAATTGTTTTGGATGACAAATATTATTCATTTTAATAAACTGTAAACAAATGTTCTGAATAAATATCAGAATTCTCTAAGTGCACAAATAAAACACACCAAATCCATGTCCTAGCTGAAAATTTTCTAAGTCCACATTTTTGAGTCATGTCCGAGCTAATAAATGACAAAGTTCTTCTTTCCTAGATTTTTTCCGAGCTAAAAAATGACTAAGTTTTTATTTCCTAGGTTTTTACGAGCTAAAAATGTACTAAGTTCTCATGTCCAAGGTTTTTCCAAGGTATTTCCTATGTGTATTTTTAATGTACGAGATGATGTCCGAGGTTTTCCTAGGAAAACCTTGGAAAAACCTCGGACGTCCGAGGTTTTTTGGTCAAATCTTCAAACAAACCTCGGAAAATGTACAGCCGGGATGTCAGCAATCCACATCATATCAGATGCTATGAGTTAAAAAGTTAACCTAATAAAAAAAAGTGCCAAGTGAATGAAAGCATTTGCATCTTCATGTAATTATAGATGATGACAGCATTTCTTCATCTGGTTAAAACTGTACTGACATGAAGAAATTTGGCTTGCAAAATAGCTAATCATTCCAACTGTTAAAATATTTAGTGAAAATTTTAGAAAAATATACCTTTCACAATTAATGTTTGCCCCCTTCCAGGTAGAATGCCACCTTCAATGGCAGTATATATCCCAGCATCTCCAAGTGTAACATTCTTAAGATGAAAGAGATCCGGTTTTCTATTGTGTTTCCGGTGAACTCAAACCAGTTTGCAACATCTCTAGACTGTGTGCCTTTTACCTGCATTATTAACGTACCATTCTTCACTACAGTGATTAATGAATCCTTTTTGGGATAAGGATCCAGCTGCATATTAAAACTGGCATTCCGTCCCACAACAGTCTGTACGGGAGAAGTGACTGTCAAAGATAAACAATGTATGAAAAATGATAAATAACACATGCATTATAAAAGCAGGGTGAAATATTAAGAACTTTTATCTTCAAGCTGCCACTACCAATATCTGAGTCTCATTTTTTATCATTTTCATTACAACATCATTGATATCCATATTTTAGAACATGGTTTAGAACAACCATGTCTGTCAATGCTTTGTACCTGGAGAATAGAATTAAATAAACACCATGGGAAGTTATTAAATCAAACCCATCACTAAAGATAAATGATGTACAGTAATTATTGTATCATTATTAACTCAAAGCAACAAAGCCTAAAGATGCTAGTGATTGCCCATTCTGATCAAAAATCAAAAAAAAAAGGACTGAGACACATTTTCCCCCTGCAACAGAGTCTCAGCAAATATGCAGTACAGAAAAATAGCATTCACACACCTGCAGTGCAAAGTGCAAGAAATATCAGACAGCCCATGATGCATGCCACCCCTTATGATGTCCTGGCCTCTAGTATCTAAAAAAAATAGACTTTTGTGCATGTGGCTAATAATAATTATTGCAAGTTTTATTTGTCTAGTAATATACCTAACAGAACAATGATGGTTCTTAGCAAATGTAGTTAGCAGACTGTAGCATAATGAGCCAGCAATGTAGTGGTAATAGTATGAATTAAAATATTGTTGACAAGAAAGAAAAGGTCAAGAAGCTGTTTGGTGAAAATAGAAAACTCTGAAATGACTGAATGAAGTCCAAGTTCTCATAGAACTAACTGCATAAATCTCCTAGGTTCAGTTGCCCCTGACAATTATAACAATTGGATGTAACTTCTCACACTGGGTATTTAAAAACATGGCTGTATTTTTTTTTTACAGAATGCCCTAAACAAACTAGAATACTAGTGCACATGCAATGGCATGGTGGCTAATACTGGTAAAACTAAAATATTACTTATCTCAACACGGAAAAAAAGAACAAAACTTGATAGCAATGAACTATGTCTGATATGGAAGTATAAAATGTTGCAAATGGTCTGTCACGATAGTCTACTTGGTGTTTTGATAGATAATAACCTATCATGGACCGAACATATCAAACAATGATTTTATCAGTAAAAACGTCAACTCAAGTTTATGGCTTCTCAGTAGGATAAGACATTTTTTCTTCCGGAAAAGCACAGAAAACTATTTTATAACAGTTACATACAACCCTATTTAGAATACGGTAATACAGTATGGGGTAATTCAAATGATAAAAACTTAGCAAAGCTGGCACATCTCCAAAAAACAGCTTTTGAGTTAATATCAATCCAGAAAGAAAGCAAGGAAAATTTAGCTGGTAAGTTAAAAATACTACCTATTAAAGACTGAATCTGTTTAAGAAAAGCCAAATTGATGTACAGGATAGCCAATAATAATGCTCCTGAATATTTACAATCACTATTCAAGTATAGGCCACCTGGAAATAATCCCCACCTGCGATCAATGTCTACCAAACATTACAAAATTCCCAAACCAAATAAGAAATTATTCAAAAAAAATTTCCAATACTCTGAAACTTTGCTCTGGAATAATATTCCAGTTGAGATTAGAAATGCCCACTCTATTTCCTCTTTCCAAACCCAGTAAATACAGTGGCTTCAGAGATGCAGCAAAAATTAGTAAATTCCTTTGAATGAGGGCCTCAAGGTAGATTAGTTCTTAGCTAATTGAGTTACCCTCTTTAAATAAAGTCATAATAATAATAATATTTACCTTGTTTCTATTCCTTGAGTTGTAATTTCCACTAAGCTAATTGACTGTACATCCCCAATACCCACTACATCCTACAGAAATAAAACAAATGGGATTTTACTCATACTTTAAAATTAGATGAAGAAATGGTGTATGAATGTATTTGCACAGAGGGATAGTTTTAAAAATTGTTCACAACAATTCACAATAGAAAGAAGGCAAATACTGAAGGGTCCTGAAGTTTTGAATATGTTCACAAGTGCATTGGATATTGTTGGAATTTTGAAGAAGCGCAGTTACTGCCATCAAGAAGAAGTTGCATGCCACTATTGCTGTTTTGAAAAGTTATGAAAGCAAGTTTACTTAACTAAATGATCTTTGTCTTCTACAAACTATCAGATTCATATTGACTTTAATTAAACTGCTTCCATATGCATAATGAATTATAAGATTATTCTTAGAGCAATTTTATTGTGTGAATTTTTTTCATATTAAGTGCAATCAATAAATATAAAGATAATTAGAGAAATAAATTTTTCATATCATTCAATGTGATTTAGGAATACAGTCATAGCCCAATTTTACATTTAATTTGAACAGTCAAGTACCATCGTTCTCAACACTCTAAAGTTTACATAATGGCCTTTGACTTAGCTTGGCAACATTTCTGTTTTAACTGGCCTTGACTTTCATGAACACGGTTTGACCAAAAAGTCATGAGAAGTGGTAACATCAAATCACGTTTTGAAATTTCATCTAGTGATACCAATAATGGTTCTATTGGTGAAATTCTGTATTACAAACTTCAAAATATGTCCAGCATCACAATTAATTTATTTTGTCAGTTATTATTTCCCTGTGATACATTTATATATTTCTGTTCATATTTGTATAAATCAGTTGACCCATTTCTTTAGTTTAGGTTGGAAGATAATTGTAGAGGATGTCCATTAGTTATTTTTATTATTATAACTAAATTTTTCCTTTAAAAGTTGGATTTCATACACAATTTGATGCTGGCAGTGTGGCAATCTTGTTGACCATTTCTGGCCAGTACTTGTCAGTTTTGGTGTTGAAGCTGATTAAGTGAAACTATACTTTAGTGTGTAGGTGTAAAATAAAATATTTAAAATTAGAAGATAAAAAATACTGATGCAAGATAAAAGAGATTCTTTATTTAGTACAGCAGTTTGAAAACAAATAGATCTGTGAACATTTTAATATATTAATGAAGTTTAAATAATTTAATATAAAAGAAAATTTTCTTGATGTAAATTTATGCAGATGGCAATTTTCTTAATATATCTGGTTGCTCTGAGATTAAATTTGTAAACAGTGGAGGTCATGTTTGTGACCTTATATCTGTACATCCTACTGTTCAAAAAGTCCACTGCAGATGCCATTCAAACTTATGATCCAGCACAAGCAATATATCTATGAAATGTTTCTGAGAGGCACTTAAGGAGACCAGAATAAACCCCAGGAAGAGAAGGAAGACATACATCACTTTCTAGAAATGAATCCATACTACATGTATTCTGAAAACATGGACTATAAACGGATATAATGATTGCTCATTTAAAGAAAGATCTAAATTACATAGGTTAAGAAATAAGACTAATACAGATTCAGCAGGTCAGTTTCTCGGTCTACTAGTTCCTCTCTGGTTAACAAGAACTTTTATGTTCAGTTCTAGGCCTGGTCATTTATATAAACAAATGTGATTGTTGTATGGATTGGGTTAGTTATTCAAGAGAGTGTGGCGCAAATCCTGTTAAGTCTATGCGTATTAGGTATGTGTGTCCATCTGTACTAAATATAATACATAAATGAAGTACATGTACACGGTAACAGTGGAAATAGCCTCCCCGGTGAGGAACACAGAAGCCATGTAAATATTCTTTCCCAGTCAAGATACATTGCTGCCGTGTGTATGCACAATTTCAAAATAGTTTGTTACTTTAGTTATAAACTTATCTAGACAAAGCCACTTTCAAGCCGGACCCAATTCATTTTTTAAGCAAAATACCGGACCAAATTATCACAAAATAAATCCTGCGAACCAAGTCAGCATACTATCCTTGATTCTTTTCTTCGTTTGATTCCACCAATTGCATTTCATGCAATGAAAAATAAAATTATAAATTTACCTTGCAATGTTGCCGATTTATCACAACAGTGTAAGATGAGGGTCCAAAATGCATAAAGTGAAGATACTTTTTCCTGCTTGTGTGTGTGCGGCAACCAATAGTTTGCAAGTTCCCTCTGCGTCCCACATAGGTTCGTTACAAAAAAATTTCGAGCCTAACCTGTAACAATATAACACTTGTTACAGGTTAGGCTCAAAGTTTTCTTTGTAACGAACCCCTGTGTTGTGTCCCATAAAACTTGCAACTTCGCCCTGTTTCAGGGATAATGTGCAAGATCTGACATAATAATAATAATATCCGCTATATTACATTGATTTTCATGTGTATCGTGTTTTTGTTTTCATGTTTGCTTGCTGGGGGGGGGAGTCACGGGTAGTTTGCTTCTTTCGGCTACTTTCGTTTTCTCTAGCAAACATAGGTCCCGTTACTCTAAGCGGCACTTCAAACAACTAGTACATTATTTGCCTTTTACTTTGCAAGCTATAGTCATAGACATTGACATACACAATTTGTACTTGAAATTGGAGTTGCATTACATAATAAAAACATTAGCTTGTTGGAGCTATTTTACCGGATATAAATATTAGCATAACACATAATTAAACAGGCAGTCATATAGTACTTACGATTATAAGTCTCGTTTCAGGAGTGGCGTGTGTTATTTTTGTGTCAAAAATGTTTAAACTCTTTCAAGACTGTATTAAAATAGATATGCAAAATTGCTGGCCAATGCACGTTTAAGTTAATTCCCCTCTTCCAAATTGATAATATTTGATTAAATATTCAACGCAGAGAAGTAAGTTTACATGAATATCATATTTACTGTTTTAAAAATCAAGCTTAAAATAGTGAATAGCCAATAAAATCCATAAGATACCATTTATATGAATGCAAAATATTACAGAATCCAACGTTTTTGCAAGCACTAGCTACAATCGAAATACATACATGCATACATACATACTTACATACATATATACATACATACATAGTCAGGGCAATCAGATACCTACAAACATTATGAAAAACTAAGATCTAATGCCACCGATTTAGGTAGCTGCAGCAACATTTTTACCAATGTTTACATATGAAACATTTATACTGCTAGCTCCCTGGCCAGGTTTTTAATAGCCATTTGTTATGTATATTTAATTTGTAATGTTTGTTATTTTTCCCCATCACTTTATATTAAGTATAATTATAATTATGTTTTAACTTGACCCTGCACAGAAACAAGTTCCATGTGTACCTGACCAGTAATTTTTATTCTGCAAACAAATGATACCTAGTTAATATTTCTTTATGAGTGTGGATTAAATATTAAGATTATTGCAAATGATACAAAACATGAATATTTGGGTCTGAGTCTAGAACATTGGAATTTCCCATGATAATCCTGGTCCACATGATGTTTCCTGTCTGTTTTATTATAATTTTAGTAGCATAATTTATCTGGTTGACAAATTAGAATTTACTAGCTTTATTAGATATTGTTGTTTTTTTTGAGAAATTACTCATTCTTGAATTTAACGTCAGATAGGAATTATTTATTCAAATTATTTTTCACTGGAAATACAAAATGTCCTTCTGTAATACGCCTTGACTGGAACATTAATTTTGGAATTGTTGTGAATTCAGACAAAAACGTTTTAAGAAAATAATTTTGGGATACATAGAAAGACTTTTAGCATATCATCACACTTTAGGTCATGGACATGTTACTACAGGCACATCAACACATTCAATATTGGAATTTATTTGGAACTTATTTGGAATATCACTGGAATTCAGTTGGAATTTTATACAGTTCATCTTGTGATAAATCTTAAAGGACTATTTGGGATTTAATTCACATTAAGGTATATTGTTTTTCAAATCTCACTTTTCATTCTGGGGAAACAAATTATTCGTTGAATTTAAATTTATGAAACTCTTATATAATATAATGCCCCCATTTCTATTACGACTCAATGATACTCAAGCTACTCAAAGTAAGTATGAGACAAGAGTGAAGACGAACAAGTTTTGCTCTGCTCAAGTAAATGTAATTGTCAATTTTGTATTGAAAGGTTAAAAACTCCAGTATTAATCATAGACAAGGCAGAAGCATATCTACGCTACAGGTTTATTTGGTCAGGCTCCAAGCATAACGATCTCTTAAACCTTGATATTGTGAATCGTATGATATTTTCTATGCAATACCTCGAAGAAGACAAGATTATGTCTGGCTCTAATTTGACAGGATTTTATTATGTTTAACGGCTTACAGGTAAGCATAAAGAGAATATAAACAAAAGGATCACTCCGTTTTCCAAGATATAAGTTTATTTATGCAAAACAAATTGAAAGAATTAAACATAAGAGTAGTTATGTGGGGCACCTGGAGATGTGTGAGATTTCCATTGAAAATAGCGGAAAAAATTCATAGTGGCAATGGAAATTTAATATGGGAAAGGTACTTGGAGCTTAATGGGAATTTAAAATGTATGACGCCACGGTACTGAACTCTAAGGAAAAAATTCAACAGTTATACAAGTGGCTGACCTCAATCGGGCAGTAAATTAGTAAAAGTGATCGAGTTGACCTCTAAAACACGTTAATTTTTGGTAGCTATGGAAAAGGCTATGTGAAATGGTTTTATAAGGAGAAAGGGGATGCTTTTGACAAACAAAACATAGACATACACAAACAAACATACAAACAAACACGCAAACACTTTTACAACACAAAGATAGCATAAATTTTGGTTAATAAGCATATCCTTTCCAGCCAATTCAGCAGCTCTGAATAAGTTGGGGATTGTTAACCCCAAATAGATAACATTCGGTGCATTGTACCGTTCTTCCTCGCTTTCTTAAAATTCGTCTCGCAGCCGGGCCGTACAATAAGATTTTCTTCATACACCCTTGCCTCCCCACATAAATCTTTCTTTCACAAATAGTCATATATATATTATCTTCTTGATAGCTCATGATGATTTCACATATGAGGTAGTTCGGGCTGAACAGCATCTGCAAAATTAGAGTAGACGACTCAACGATAGTCTACATCTTATCATAGGAACAGGTGAATCAGTGATGTTAGCTAAGGGCGGATCCAAACGGATTGACATGTTTCACCAATCCAGTCAGTGCGCGCAGTCTTTCTTACAATCAGAAGAGAGCTATGTACGACATCATATACCCTAAATAGGTGCGCTAGCGTCTGTGTGCAATGAATCGATGTGACAAGATGGAATATGGGTAAAACTGAGTAGATGATATATTGTAGTTTGGATGCTGTGGAACGATGAGTAATGATATAGCGGCTACCAAAGCAGCTACAAATAACAATTATTTTAACTACATATAGTTGATTGTATTTTCTCCTCTCATGAATTTTTACCGGTACTATTTCCTACACAGCCTTCTCCTTCCCGAGCCAACATTCGAACACAAGTCATCTTCCCTCTACGCTGATTACCCCTGAGATGCCACAAGCCAAATTCCTACCAAATAATCCAAAGTAGCAGTTGAAGAAGTAGGACTTTGCCTTGGAAAAGATATAAGGCAGTTAAAGCTTATTGCCACCTACTCATGAGCATGTTTTTTGTAGTTAAAAAAAAATCAAACATTAAACGGTTATTGTCTGGCCATCAACTCTGAAGACTAATGTCCTCTCTCCTGACAATTATAACTGGTATGTGGACCTTTCTCTCCCATTACTCATGTCTTAATCTTAGGTTGTTGACATCGCAGGAACTATTGTCCTTTTTGCTACTGATATAGCAAATCTTGTCTTTTCCAATTTTGCATTCAAGATGAAATGAATGGACGATTACAAAGAAAAAGAAGAAGAAAGTAAGAGGCATATCTTAGTTCAAAATCGATGAGAGCAATTTTGAAGACGACATGAGTGAGCCTGAATCAACACCTAGTCTGCTCCCAGACTACCTCCAACGAACGCCAATCAGTAGCACTTGAAATGTATTACACATTTAAGAGAGGGAAAGAATCTCCTCCAGAAAATTTTAGAAACACCGTATACACTGTCTCAATGATTTCAAGTCAGAAGCGCAGCTGAAGAAATCGAAAGGGTTCGTCGCCGATTTGTGCGATTCCTTGTTAACCACATGGCAACGACAATGCCAAGCCAAAGGAGGCGATCGTTTGAGATTTATCACGAGAGTTTGAAGTAACCCTTCTGGATTGAAGTTATCAGCCCGGCAGAAGTAATACCTTCCAAAGTGGTCTATAAGATTCAACACGTTCATTAATCCAACGACAAATTTCACATCACCGATAGTAAAGCTACACTTTCCATGACACACGTTTCCAATCTGAATCGGAGCTGATACAGAAAAAGGTTTTTGTTGATGGACGAACTTCACAGCACCAAGCGACGCAGCATTGTCCAAATTTACAACGACCAAAACCAGATGTGTTTAACCCTGGCCATTGTCGTGGGACGAACCTATGCCGACAAAAACGATACCATGGAATGGAAAGAGCCAGGGAGACCATTCGACAATAGGACCGTGCGAGACAACAAAGAGAAGCGGAACTCGTGTTACAGCAAACTTATGTATGAAAAGAGACTATCTTTGGCATTCCTGAAATGCATAACCTAGAAGGCGTCTTACCTCCTTCATGCACGTTTAAAGTAGACAATCAAGGGTGGTCCTCTGATAATTTTTGGTAAAGATTTCCTAGATGAAAAATACATTCACGTCTATCATCGCGTAGAACATTTCGATGCCATTATCAATCTCACTGGATTTCTCGGATTCTCTTATTATTGTGAAAAATATGTCATTGAGTTTACCAGTCTTGAGCAATACATTCATTGTGGCAGAATTGTCGCAGTTTTATTGGTGAATATTTTCTACCTCTAAAGACACTCTGCGTCTGACTTGCAAATAAGAGGTGATTCTTTCGTTGTTATTATGGACGGAATTTCCACATGGTAATTCCCTAGATCGCGTAAGTGTTCATGATGGGATTATCAGTGAAAAGATAAAAACGAATCTGCATGAATGATCTCGGAGACGCGTTGATCGCCGTGGAGTAAATCACTTTAAAGGCAGAACAAAAAGAGATCCATGAGGGATCGAGCAGTTGAGTAAACTGTTCACATCAGTGTTATTGTCATGTAATTCTCCTTCGTGCACTCCATTTATTAATAAAGTAGCACCAACGCTTAAACCATGTATGGATCGGATCGAATTAATGATATCAAAATGTACAATATAATTTCATGCAAGCGTGATTCTGGTCCGGAGTGTGGAGTAATTAGGCTTGAGTTTTGATGTTCGCAGCTACGTACCCGTTGAGAGTGATTAGTCTTAAAATTTTTGCAGCTATGTAGGTGATATTATAACCGCATGGGGAAGCCGTTATCGTTTTTTCTTTGTTGGCTGAGCTGGTATAGTGTACGAGAACCTGTTGTTGCTAAAAACGTTATTCTATATTTCGGCAGAGAATAACGCGATCTCGAACAGCATCTGGTAGTCTAATTCCAACATGGGCACAAGTCGCTCCGTGGAAGTGACCGAACATGAATCTAAAATCAACGTGGTATCGCCGAAAGCCATTATTCAAGTGCATGTGACAAAAGTGGTCAACATCTTCGCTAGTGCTAAAAACCAGTTTAAAACAAATCCTAATCCGACGTAAGGAGTTTGCAATACAAAATATGATTGAGGATATCAACCATCTCGTTATTGATTTCCATCCTGATTTTTCCCGCTTATTTAGAAGTTTGTACATTTTGTTCATTTTGTTTGTTGTTTTTAAACAATAAAAGTGGCTGTTAAATAGAATTTATTGTTTAAACCATAGGGTGCTTAAATTGGTTCAGATTTCTTTGAATAAAGTAAAATTTTAAACATATTGCAAAATAAGTCGATCAACTTTCTATAAAAATGTACAGAGTATACAAGACATTTTATTTATTACCGTTGTGCAAAGCCATAGGTTTGCATAATATGTGCATGATATTATTTTGTGCTGATTAGTTGATCAGCCATGGGAAATACTTGCTATTTCATAAAATTTTGGAGGCCCTTTAGTGGCTGAGTAGTCTACAGCACTCGCCATTACCAATCAGTGCCCTTTAACATCTGTCCAAATGGATTTGACTATCAGGCTTGGCCATTGTGGGTATGTGAGAAAGTGTGACAATATCCTCCCATAAGGCCGTAATTTGACCAGGTTTTCTCAGTTTCTTTTTCCATAAATTATACTGGCTGCCATGAATAGCCTACCATTTACTCAACATTATTATTATTATTATTATTATTATTATTATTATTATTATTATTATTATTATTATTATTATTATTGCATTTTTTTAAAGAAGGTAACACATTAGCTAAGTACTAATCTACCTTAGAGCCCTCATACAAAGGAATGTATTTATTTTAGCTGCATCTCTGAAGCAACTGGATATACTGGGCTTGAAAAAATGAAATAGAGTGTGCATTTCTAATCTCAACTGGAATACTATTCCAGAGCAAAGTTCCAGAGTATTGGAAACCTTTTTAAAAATAATTCTTTATTTGGTTTTAGAATTTTGTAATGTTTGGTAGACAATGATCGCAGGTGGGGTGTATTACCAGGTAGCCTATACTGGAATAGTGATTGTAAATGTTTTGAGTTAAAATTTAGGTACAAATGATAACATGAGAAATCTCTCTAAATTGTATTAAACCTAACTCTTCTTTGGACTCATTTTCATTAAACTATATTAGAAGTAATTTCCATTAAAATATATGTAGATTGACTTTATTTAATATAGCTATATTCTTTCCTGATAAAGATTGCTTCCTTACAACTAGTGCAAGTCTCATTCTTATATGTGTAAATTTACTTAACAAATAATCTTTACAAAAAGGTAGAAAGCTGCCTCTATAACTAGTACAAGTTTTTTCCGCGTATTATATATATATATATATATATATATATATATATATATATATATATATATATATATATATATATATATATATATATATATAAGCTGAAACCACCAAGCTTACACTCAGCAGCAAGCGCAGAAGCTTCTCCATATTATATATGTATATTCTAAACTCGGCTAATAATAACACTCAATGACAAAGAAGTTCATGGCCTACTGTCTGACCTCTAACTTGAATTAGTTGATCATACGAAGTCAGAAGTAATATATAAAGAACATGCGGTTCTGTGAGGACAAGACTGTAGCTTTCTAGTTTGAAGCACGCGGTTTATATGAGATGTCAGTGTAAGACCCTCAAGGCATTACCAATAAAGGTTAGAGGAGCCTTGAACTAACTATAAATAACAGCCCCAAAACGCTGGCCTCTCACTTCCAGTTGCTTCAACACTAGAAAGGATTCCTCTTATGTTTTACAGGTGAGAATTGTTAGGTTCTAAATTTTCTTAGAGAATAAGTACTTTAGAAATTAAATGTTTATGATCGTTACCTTCCTAGTTACAATGTTCTTGTGAACTCTTGTTTTTAAGAACTTATATTTGCAATTATGATAATCGTAAAAAGATTAAAATGGTTACTGACTTCATGTTTAGATTTAATTTGGAAATTTAAATATCCTTTAACGAATAAAGAATGTTTTGTAATCTATTCTAAACTAGTATCTTATCCCAAATTAAGTAAAATATATTTCTTCAAAATGATTGTTGCATTAATCGCAACTATTTTATAATCTTTAATTTAGTCCAAATCTATTATCTGTAACATATTCTAAAATGCGTAAAGCTACGAATATGTGAAGTTGGTAAACTTGAAAGGAAAAGTATTATATTCATTTTCTGTATTGTTCAGTGTAAAGGTTTTGTGCCTTTGCAATGTAGTACCGTATATCTCCTATACCAATTATATGAATAAACTCACTTCCCGTTGCTTCAACACTTGAGAGGATTTCTCTTCTGTTTTATATCATTCTTGGTACCTCTCCTCTAGCCAAGCATCCCCAAAAGAATGTAGCCGTGTCTACATTATTATGCGTGACACCTTATCTTTGAGAGAGTTCGTACTGTCCCATTTTCTCCCTATCTTTCCGTCTGGCCCTGGAATAGAACATTGCTAAGTGTTTACGATAAGGATTCATAAAAGTTTAATAAAGAATTTTTTCGTAAAATAAATATTCAGGATCACTATTATTGGATATTCTGTGCATTTATTTGGCTTTTCTCAAACAGACTCCGTCTTTATTAGGTATATTTTTATCTTACCAGCTAAATTGTCCTTGCTTTCTTTCTGGTTTAATATTAACTCAAAAGCTCTTTTTTGAAGATGTGCCAGCTTTGCTAAGTTTTTATCATTTGAATTACCCCATGCTGTATTACAGTAGTCTAAATAGGGTTGTATGTAACTGTTATAAAATAGTTTTCTGTGCTTTTCCGGGAGAAAGTGTCTTATCCTACTGAGGAGCCATAAACTTGAATTGACTTTTTACTGAAATGTTTGATATGTTCAGTCATGATATGTAATTGGCTACAAAAACACCAAGTAGATATTAAATCGACATATTAAATCGACAACAGCAAGATAAAGTTTGCATTTTGTCATTATCTTATGTGTTCCCTGGGCGTCCAATGGTTGCACTCATAAACAAATGTAACTTTTAAGGGACCAATCTGACCAACATCAAGGGGCTGAAGTACACGAGATGTGTGAAGGTATCCAACATCAAGTGGCACTTTTTATAAATGATTTTCAATAATGTACAAGAAAACAAGTTGATTTTTCAGGTTGTCTGCCATCTGTGGTGTAGTAATCTTTTTTTTTATCTGGGTCATTAATGTGTGTTGATTCATTGACTTCCAAAGCTTCTATGATGAGCCATCAGTTCGGAGAAAAAATAACAGTAAGTGTGTTTAGCATAGGTAAGGTTTGCTAAGTTTTGTCTCAGAGGATAAGTAGTAGTGGGAGACACAGTGGGTCCCATTTTAAACATATTTTTGGTTGTGGTTTAAAATAAAAATAGATAATGCAAACTAAATACGTTGGATGTAGTGATACCTTTATTTACTATATCATAGTATTAGAGAGGCACATCACATTTATTATTATTATATATTTCACAAACATTTTTATAATGAACTTTGAAGTCTGGTATGACAAAGTATGTCACAATTTCTCAGAGAATTCATAATTGTATCCAGTGTTTTCTGTGATGAGGTACATTTCTTGCTGACAAATACTCATTATATCATCAATTTTATGGTAAATGTATGATGGTTAAGACTGTAAATATAAATTTCCAATTAATCCCAACCTGAAAATCTTATGCCATGCTGATGACATTTGATATGTTCACGAAGGGTACATGTATAAAGAGGTGATGTAATGGCCCAAATGTAAATGTACGATATAATGGTACGACATGTTTTCTTTTCGACTTGTCCTTTTTAGTCACGACTTTCTCGAAATCGACTCGACGAATTTCTTTTATACTTTCTCTGCTGTTAGAACGGGATATTATGTGGATACTATACAAGAGGCATTGAAATCAAAATTGTCTAAGTAAGGGTTCCATGAGATCAAACTAGGGATACATCGGTTTCGCATGGGCGCGTTTTGCATAGCTGGTACCCCTTAAAGCGCCCCTTATTTGGCTTTTTCGTCTCCACGAAATTCATCTGGACTTCCTTCGAAGGTGGACTTTATCTCCTAGTAATATAATATCCACGAAGGGTCCATGTATAAAGAGTGGATGTAATGGCCCAAATGTAAACGTACGATATAATGGTACGGTACTTTTCTTCTCGACTTGCCCTTTTTAGTCACGACTTTCTCGAAATCGGCTCGACGAATTTCTTTTAAACTTTATCTGCTGTTAGAAAGGGATCTTGTGTGGATACTATTACTATACAAGAGGCATTGAAATCAAAATTGTCTTAGTAAGGGTTCCATGAGCACAAAGTAGGGATATATCGGATTTGCATGGGCGCGCTTTTCATAGCCGGTACCCCTAAGGCGCCCCCTTTTTTTTGGCTGTTTACACAGGAATGTTCCAAGTAGATGGTTTCTTTTTACATTCACTTAAAGTACTGGTTATATTTAACGCCTTGAAAATCCACAATTCTAACACTATTTACTCAGGAATGTTTTGTTTTTTTCTTGCGGTACATCAGTTTTTAAATCCTCATTACGCCTGTATCCTTGAACCATATCTACCTTCATAGGAACAGTTTCGAGCCCGAATACTAATCCCTAACGCCATGCATACAAGACACGAAACAAATGCCTAATACAACAATTAATTCTATTTCAAATTACCAAACACGTAGTCCTATTAATATCCTAAACCATTGCTAGGTATCCACCATGATCTGTCTATATTCAGCTTTATGTAACACTCTTATTTCACCGATCAGGTCAGAATTACACCAATGCTAGCCCTATAGAGCTTTCATCTGCATTAATTAAGTGGTAACCAATTACATACTGAATTGGGAATAATGAATAAATAAACATCTCTTTGTGAATTATGAATAAGTATTCAAATATATGTGAAAATGTTTGAATCGGGACTCAGTAACTGGTTACTTATTACGGGAATAAGGAATAAGGAATAAGTAACCAACTTGATTTCAGTACCAATACAGCTCTACACCAACACTAACACAGCAATGCAACACCAACACAGCTCTACACCAACACCAACACAGCACTGCAACACCAACACAGCTGAAAAATTAATCCAATAGCGTGTACTAGCATGACACTGGTATATACGGTAAGTTATATAGATCATCAGTCTAGCATTATAAACGACAAATAAACAGGTTTATAAGTAAATTTGTGAATTATAAGATCCATAATGCACTAAATGGTCATTCATTTAATGCAATCTTATAGAGTTCTTGCTTAATCACTGAAAAATAGAACATTAGCATTTACTAAACAACATTCACTAAACTAGTCGAAGCGACAGAAATACGGAATCAAACATGATAATACAATAGATATAACTTATAATTCATATAAATGAATAAGTTATATACCTCTACAGTTGGAGATATCTATTTCTCAAAGTAGACCTCCGATCGACAAAACGGTTTGTAATGTAATGATTTGGTTGTAACGTAAAGCATTTATACACAGGAAATGTAGCTCAACATCGTCTGTGTAATTCGTGTTTCCGTCTAAAGTACTCCGCCCGTGCTGCGCAAGATAAACCGAATTCACTGTTTCGAAATATTGTAGAATATACATTGATCCCTCTCAGGTATCATTGTACACGAAAAACGAAACCCGAGTACATTTACTTAATAAAAAAGTTGATACAATTCCGTGACAATGAACACTGTCATCCCTTCGAATTTACAAAACGTGTTTGCTAAATATTGGGCATGCAATTTAAGTTTATGCGGGTGGGATTAAATGAATTTACTGTTGAATGCTTGATATTGAATGAATTTGCAATAGAATGTTGGAATTTCAACGAATTTACTGTAGAATGTTGGATTTTAAATGAGTTTACCGTAGAATGTTCATTATTAAATGAATTTACTGTATAATGTTCGATATTAAACATGTTGGTTTTAACAATATTTTCCTGAATTAGTTTTCTTTCTTTACTTTGATATTTGTTTTGCTACTGATGATTACTGTCTTTCTCAATATCCACGGTTATAGGGCATTCTCTTTAGAATGTCGTGTTTAGAGGTCACCTCAAAATATCAAGCAATTTGGCAGTTCTGTTGATCAGACATTAAAATCATGTATCATAGCAAATATATCACTCATTATTTACTTATCTAGTATGATAAAATGAAAAGCAAGTATATGAAATCTTGATGGGGTGTGTTTTCAAATTAGAAATGTAGTATTGTGACATAGCAGTCTAATATATATGTAGTAACACGGTAATAGGATGCACCAGTGTCATGTGGGTGTTGTATAATAATAATAAAAAGGAATTTGTATAGCACCTACTCTTTAAAAGCTCTAAGTGCTTTACAACATTAGACAACGCCTAAAACATAAAAAACATAAAATGATATGATTGCATAAAAACAAACAGCATGAAATTAGAAAACATAAAACATGCTGAAAATATTCAAGATAGGAAACATTATTAGCTCTTTAAGTTTGTTTTTGCAGTCGAAATAGAAGAGTTTTGAAAGCACTCATCAATGAGATCACCGTGTCTTTGTATTTAAGGTCAGTGGGCAATTCATTTCTTGGGCCTTGGTATGCAAAATAATGAAATAATGTTGTCCATATGACTGTGTTTTCATAGTCGGAATAATGAGAGTATAATTGTCAGAAGAGGAGTGTAAGTATATTTCTGGTGTGTACACATGAGTGACGTCACATAGGTATCTTGGACTGGAGCCCGTCAGTGAAACGTCGCACAGGGAAAAATTTTGTGTTTTGATTCTGGATCAAGTGGAGAACCAATATAGGTACAGAGGAAGTGTGCTCTGATCATGTTACTCTAAGGATGATTCGAGCAGCTGTGTTTTGAAGTTTTTTAAGTTTTTGGAGTAGATATTGAAAGTAGTACAAAACACACAAGAATTTAGTGGCAACAACTGAAAGATATTGCAAATGGAGCTAATGCATGCAAGCTCAAGATATTCAGCCAGTAATATAGGGAAAAGCTGGTTCTGGCACAGATTTTTCATTTTCCATCCTGGAAGGATATTTTTGCTTTGAAAAGGCCTGGAGTTCATTTTCGAAAGATTCGTGAACCCTCAAATCAGCGTGTAAGGGGTTTCAGGCTTTAGGTAGAATATTTGGTAAAAGCCTCCAATTTACAAAAACAATTGAAAAGAAAGAAACTTTTCCATCCCAGGAAGGCGCCAATTGTGCTAAAATTAGCTTTACATAACAAAAACTTTTTCCATCCCAGAAGGTCTTAGTTTATCCTAAAAAGGTTTGAACCTGTTCCAAAAACTAATTGAAATATAAATAATATAAATGCGAAATACAAAATGTGTATGTTCTACTTTTCCTAAATTTATCAAAGTGTTCGCATTTAACCTCATAAATAAGGTTATGATAAAATTTGACACAATATCAGAGGCGTCTATGAGATTTAAGGTATGTGATTTAGATATTAGACGACGCAATCTTATTTGTGATGGGGATGGTTTGTTGTGGATTTGTTACAGCATGATAAAAGATGATGAAAAACATAATTGATAGTTAGATGAATGATCCAGGAAAAGATAAGATGTATATACAAATATCTTAAACAGTCTTAAACCATCATTAAGGGAAATATAAAAGAACAATAAGTAAAGATTGCGGATAAGTTTCTTATAAATAATAGGACATTTTAATACCAAATTTGAGTCACATGATTTATGATATTATAAGAAAATGCCTATTATAGTAGGTGAAGGACTTATAAAATACATGCCACTTGTATACAGTAGCCAAACAGTTTTTACCCCATAAAGTAAAATGAATACGATAAAACAAGATGAACAATTAAAAAAAGTAGCAGAAGATCATAAAAAGCTGAAAGCTAAAGTACAGAGGTTAGTGAAGAAGAAAAGCGGACGTTTGGAAATTACTTTAAAGTAAAAAAGCGTTCAGACTAAATTTGAATCACATGAGTTATGATATTATTAGAAAATGTTTTTGAGAAAAAAATTCTAAATATGCACCAAAATCAAGCTCTACAAATCAAACTGTAAAATCAACTGCAGAGATGATGAAAGCAGAAAAATATTTTACAAAAACACATATAAGACCTAAGGAAATTAGCAGAATCGCAAAAAAAGAGTAAAGGCTAAAGTACACGATGTCTGAGGAAAACAACGAGAACAAGAAGAAAAATGCTGACGTTTGCAGGTTATATTGCACAAGCATTAACAGATGGTCTGAAAAACGAATAATTTTTTTTTGTTGCATATTGTCCCAGTGCATACGTACTGATTCCATCATTACAATATCGTTTACCATCAAAATTTGTTAAAGCGTGTTTTCTTGATTTATCTGTTTTAAATTGATGTTTAAAATATATTATCGAATACATTACAGCAACGTGTCCGTAATTGCCCTGTCCAGAAAGGAAAAAGAAAAAGACAATCACGTCATCCTAAAATACGCTTCGCCAATCATAGACGTTACCCCCAGAAAAGACACACTCCTTGTGTCCGTCCTGTCAAAATCTTTTCCACCCATGCAAAAAACTTATTCAACTTACTTCCAAAGATGTCATTGATTCTGTGATCGAATGAAGTCTGAATGTCTTGAAAGGCCGATACCTTTGTCTAAATATCAGACAAAATGCTTAGCCAAACATCGACACGTTCTTCGCCAAATGGACCAAAAGAAAATTCCTGTTCGTAAAAAAATAAAGATGTTGGTGCAACGCGGAGGAATTGTCATTTAACCCTGTGAGGAACCTGAGAGCAATAGAAAACCCTTGCTGAAAGAAGTATAGGGAACAATTGGAAATATCTTGGGAGGATAAAGATAAAAGGAGGACTCACGAGTCAAACATCTAAGCCGTGACTCTTCGAATCCGATGGAAGGACGAAAACTCTGAAAAATGTTATGATTGATGAAACGTCTGTCATCAACACCACCCATAGCAGTGGTCAAGACAGATGCAGCCCCACGAATGCATGCGGAAGAAGAGGCACGAGAAGTTTTTTTTAGACACCGTCAGCAGCTCCCGGTAAAGCCACAGACCAAACAAATAGCAGTCACCCCCAAAACAAATTTTTGAGTAACCCCCAACTTAGTAATATCTATGGGGGGACTGCTACAACCACCTCACATCTCACCCCACCCCGTAAACGAAAAGACCCAGAACAAGAAATAAATATCAACCAAATCCCCCCAAACACCGAAAATATATGTTCAAGCGCACACGAACTCGACATGAGAATAAATCAAATAGGAACAAATTATGGTAACAGCCCAAACAAAAAAACAAAACACGGGGAGGAAACTACAGCATATCTAACAGACATACAAAATATAGGGGGTGGGGGTGGAAAATAACATAAAACATTCCACACAACAAACCCACGATAACAATAAACAGCAAAGCCCTAATAGGACGGTAGTACATGAAATTTGGGAAAATACATGCCTTTCAATACAAGACCTCCCTAACCACCCAAAACCGAAGGAAACCAAAAACATATCAGTAAGAAAGTTTCAATACGCACGAGACACACAAATGCCGGGACCGTCCAAAACACACACAATAGAAGAACTAGAGGAAATTAGACACGCCATAGAAAACTCTGATCGCACACACACAGACGCACAACATTTTTACGATATTACACCAGACTTTGAAGATATCAGGATTCTACCCAATGGCAAACAGCACTCCGAGGCCCACCTAAAGGGAAAACCACTGTAAACACCACAACCCCTTTACTTTATAACACTCCCACCCCGACACCTCAAAGCAAGCTAGACGTGTAACAAAGGAAAACAAATAAACGGAAAAGTCCCAACACCCTGCAAAGCACACCAAGGAAAAAACACAAAACTTCTGAGAAAAATGAAACAAACAATAATTACGCACAACAAAATATAGCCCCCTCAGGCTCTCAATTTGGAAAAAATGATGACAAAATTAAGAAATAGGGTAACACTAAAGACTACCATCCAAGCTATCTCACATTATATTTACATTATCCCATAACTCCAAACAAACAGCTGTCAGACTCCACAATAATTTCAGAACTACAGAAACATAAAAAGGACGCATACAAATCAAACATCCGAAGCCATCGGAAACTACCATTCGATGCTTCACAGGTGCCCAGATCAGAGCCTACAAAAAGATTTAAGATATTAATGGCATCCCAATCAAAATATGCAATCAACATAACTATAACACACTCAGTAAAGCACACCAACCACGAAACAATAACAACCACTACTAACAAATCCAAACAACTCAATAAAATCATCAAACAAGGAGCAGACCTAATTATTTGGCAATGGAACTGCAGAGGCATATATCAGAACCAATTTTAACTCCAAGCTGCCATTTTAGAAACCAATGAAAAACCATTGGTCATATGCCTTCAAGAAACAATATTACTCAGAAAGAAATCTGCTCTTCCCAAAATAAAAAACTACCAACAAACCTACCAAAAACAAAGGAAAAACGACTCTAGGGGGGAGGACTTGCCATCTACATACATGACAATATTCCTCAAAATCAAGAAATTGAAATCGCAGATACTGAAAACAATCCCTGCGAAATGATGGCAGTCCAATTACAATTTGGTACCCAAACATACGAAATCTATAACGTCTACATCCCTCCACAACAAACCCCAAACCCCACAAATGCTCTATAAAATGTCATCAAAAACATTAAACACAATGGAATCCTATGTGGCGACTTCAACGCCCACCATCCATTCTGTGGAAGCAACACGGCAAACACAAGGGGTAATCACATCTATCGACTCATAGACACCACCGAAATGATCATACTAAATGATTGTACCCGACCAGAATGGACCCACATACAGGGAAAATGAGCGCACTAAATCTGACTATAATTAACCCAAAACTTATGCATGATACACAGTGGAGGGTACTGCATCACTCTACGTGGGGAAGCGATCATTTTCCCATACAAATCAATGTAAACACAAAACAATCACCAGAAACAAACACATACAAAGAAAAGTGGAACCTCAAAAAAGCTAACTGGGAGCTCTATCAAACCAATCTACAGTGCACCCTGCTAGAAGAGTTACAAAACCCAGACAATAACATCATTTTTAATAATATTGTTACAAAACTACATATGGCAGCTGACAGCTCTATTCCAAAAACCAAACATCACCCCAAAAAATTCAACCTTCCCTGGTGAACCGATGAATGTGGCAAAGCCATACAAGCCAAGAAAAAGGCTCTAAACAAATACTAACACAGTAAGACATGAGAATCGTATATAGAGTATAAACGGCTCAAAGCCGTTACTTCTAGAACACTCAAAAACGCTAGGAAAAACTCATGGAGGCAATATTGCTCCAAACTGACACACCGCACAACCTCGAAAGCAATTTGAAACAAAATTAGGGCGATTAAAGGCAAAAACAACAAACAAAAACATATAAAAATCATTCCAAAACCAAATCAAACCCAGGCAGATACACTTGCAAAACACTTTGCAAATGCAAGTATCAACACAAACCACAAAGAGAGCTTCCGCAAACAAAAAAACAAGGCTTGAATCCCAATACCCCCACCTTTTCAAAGACCTAACTGCCCAAGATACATGCAACCAAGACCCCCTAAATGACACATTCTCTCTCGCAGAATGGCATCAAGCCATTCAAAACAAAAATCAAACTGCCCCTGAGGATGACTAACTAGGATATATTATGTACCAAAAACTCCCTACAAATATGATACATATCTCCCTAGCCCTAATAAATCAAATCTGTAACACGGGAAACCTCCCCACAAGGTGGAAACAAGCCCTAGTCATCCTAATCTCCAAAGAAGACAACCCCCCCTATTACCAGAATCATACCGTCCCATATCCCTCACAATTACACTATGCAAGATCATGGAAACCATGATTGAAATTAGGCTAAAACATGACCTTGAATGTAATAACCTACTCACAGAAAATCAAAGCAGATTCCGAGGAAGCCGTACCACCTTAGACCAAATTCTACGTCTCGAAACGGACATTAAAATAGCGCTTAACAGTAAGAGGAAAAACAACAGATACCTTATTGCAATATTTCTGGACTTTGAAAAGGCTTTTGATCTCTTCTGGACCAAAGGGCTCATCTCCAAACTAAACAAATTCGGCATAAAAGGTCGCTTGCACAGATGGATTGAAAATTTCATATCCAATCGAACGTTCAAAGTCCAAATAGGGAAAGACACTTCACAGCCACAGGAACTAGAAAATGGGACTCCACAAGGCAGTGTAATAAGTCCCATACTGTTTAACCTAATGGTAAATGACCTTGCCAACAATATTCAAACCCTTGTTGACATTTCTCAATTTGCGGATGACAGTTGTATATGGAAAGCTGGCAATCCGAAAAACGTCAAATATATAAATCAAATACAAACCAGCCTAAATCACATAGAAAATTGAACCATCAACTGGGGCTTCAAAATCTCCATGATCAAAACAGTTGCCATAATGTTCGGCCCCCCAAAACGAATAAAAGTAGAACCTCCCAAACTCTATCTCAACAACTTGCCAATCCAATTTGCCTCCCACACCGTCTTTCTAGGAGCAACGCTCGACAGACATTTAACTTGGAAACAGCATATTAGCAAACTAGTAGAACAATGCAACAAAGACCTCGCCCTATTGGGACACTTAAGAGGCCTTAAATGGGGTGCAGACCAAGACACCCTACTCTCCCTTTACCGATCTCTAATCCGATCAAAATTGGACGATGCCTGCCAAGCCTATGATGCTGCTAACAAAACACTACTCAAAAAATTAGACACCATACAATACAAAGCCCTTCGACTTTGCACTGGTACACTAAGAAACACCTTCCTTGCTGAACTCCAAACTCTCACATCAGAATCCCCACTTCACCTAAGAAGAACTGAAATGATACTAAAATATGCAGCAAGAGTATCCACACTACCTTACCACAATCCGATCAAAAAGGCATATGTCAAATGCAATCGAACATTCTTCCCAATAAGAGTCAAATATCCTCCAGCCTTCAATAAAGTTCATACAATACTTAAAAATAACCAACTTACCATCCAGGCTGAACAAAGGATATATCACGATCCTACTCCTTGGAAGAATCAAACCCCAATCATCAACTTCGAACTCAGAAAAAGTAGGGAACAAAAAACAAAACCCCTGGAAGCTTCTCACACACATTCAAAATTTGCTAAACACACAGTATTCAACTCACACTCACATAAACACGGACGGTTCCAAACAAAACACAACAAACATAACCACAGCTGCTTTCGTAATCCCAGCAACACAAATCACAAACAGAACAAGAATCACTAACGGCACCTCAATTGTCTCAGCAGAACTCTGGGCGATCAATCAGGCAATACATTGGATCCAAAATCAACCTAACACCCAATATCTAATTATTACGGACTCCCTAAGCGCCCTTCTAGCCTTGAACTCTACCAAACCCACAGCCAGAATTAACCTCAAAGAGGATACACTATACCAGATACGAGCGCTCAATAATAGCAACAAGAAAATTGAATGTCTCTGGGTACCATCACATATTCACCTCCTAGGTAATGACAAAGCAGATCAGGCGGCGAACGAAGCCTTATCACTAGACACAATTACGGAAATAGGGTACTGTACCCGGGAAATCTACTCCCAAATCAATAAATTTGTAAACAAACTGTGGCAAGCAGAATGGGATACCAAAGCAGCCCATACACAATTACATCACATTTAGCCCCAAATTGAACGGCACGCCAAATGAAAGTCACTCCCAAACTTCAGACACAACCACCTAATAAGCAGAATCAGGACAGGAAAAACCAAAATTGTCGGACAGTCTAGGGCAATACTTAACCAATCAAACTCAAATTCAAGAAAACTGCCCACATTGTCAAGTTAAGGAAACCCTACATCATATCTTCAATATCTGTCCTGTTTACATGAAACAAAGAACCGAATTCATCCAAAAACAGAGGCTGCTAAAAGCCCCATACTCATACCCAGAGTTCTTTAAAACTTACAACAAGAACATAACAACAACACATAACAACATTATTAACTACCTCATTAATATAAACAAAACAGACACTATCTAGACAGTACGAGACTGACACAGAAAATTCCGGTCATAATATAATTGCCAAGATTCCTAACAAACCAGGGGAAACACAAGGACACAAAACCCCATATATACAGCCAAAAGGAAAAGAAGAAGATTGGTCGAAAGACCTAAAAAAACCCCCAGAAAGTGAAGTACTTTTCAAAGCCTAACCAAACAAGAACTTGATGAGTCACAATCAGAAAAGTTCTTAAAAATAAATCCTTCTTTCCCAAACTAACATGCACCATCACAACTAACAAAGCATCAGACACTCACGACAAGGAAATCCTAAAGGATCTCCCTTGCTAACACATACACTCCCATTGGACCACGCAGCTTACCTCGAAGAGGTAAGCTCCCACACACACACAGACAAATAAACATGCCAAGGGATCCTGGAAAAGCATAGCAGCCCAAGAACGACCCAAAAAAGGACGACACCCCCTAGGAGGGGGAGGTAAGTATAAGCAAGCGATAGGGAAGTGGCCCCAACCACTCTCTAGTCCGAAAAGTTGCAAACGATAGGGTAATGGCCACAACCATTACCCTGGCCGGAAAACGATACAAAGCAATTAGGGAATGGACCCATCCATTGCCCTAGACAGGAAAAGATATAAAGCGATAAGGGAATGGACCCGACCATTGTCCTAGGCCGGAACACGATTCAAAGCGTTAAGAGAATGGACCGATCCATTACCCTAGGCAGGAAAACGTTACAAAGCGATAAGGGAATGGATCCAACCATTACCCTAGGCCGAAAATTTACAATGCGATAAGGGAATGGACCCGACCATTCCCTTAGACCGGAAAACGATACAAAGCGATTAGGGCATGGCACCGAACATCTCCCTAGGCCGGAAAACGATAAAAAGCGATAAGGAAATGGACCCTTCCATTACCTTCCAAACCTAAATCCTCATAGTCGTTCTTACGATAAGGGGAGCATGAAAAGATTACAATTTCAAACTGGAAGCTCTACCAGTATGCCCGAAGCGGAGGGTTGAACCAGATCAATCCTTGTTAGCAAAAATCGATACACCGAAACCAGTACATAAAACAGACCTGAAAACACCACCAAGAAGTTCGAGAGAAGGAGAATGGACCCATCTACCCCAAACCCCAAAAATCCCCATAGTCGTTCTTGCGATAGGGGGAAAAAGGAAAAACTATACTTGACAGAACAACGCAAGCCGATACCAAACCAACCCTAGCAGTACTTTCTGGAAGTTGGAGCCGAACTACAAGGGAAGCAAGGAAAAATGAAACAACAGCAGAAAACAGGGAAGCAGTCAACGAGGACCAAGAGAAGAAAGAAGCGGATGCCAACGACACCGGTTGAAAAAAAATGAAAAAAAAATAAAAAATAAAAATCAACCAACCCAAACAAAATACAAATGAAAAATCACAACGCCAGATACCCTTTAAAAACAGAAAGACAAATAACAAGCGAAAGAAAACAATAAAAATCCTACCAAAGCACCTAAAGCCACCCAACCAGTAACACCAAAAAAGCCACCAGCACAAGGAAATCCAGTAGAGGAAACAGTTCCAGCCCAAACTACCCCAGAGGTAGCACAGAAAAGATTAATTTCATTGCCAATAAAAATAAACAGACCTCTCAAGGATAGTTAGACAGCTCCAGCTAACATCCAAAAAATCCCCACCCCACCACGCACACAAATTAAATGAGTACACTACACCACAATCAAGGATTACGCTACCATACATCCAACCCCTCGGCGTACCCAAAACCCCTCCCCTGGAACGGACAAGGTACAAATGCGTAAAGAACAGGCCAGGTCACGCGGCCCACTGTTCAAAACCTAAGCTACAAACCACTGTCTTCACTTTGGCAATGAAGACAACCGGCCCTGATGGAATGGCGATCAAAAATTATAACAGGAAAAAAGAGAATAAAACCAAAGCGTGTTAAAAGAACATATAGGTGACAGACACCTAAAGATTGGCTAATTCATTTAGAACATTATAAGTACGCAAAGTACGCAAAATTCCAACTAAACAAACATTATTCTAAATTCACAAATCTGGAACATTAAGACAATTGCACAGGTGGCTAACACGCTATTAATATAAGGATACCCGTAGGCAAAACTGGTTACATTTGATCATAAACCCCCCTAACTAAAATAAAGTTAGGGGGGGCAATCTTCTTGGGACTTTGGTGTGGGGGAGTAGCGGGGGTGGGGGAGTGGCTTGCGTATCTGCCATTTTGGGAGCGACCAGTCAACTTCGGAATAAAAAGGTCTAATTAAGGGTCAGATAGGGGCCAAGCTCTGAGGCCCTGCGTCCTTCCGAGGGGTAAGTAGACCAGACTGGGACTACAAGCTCCTCCCTCCCGGAAAAAACGCGGCCCAGCTCGGGGCTTAGACAAAAGTGTCAGCACTAGACACAGGTGAGCCCGGCCCCGGAAGGGAGGAGGCCACTAGCCCTTTTCAGGGCTAATAGTCATAAACCACGAAAGTGTATACATGACTTTAATGCATAACAAGAAGAAGAAATCTGGATACCGGAGCGGCTGGCGGGTTGTTGAACAGAGCGGACGTGTTTTTCTTAGCTCCTGGACTTTAAGGATAATATTGGATGATTCGCTACACATTAAGGATATTACACTAGGAAAAGCTAAGGTAAAGTAAAATCTACTCAAATCTACTTAAATCCACTAAATTTATAAAAGTCTATTTAAAAATCTACTTTACCTCATAACTATAAATTAATTGCCGTTATATAATCACTAAAACCAACTAGTACTGAATTTTACCACCCCAAACAACTCTTACTACAACCAACGATGTAAATGTACCCTCCTATACAAATTTTACAAACTATTTAACATACTGAATAAAAACCAAAACTATTAACTAAAAATTCCTTTGTTCCTTTGTTCTTACGGAAAAATTCCTTTGTTCCTTTGTTCTTACGGAAACAAACACGTGGGCAGCCAAAAATATTTACTGTACAGTGGTACTACTCCACAACAATAACCTCAAACAATATACTATAAATACTTAATCATACAACCCCACATGAATTTACATTAAAATATTTATGGAAAAATAAAAATTTAAATTTAAACTCTAGCCAACAGGTAAATTCCCCTCTCAACATACTGGGTTAATATTATACCAGCTTACAAATCAGATAACACGAAATACATAAACCTAAAACTAAGGCTGCATCTGATTGACCGATAATTGCCGCGCTTAATCACAAAAGAAAACATACAATCTTGAGCTAAAAGAAGGATTGAAAACTAAAATCTATACCAACCAATCAAAATTTAGCACTGGAATGACGTACACAAGAAACGCAACTTTAGTACAAACGCTTCCACATTACTACTAATAAATATACACTATTTTCCAAATTAACGAGGAATAATTACAATCTGAAGCATCCAATATTATAAAATATAAAACTAAAAGGAATAATTTAGATCCATTGTAATAAGAACCCTAGGAATTATTACACCTTACCTTTAGTCAATGTAGCCTTAGTTATTTATAACATACATATACTATATTTGTACTTTAATTTTCCTTATAATAACTATATATACTCTAATTAGTATTGATAACCATCTATAATACTACAACTAAGCACATAATAAGAATGAAATACCATAAAACATAATTTTATTATAAAACCAAAATAGAAAACAAATTGAAATAGAATAGGATTGAAAATTCGGCTTTTATCATCCAATCAAAACCGACGAGACAACAACCTTATAATTTTGAATCATCCAATATTACTAAATCAAAAATGCAAGAATAAAGAAGAATCAAAAGAGATGCCTACAACAAACCATCAACAAGAACAAATCATCAATATCAAATAAAGGGATTCAATAAGCCTGTATTGGAACCATAATAACCCATCCCCGCATACAAACATATACATAACTGCAAGCACCATACCTAGTCCATACCATAAAACAGGCGCAAGGACTCATGCTAGCACAAGCCTGGGTGGATCCTGACTCCTATAAGCACTATATATATATATATATATATATATATATATATATATATATATATATATATATATATATATATATAGGATAAGATTTCCCACCATGGCAAGGACAAAAAGGTCAAGGCCGATATGGGAAAATCAGGAACCTCCCACCTGATAGCCCTAACTCCCAAGAGCGGAGTAGCCCGATTAGCCTGACGCACACAAAGACCGAAGAGTAACCTGGTAAAGGCTACAATCACAAAAGTGAACGGAACGGACAAACAATTAGCGATGGACAGTCCGGGCCGCGTGGCCAACTGTTCGAAAATAACTCTACAACCTATGTCTTCACTTTGGCCCGGAAGACCCAACATTAAACGAGATCCTTTGGAAAGGCAGTCAAAATTAAAAACCAAACATTGTCAAGCGGTGATAAATGTCAAAATTAGGTGACATACACCTAGATATTGAGTTAATTTTTTAGAACCATATAAGTACGCTAAGTACACAAAATTCAACCTCATCAAAATATATTCAAAATTCACAACTCAGGAACATTTGGATAATTGAATAGGTGGCTAACACATCATTGGTATAGGGACACCCGTAGGAAAAACTGGTTAAATTTGACAATAATCCACCTGAGATAAAGTTAGGTGAACTTAGATATTGGGGACTTTAGTAGGCGGGAGTTGAGGCGGAAGGCCGTTACGCTCTGTTACAATACGCAGCCAACCAAAGGGTCAAAGGTCAGCAAATGCAAATAAAGGTCAGCACCACGACCAAAAGCCCAGCCCTAGGGCTAAGCGCCTCCCTGGATAGCAATGTTATCGAAAGATAACATCCGGCCAAGGCGGTGAGCCACCAGGGGGGTTAATAAGCCCACGCGCCGGGGCAAAAGTGTCAGCACTGGACACTGGTGAGCCCGGCCCCGGAAGGGGGAGAGGCCACTAGCCCTTTTCAGGGCTTAAAATCATAAAACACTAGAATATATACATGACTGTAAACACATATAAAACAAACAAACAAACAAATCTTGCTACCCATCACACACACACACATACACACACACACCCATCGTTGACCTGTGAACATGAACAATAGTATTGCAAAGATGTTGTAGCTCCCAATGCACCTGAAGTATACGAGACGCCTCTCGGATGAGGTTGTTATGGAGGCCATTTCAAAGAAAGCCAGAATAAAAAGAAGATAAATAAAAAGAGAAGAAGGAAAGGATCTTGCCTCACCTCTTGCCAAGATCATTGTGTGAAGTCAATCCTGAGATGAGGACACCAGTAATTCCACAACCAATACTTCCACAACAACGACATCCACAAGTTATAACACAAGTATCAAGAGTCGCTGTCCCTTAGACAGAAAATGGGAGGAGGAAGCATTGGAAGAATTGGAGAGACAGCGACAAGAGTGGGAGCCGCAGAGACCTTATCATCATCCCCGGGTGTGGCATAGAAGAAGACAAAGGGAACCACATGTCTCACTATCCCACAAACTTGAGGACTGGGATAGTGAAGCTACTCAAGGTCTGTCTGCGCTCAAAGCCCTCTCAGCCACAAACACTAATTGGGAACAGGAGTAGAGCCGTCGTTGTGTGTGTGTGTGTGTGTGTGTGTGTGTGTGCGTGTGTGTGTGTGTGTGTGTGTGTGTGAGGCCAGACCTGGGAGGTGCCACCATTAGCCAGGTGCAATTGGAGTTATTAAAAACAGCCATTCTCAGAGGAGTACAGATTTCATGAGAAAAAAAAAAACACTATTGAAGTTGCCAATCTGTGTGAATGTAGTGTGACTATAAAGACTCTCCTTTAGTGATGTGTGTGTGTGTTTTATGTTCGCGTACGTTTCCGTGGATAGTAGATATGGTGTGTGTTTTTTTTTCTCGTCCAGTTTGTGTGAATAGTTTATTATGCATGTTTATGTGCATAGTAGATAATATGTGAAGCGAGTGTAAGTTATGCTTTCCTTCATATCCGTGCTTGAAGTATATAAATGCATAGCGTTCGTAAATAGCGCCATTCTACACAGAATAAAAAAATGGATCTATTTAACAGATTAAAAGACAGTTGCTACAGGATAATGGATACGTACTGGATAGGCTTAAAAAGGAGTGGAGGTCCCAAGCTTTTATTCAAAGTCAGACATACGATTAACCACTGCAATTACCTGCCTATTAACTTTCTGTAGCATTCTTTACCATATTTTAGTATTTTTAAACTGTAATATAGTATACTATGAATCGAGTAAGATACATATTTTTATATCTGATTCATGGTTTGTACTTGATATTTCGGTCCAACTTCCTAGTAAAGGACAAAAGAACTCCAATATTATCTCACTCACCGGAACACTTAGCTTTTGTTATGACGAGGAAGAAAAATACATTTAATATTTATATGACAAAACACCGAACTCGAGATGGTGATTTGTGGTGTACCCTGAATCTCAGGCTTCCTCAAAAGTTTATTGATTCACAAAATCCTCTTAAAGGCAATGAAGTTTGACATTAGACCCAGAAATCACGTTTCTGTAAATAAAATTGGGCTTTTCTGGTGTTTGAGGCACAAAAAGAAGCTTAGAAACAAGAAATTTTAGTATGCCACATTTCTTATTTTGAGAAGAACTCCTAAATCAACCACTCCTAACTTACGCCACAGGTTAGTTGTTGTTGATATAAATAAATTAGATGGGGTTTGGCAACCAATACAATTATTTTCAAATTGAATGGTTTATAAATAACTTTGCACTGGGTAAAAACGACCTATATGACAAAATACAAATTATACGATGATTTACAAAACGACACCTTGTTTTCCTTTACATTAATTTATATTTTGTTTTCTAAACGGCCATAGTATCTCCAATAAATCGAACAGAATTTTATAAAACAAATTTAAAAAAAGAAAATCCACCTAATGATGAAAAATTAAATGGTATGTCTTTTATTCATAGTCAGACATGTTTAACAACTGCAATTTCCTACCAATCGATTCACTTTCTGTAAAATTGTTTTATAATTTTTAGTATTTTAAACTGTAAAATAGTTTACTGTACATCGATTAAGATAAATATTTTCCATATCTGATTCATTGTTTGTACTTGATATTTGGGTCCTTCCTAGTAAAGGACAGGATGACTCCAATATTATCTCACTCGCTTTTGTTATGACGAGGAAGAAAAATACATTTAATATTTATATGACAAAACGCCGAACTGGAGATGGTGATTTGTGGTGTACCATGAATTTCATCCTTTCTCAAACGTTGTTTTACGATATCCTTTCAAAGGCAAAGACGTTTGAAATTAGACCCGTAAATCACGTTTTTGTAAATAACTATGAGCTATTGTGGTGTTTGAGGCACAAGACTAAGTTTAGAAATAAGAAATTTTAGAATGTCATATTCTTTATTTTGACAAGAACCCCTGCATCTACCACTCCCGAACTTTAGCCCTTCATGGTCATTGTTGACATAAATAGACTAGATGGGGTTTGACAACTAAGAATTTTTTTTCGAATTGTATGGTTTATAACTGACTTTGCAGTTTGCATGAACGACCTATATGACAAAATACAAATTATTCGATGAATTACAAAGCAACACTTTGTTTCCTTTTAAATATTATTGGAGCTTCTATGGCTGTTTAGAAAACAAAATATTTTGTTTTCTAAGCGGCCATAGTAGCTCCAATAAATCAAAACAAGATTACTTTTACTAAATCAATATGAAATATTGAAAATAATAAAATGCCACCACCACGAAAAATTAAATGGTCTGTCGCTCTTTTGCCTATCTGTCTGTTTGTTCACTTGCTTTAACATACTTGTGATTCTTTATTTGTAAAATTTTATGTTATGCTCAAGTTGCAAATGTAGTGCACTGCGGAGTGAATAAGATGAATATTTTATAGATTGGGTTTAAGGGTTTTTTGTTGAACACAACGGTGATATTATTTAGGACAAAACTTCCTAGTAAAGGACACCGGTAAATCCATAATTATTTTACATCCAAGATTGTTACTAGGCTGAACATGTGTCCTTTGTTACGGCAAGGACAAAATACATATTTATTGGTTCTATGTTACAAGCCGAACTGGAGATGATGATTTGTAGTGTACACTGAATCTCATGCTTTCTCAAAAGTTATTTGTTTTACGATATCCTATTGAAGGCAATGAGGATTGAAATTAGACTCATAGATCACGTGTCCGCACACACAACAAATAACTATGAGCTATTCTGGTGTTTAAGGCATAAGACGAAGTTTAGAAATAAGAAATTTTAGAATGCCATATTCTTTATTTTGAGAAGAACCCCAATATCTAACTTTAGCTCTTGATGGTCGTTGTTGACATACATATATTAGATGGGGTTTGTCAACTAAGAAAATGATTTTCGAATTGTATGGTTTATAACTGACTTTGCAGTTTGCATGAACGACCTATATGACAAAATACAAAGTAAATTAAACGATGATTTACAAAATGGTACCTTATTTTCTTTAACATTAATAGATATTTTGTTTTCTAAACGGACATAAATCAGAACCAGTTTACCTTTACTAAATAAATATGAAATATTGGAAAAGAAACAAATTCCACCACCATGAAAAATTAAATGGTCCATTATATTGATTCATCTATCTATCGCTCTGTCTATCTGTCTGTTTACTTGCTTTAACATACTTGTGATTTTTTATTTTGCAAAATTGTATGCTAGGTTCAGGTTGCAAATATATTGCACTGCGGAATGAATAAGATAAATATTTTACATATTGTGTTTAAGGGTTTTGTGTGAGCACAACGGTGATATTAATTAGGTCAAAACTTCCTGGTAAAGGACACCGGTAAATCCAAGATTTTTTCACTTGGTTGAACATATGTCCTTTTGTTACGTCAAGGACGAAAATACATATTTATTGGTTCTATGCCACCAGCCGAACTGGAGATGGTGATTTGTGGTGACCATGAATCTCATGCTTTCTCTAAAGTTAATTGTTTTACTATATCCTATCAAAGGCAATGGAGATTGAAATTAGACTTATAGATCACATTTCAAGGTACAAAACCAAGTATAGAAATAAGAAATTTTAGAATGCCATATTTTTATTTTGAGAAGAGCTCCTAAATCTACCACTCCCGAACTTTAGCCCTCGATGGTTGTTGTTGACATAATTAAATAGATTAGATGGGGTTTGAGAACTAAGAAAATTATTTTCGAATTGTATGGTTTATAATTGATTTTGCAGTTTGCATGAACGACCTATATGACAAAATACAAAGTAAATTATACGATGAATTACAAAACGGGACCGTGTTTAATTTTACATTAATTTATATTTTATTTACTAAACAGCCATAGTAGCTCTAATAAATCAGAACAAATTTACTTTGATGAAATCAATATGAAATAGTGAAAAATAAAAATAAAAATTAAATTGTCGGACATTCTATCTATCCATCTATCTGTCTGTTTATATGTCTGTTCACTTGCTTTAACATACATCTGATTGTTTATTTGTAAAATTTTATGTTATCTTCAAGTTGCAAATATAGTGCACTGCGGAGAGAATAAGATAAATATTTTACATATTGTGTTTAAGGGTTTTGTGTGAGCACAACGGTGATATTAATTAGGTCAAAACTTCCTGGTAAAGGACACCGGTAAATCCATGATTATTTCACTGACTGAACTTACGTCCTTTCTTACGACTAGGACGAAAATATACATTTATTGGTTACATGCCAAAAGCCGAACTCGAGATGGCGATTTGTGATATACCATGAATTTCAGGCTTCCTCAAAACATCAATAGTTTAATAAATCTACTTAGAAGGAAAAAAGTTTGAAATTTGACCCATAAATCACGTTTCACTAAATGACTATGGGATATTCTGGTGTTTGAGGCATAAGATAAAGCTAAGTATCAATGAATTTCAGAATGCCAAATTCTTCATTTTGACAACTACCCTTAAATATTTATGTCGTTGCGTTTGCATAATGAGTTCAAACGAGCAATCTCGCAATTTCAGTCGGAACAGGACATCCTTGAATCTGAATTATGCCCTCTCATTTTAACCTTTTTCTGTCCACAAAGTATTATCACGGGGAGTTAATGCATTTCAACTATTCTTGAGTTGTTGAATAGGCCAGTCACGCAAACCACGTGACAAGGTCAAGATAGGTATATGTATATTATGCGTATTCCTGTACATGCTGATGAATGTCAAGGATTTAAATTTCATTATATCATTCCTTTATTCCTTCCTTTGTTCCTCATAAACATGATTCTAGTGATCATGCATACAATTAAAAAGCGTTAAACGGAGATCCACTGCAAAGAGAATAACATCAGCACAGTGTGTACGACTGTTATGGTTACGTGTTGAATTCCATGGATATTTACTTAAGAAAAGTGAATGTGAAAATAATTTAGTAAATATTGAATTCTTTATTAAAAAATTTAAGACAATATAAAATGATAACAGTGATGATGATGATGATGATAATAATGATGATGATAATGTTTATGATGACATTTTTTATGATGATAAAGCTCCAAATACTCTTTCCCAAACTGGCCCTTCTAGGTAGCTAAATAACGTATCTAACCATTACAATTTTGGGTTTCTATACTTCTTTACAATGATTTTGCATTGAGTAACCATTGAGACTACTTCATCGAAATCCATGTTCTTTGGAAATCCCCTGAACAATTCGAATAGTAAAGGCAAAATGTAACCCGCCTTGACTGAATAGTTGGAGTTTAGGACTCTAGTCTTGAGTTCGAAACCTAGATTACGGAGCAGCAGAGATGTTGAACCCTACAAGGTTGTGCCAGGAGGACCTTTTGTCCCAACTATGAGAAACAAACGGCTATTCTTTATTATTTGTTCTCATTAACGTACACAAATGATGAACTCAATCATTGAGTACACAGCCTGTCTGCTGATCATCTCTTTGTTAAATAACTTAGATGAGAAGCGAGCACATAACTTTACCTTATTTTTGAAAAAAATGGGTTCCTACGAAGGCTGAAAAAAATGAATTTGATTTAATAATGAAAACTTCTCTAATTGACTATTTTGTTTTGCTCGTGGTCATTCTGCTGCTATAAATTAACCAAATATTTTATCTAAACCCACACGATACCATGATCTTGGATCGTGTAAGTTTATCGTTATAAATCCAAATGGAACAGCTTGTGCTTTAGAAAAGAATTTTTAAATTTAATCATATCCATGTCCCCTGAACACCAATTATAATAAAAATTGTGCAAAGTATAATTATCTACGCCATTAAACACAACCAAAATATTACAGTTATCTCTGATCACCTTAGGTATCTGAGTATATCTCTGAGTAACATAAATCACGTCAGTATTTTATGTCTTCCTCGAGAAAATATTCTAGCTGGATTGGATTGTTTGTCCAGCATCACATAATCGTACACTACGAGGTTATTAATGAATCCATCTAAGTCATCTACGGATGGAGTTTCATAAGTATCGGTTATAGAATCAATGATATCATTTTTGTCTAGCAATTTCGCATTTTGATTAAAATCTTTAAGTACTTCGTAACATCGTTGATCATCTACAGATGGCGCTACTAAATACAATTTATTCCACTTGAGTCATCGCATTATTAAAATAAGCAATAATTGCGTCTTACCATTTCCGAACGGACCTATTATGATTATTCTGATAGAATTTGGTAACTCGGGATAGTGCCTTACTGGCTCTTGTTTTCGTGTCGCAGAAAAGTCAATTATATCCATATAATAATATTATGAGTTTATATTTCGTTCGATGTAGAGCAACAACACCCACAATTGGATTGACAACAATAACAACAAAAAATAAGACACGCGCACTCACAAGCAAGTGTACAAAATGTGGTACAAGCAAATACAAATTTGTATCCGCGAGGCGTGGTGGTGATATAGCTGAATCGCTAGGGAAATTACCAGAAACTCCATGGGCAAAATACCCTGGTGAGAAACAGCTTCAGGGATATAATTATTGTGGTCCTGGAACTCGTCTCAATATCAGACTCGATAACCAAGATCAACCAAAACCTGGAGAGTATCCAGTAAATAAGATTGATCAAGCGTGTCACATTCATGACGTTGCTTATAAAAATCAGATGTGCAATAACGACATCTCGCAGATATAAATTTGATTTACGCGTTAAATTCTATACCTAATAAATCTCTCAGAGAATCTCTCGCTAGCTTCCTAATAAAATCTGTTATGAAAGGTAAAATAATGATAGGGGCTGGTAATTAATCAACTGATTATTATAATGGAATCTGTTTATTAATTCCCCGAGAGGATTTTGGAGAGGTAAATCAGCGATTAACTAACTTGCCGCTTCAGCAAAAGTTTCGCGTGATGCTGCTGAAGCGTGGTTAGCACGACAGACAATATGGCAAATCTTTCTAAATCCACATAAAAAAAATTCAATACGCACATTTCGATGTCACTGTTCCTAATGGAGTTCATCAAGCGGAAATCTTGTTTTTGCCACACGATACCATTAAAACAGGTAGACGTCAAAACACATACAGACACGCTTTAACCGTCGTTGAAGTTGCGAGCAGATATAGATATAAAGAATAGCCGCTATCAACAAAGACAGCATCTGCGTTTAAACAAATTTATCAGCGAGTACCCTTACAATGGCCAAAACTACTACAGGTTGAGCCTGGCAAATAATTTCTTGGTGCATCATCATCGCTGATGAACATGCACAATGTTAAAATCAGACAAGGACACACGGAGATTCATCGTTATCAGGCAATCGTTGAACGATTTAATCAAACACTTGCTGAGCGATTATTTGGGTATCAATATGCAAAGGAAATATCTACAGATGCAAGATCTCGTGAATGGGTTGCGAGGTTACCGAGTGTGATAGCTGCGCTGAAAAAGGAAGTTACTCGTGCAACTTCTATGAAACCGTCTGATGCGATTACAAAAAATATATACCGATTAAACGTAAATCTATTTCTCAACCAATACTAGGCAATGTTACAGTTAGATATTTATACGAACCTGGCGAACTCGAAGGAGGTAGAAAAAGAGCAACTGATCCAATTTGGAGTTTGACCACACACACAATATCCAGCGTGGTAAGGTCCACGGGTAGATCTGCAATCTACAGATTAGATTCAACTGCTCCTCGGCATGAATTTGTACGCGAACAATTTCAGATAATTCTTGAGGACACGCAATTATTACCGAGTAAACTTTTATAAACTCGCAGCCCCTCGACGTCCATTGCACTCCAAACAGGTCAGCATCTCATTTTCGCGCGTGTGACCAAGACTATTATTAATTCTATCAATCGTAAATTGTCTTGGGTTATTGCTCGACTACTGCACGATTTGCAAAAGATATTAAATCGGTGAATAAAGAATCTAGAGAAGAAATTATGTTTAAGTAAATTTATTCCGCTAGTAAATATTTTTACATAGCACCACCCTCAGTGAAATGTTCCGCTGATGGTGTTATTAGATCTACTTGTTCCTTAAAATTTGGACAGAAAATTATGTTCCAGTACCTAGATGATTAACAAAGTCTCAGATTAAAAGAAACAACTATATACCATAGGACAAATCATTATGAAATGCATAAATTCGTCCTCATGTTAATAAAGTCTCAGATTAACAAGCGCAACAAAGTAACATTTACAACTTGATAATCCTGCTAGTGGTCTTATTCAATGATAATAGGCAACTTTCCCCATGTAGCAATCAGAGTAACTGGCAAAAATACTGTATTTATCATTTACATAAACTCCGCGTATATCCTGTACTGTATTCATCGTTTACATAAATCTACGCAGACAGGTTTTACAAAGTGCATTACAGGCAATTCAGATTTTATCATCTAGTGATTGGCCGTCGGTCTGTATTGATTTTTTCAACAGGGAAATCAACGTGTATGCATTTCACAATGAAAATGTGGTTTCTGTTTAAGAGAAATTGACTATATAATAAATACACGCATTATATGCGACTATATCATGATAAGGGTTGTTATCGTCGGGGGCAGATGTGGGAGATAAGCACCTGCTTCCTCTACAAATCCCCCAATGGCTTGCGTCTGAAATAGCCTCTGACAACCAAATCCAGCTTCAGGCCTTCAGGGATGGCTTAACTACTAAGCCCGGCGGAACCTGTTTAAACTAACTGGAGAAGGGATGGCAGGCGAGTTTCTGGTGCCTCAAAAATAGATGCTTCGGGCAGATGGGGCCCGTGAACCTTGGGTGGTAGCTTGTCTAGAAGAAGGTAAACTCTGACTTCAAACCTTCCCTGCCTTGCGACTATACCCATACATGGGAAAGGCTAAGGGAGTAAACCGGAGACGGAGTCTCTAAGGCGACTTGTCACTGCTTTTAGTGACATCTCGGAAACTCCTGCGACTTCGCTGGTGCCATAAACTATCGGCTTGTCCTTTCCCTTGGATCCACCAGCTGAGTGAAGAGGGGTAATCAGTTGCATGGGCAACAGCTGATTCTCCATATAATCCTGCCCAGGCTTGCGCCCTGGAGAGGACACTCCAGCATCGCTTCACAGCGTAGACACAACAGGGGAAGCAACAGTTACCGGTTATAAGTCACCACCCGATTGGCGTAGAGTTAGACGCCAGGGGTTGCTTCCGACGGTGGGAGAGAACAACAGGTCTCATTGGACAGCTATCAACAAATCAACAAGCCTCAAGCTTAGTACCTAGAACTGGGCTCTCAGATGATCTCCAGGCAATCAGTGATGTTCGAAAGACTAAAGTCATCAACGACGAACTCGCAAGACTCCATGTCGATATCGCCTCACTTCAAGAGACACGGCTATCAGATTCTGGATCCTTCAGAGAAAATAACTACACGTTCTTCTGGTAAGGAAAGAGCATAGACGAAGTTAGGGAGTATGGTGTTGGTTTTGCTGTCAGAAACTCACTGCTGGCCACGATATGAACATTGCCAACAAGGAAACTAAAGACTGCTATCTCTTTGCCTCCACACAACAACCGGGCTAGTTAATCTAATCAGTGTTTCCGCTCCCACACTCAGTGCCACCACAGATACCAAGGATGCGTTTTACGAGCTCGACTCGCTCATCGACAAAATTCCAAAGGAAGAGAACTTGATATTACTGGACAACTTTAACGCTAGGGTGGGCGCCGTTCACGAGTCCTGACCTTTGTGTCTCGGCAAGTTTTGCATTGGGAAGATGAATGAAAACTAGCAAAGTCTACTAGAAATGTGCTCGTACCACAACCTCAGCATCATCAATTCATTTTTTTTCAGACAAAACCACAGCACAAAGTGTCTTGGAGGCATCCCCGATCTAAGCACTATCATCAGCTGGACTAGATCATCACAAGACGTTCAGCCATGAAAGGTGTGCAGCTTACTCGTACATTCCACGGCGCTGACAGCGACACCGATCACTCACTAGTTTGCTGTAAATTTTAGCTTCAACCAAAGAAGATACACCACTCTTAGCAAGTGGTAAACCACACATTGATGTGAGCAAGACGTCATATCCAGACAAGGCTGAAGAGTTCACTTACGCCCTCTCCACGGCATTCAGTTCAAAACCTCCCTACGGCAGTGCCAAAAAGAGATTGGACAACATCAGAGATACTGTGTACAGCACAGCCACAAGGATCTTTGGTAAGAAGCAGACAAAGAACAATGACTGGTTTGACGCCAATTCCTCCACACTCATGCCAGCAGTGAGAAGAGAGTCGCAGTGCCCACCTGAAATACAAGTGTCCACCCTGCCAGAGGACAATACACGCATATAGGTCTACCAGAAGCAAAATGCAGAGGTTAGCACGGCAGTGCGCCAATGAATGATGGCTTCTGCTCTGTCAGAGCATTGAGTCAGTGTAACAAGATAACCGAGTTTGGGATTTTCGGATTAATAACAAAACACCATTGATGGGAATGCAATACAATGTTTAATGTTTTATGGTGGTATGAAACGAAATATTATAGACACGTGCTTGCACTGGGTCCCAATATGAGACTAATTAACATAATAAGCACGATCTTTAAATGCAACAAATATGTTACCGAGACAAATGAATCAAACGATCCACGGTATATCACAAACAGAAATATGATCGTAAATACGAATAATGTTATGTTCAAAATGACGAATTGATATAATGGCTAAAGTATGATTGTTCGTTCAAAAATAACGAATTGCAAGTTTTACTCATACCAGTAAAACGAATAATGGTTCGTTCATAATAACGTCTTGATAGTTCTACAAACAAACGAGATTTCGCTCAAACTAGCGAAGTGATAGATTTTACTCACGATAGCAGAAACACTGGATATTACAAAAAACCCTGCATTAGCCCACGGCTAAAATACTATGTATCTGGAGCAATGTAGACACTCTCTGATTCCAAGCAAAGATTTGTAGTCACCGACCACCATTGATTCCTGGGTTAGACTATCAGCGTCCACCACGTTGGTCCGCCACGCTTGATCAACCTCAACCCGACTAGCAACGTTGAAATATTCGAATCACTCGAATACACAAGCACAGCACCCCTCAGCACTGCACACGTAGCTCTACACTGCTGTACGGCACGACACAGCAGCACACCACAGCATACGCCCTCACAGTACAGACAGCTGTACACGGCACAAACTGCTGCACCCGGCACAAACGGCTGCACACTGCACCAACACAAACACAGACAGACAGCTCTATAGCTGGAGGTTTGGGTCTCAGTAGACAGACGTCCGATTGACAGAACGGTCAGTAATGTAATGTTTTCGTTACAGTTTGAATCATATATACACAGGCAATGTAGCTCAACATCGTCCGTGTAATCCATGTATTCGGTTTTTCCAGCCCGAAGCACTTCGCACGTGCCGAGCAAGGAAGAACCGAATTCACTATTTTTCGAAATGTATAATATACATTGATCACCCTCGGGTATCATTGTACACTAAAAGCGAAACCCTACTACGTTTACTTAATTAAAAAAAAACACACATTTATACAATTCCTTGACAATACCTCCCCCTTAAAAAGGTGGCAACACTTTTAGAAAAAGTCACGGAATGTGAACCTGAAACATTTATTAAAACAGTCAATCCTGAACCCTGAAAATAATCTGTTAATTACACCCTACTTAAAAAATCAGCACCAACATTTTCCGACCCTCGAATCGCCTCGATCTTGAAACTATACGGTTGCAAAGATAACGCCCAGCGCATTAATCTTGCGTTGGCGACCTTCGCTTTGTTCAGATACAAGAGCGGCTGATGGTCCGTCTGCAAGGTAAATTCCCTCCCAAAAAGGTACGTATGGAATTTTCCTATTCCCCATACTAAGGCTAGGCACTCCTTCTCAATCACGGAGTAATTTTGCTCCCTAGGAAGCAGTTTCCTACTTGCATAAACAATGGGCAATTTCACCCTCTCCTGCTCCTGTAGCAAAACAGCCCAAAGTCCCGTAACGGACGCATCAGTCCTCAACACAAAAGTTTTATTCAATTCTGGCAACTTTAAGATTGGTGCACTTATCAGTCTTTGTTTCAAAGCGTTAAACGCATTTTCCTGGCAAACACCCCAGGGAATTTTATTCGGTTGTCCTTTCTTTGTCAGGTCTGTTAATGGGCTGGCAATAGCCGCAAAATTGGGGACAAATTTCCTATAAAACCCAATCAAACCTAAGAAAGATCGAAATTGTTTCTTAGTTTCCGGTCTAGGTGCATCTTTAATCGCACCCACTTTGTCTGGGTGGGGTTTCAATTGGCCTGGTCCACTTACAAGATGTACCAAACATTCAAGGTTAGAGTACCCTACATTACATTTTGTGGGCTTAACTGTAAGATTAGCTTTACGAAGTCTGTCAAATAAATCCCTTAATGTCTGAACATGTTCTTCCCAGGCATACGTGTAAACGAAGATATCATCCACAAAACTGTCGTCGTTTTCCATACCGTTAAGTAACTTGCGCATAAGACGAACGCACGACGCGCCGGCGTTAACTAAACCGAAAGGCATGACCCTGAATTGTTAGAGACCTTTTGGAGTCGCAAATGCCGTTAACTCTCGGGCATTGTCGGCGATTGGAACTTGCCAATATCCTTTGGTAAGGTCAAACTTAGAAATAAATTTATAGCCTGCCAATTTCGAAAATAAGCTTTCCATATCTGGCATAGGCTCTGCGTCAAACACGGTGATTTTATTCAACTGCCGAAAGTCAATACAAAAGCGGTTTGTCCCGTCCTTTTTTCTGACCTACACAACGGGGGATGAGTATGGGGAATTGGAAGGTTCGATCACTCCCAGGTCTAACATTTTTCCCACTTCATCATTGACAGTCTCCCGTGCATTAAAGGGTATTGGGTATCCCTTAATTCTGATCGGTTCTAATATATTCAACTTGATCTCATGTTGAATCAATCCAGTCCGGCCTGGTTTGTCAGTAAACACGTCTGTGTATTTGGACACTACCCGCATGATCTGTGTACGCTGAACCTCAGATAAATCTGGGCATACACTGATCTGGTCTACACCCTCTTTCCCTACGACGCTGGGGTAGTCAAGGGATAATTCGGTACTGGAGACGAATTTCGATTCGTCACACGACCTATCCTCTATCACCGCCAAGCATACTACATTCAAGACCCCTTTATCAATAGCCTGACTAGATCTATGTATGCAGAGTTTTAGCATATTAGCGTGAAATATTTTGGACCTACCTTCCATGTCGATAACGTAGTCCATCTCGCCTTTCACGTGTTTGACTTCATATGGTCCCTTCCATTGGACTAGCAGTTTGTTTCTGTTCGTAGGGAGAAGCACCAGCACTTGATCACCTACGTTAAACCTCTTGCACCGCGTTCCCCTGTTGTAATACTTCGCGTGTCTATGACTCGATTTCGCGAGTTCGTCTTGCGCCATTTGGCATGTCTTTCTATAATCTTTCGCGTAGATCTACAACGTATTGGTAAGTGGTCTTGACCTCTTCATTCGCGACTTCACTCGACCACAATTCGCGTAAGATACGCATAGGACCACGAACTGTCCTACCGTACAACAGTTCGAACGGGGAGAAACCCAAACTTTCGTGAGGGACCTCGCGATTGGCGAACAGGATTGCGTTTAGATACCTATCCCAATCCTTAGGTCTTTCTGCGCACATCCGTCGCAACATTTGCTTTAACGTCCCGTTAAATTTCTCTACTAACCCGTTGCACATAGGATGGTATGGTGTTGTGCGCAACTGTTCAAGGGACAACAACCTACTTATTTCCGCCATGAGATCTGAGGTGAATTGCGCCCCACAGTCTGTAAGAATCTCTTCGTGCACTCCTACCCTGCTAAACATGTTTACGAGCGCTTCGGCTACACGTTCAGTCTCATTTGAGGGTAAGGCTATGGCTTAAGGGTACCTAGTCGCGTAATCAACCAGTGTTAGGATGTAACGGTTTTTACGTTCCGTGTACGGAAATATGGGCCCTACGATGTCAACAGCTACTCTTTTAAACGGATTATCTATCAGGGGCATCTGACCTAACGGTATTCTAGTTATCTTGCCTTTAGGGACAGTCTTTTGGCAAACATCGCACGAACGGCAAAACCGCGCTACTTCGCCATTGACCCCAGGCCAATAGAATTCCCTGGTCACCCTATCCGATGTTTTCCTTACACCTAAATGACCGGCCATACTTGATTCATGCGCGACCTTGAGTACATGCACCCTAAATTTCTTGGAAACAACTAAATGCTGCTGTTTCCTACCATCAGGAGTAGTATACTCTCTATTCATGAAGCCTTTACGCTTTAGAAACGTGGAGGACCCCCCGTTCTTGTACTTTATCACGCTACCCGACAATATTTTCTCCCTGATCGCGTGTAACGTCTCGTCTCGTTCTTGCTCGTTTAGAAATTCGTCGCGGAAGATATCAGTAATGGCGTCAGGTACTTTCAATTTCCGTAGGGGTTTGTTATCCCCCTTTACCTGAGCTCTAGTCTGCACTGCTTGGATGATTGGGAATCTGAAATCCGACATGATCGGGAGTCTAGATCCCTGTACATTGCCAATGGTCAGTTCATAGATCGGATTTGCTATGCACAACGCTTCAACGGTTCCGGTCAGAAAAGGTGTTTCAATTTCTATCCTTGCGACCGGAACATGGTTGATTATTTGGTCCAGTAGCATACATGGCGATTTGAACCTCAGCAATTGGTCATCGCGAACGAGGCTCCGTTTCACGACTACGCTAGTGCACCCAGTGTCTCGAAAACGGTCACTTCATGGCCATTTAAAGTGCCATTCGCCGTCGGTACCCTTGCTTCTGGGAAAATATATGTACCGATCGATTGGATAGGGTCTCGACCGATCCCTGCACGCATTACTGGCTTATACGCTGCTTCCCGGTTAGCTGGCTGGGAAACATCGAATTTTCTATTTATCGACCGCCTGCCTTCAATGGCTACTGCGACTCTCTGGACTGATCCCTTCCGTCTTGGACAATTGGGGGAGATATGACCCCACTCCTTGCAAGTGAAACAATGTTTGTCCTTATACCTCCCCTGGTTATTTCTACTAGGTTTTTCAGGTTCCCTTTGTTTTGGGTCCCTAGCCTGATGACCGCTTTTTCCATCTCGCGAGATAACGTTCTGGGACCCCCCCCGAGCTTCAGCAAATAGGTCCGCCTGTGTGGCCATGTCATATATACTAGTGAAGGATCGTTCCTTCAAGAACAAGTACAACTCTTTGCCACAAGTTGTTAATAACTGGTCCCGAAGCAAAAAGTCCATAAGACCCTCGAATGTCTTCACGACTTTACCACATTCCACCCATCGCTGCAAGTAATTGCACGTCCTAGTGACGAATTGAGTGAATGTCTCGCCTCTCTCGGGTTTACTATATTTAAACGTCTTGCGAAACCCTTGCTCGGTTAACTCGTTCTTCTTCAGAAGTGCCTCTTTCAACGCGGGGTAATTAAGGGAATCCGTCGCGGGTAAACGAGAATAAACATCTAAAGCTTTACCCTTGAGCAACGCGCTAAGATGAAGCGACCAATCACCCTTTTTCCATTTTTGTGCAGTGGCGTACCTTTCAAACCTATTAAGATAGCTGTCCATATTATCTTTATCGTCTTCGAATGGGGGTAGTTTTGGACCTCTCAGTTTAAAATCACATTTCCCCTCCCGTTTGGTTTGCAATAGCTCAGAATTTCTTTGAAACTCCTTGTCCCTATTTCTATCTTCTATCTCTAAAGTTTCTAATCTCGCTTGTTTTTCCCTTTCTGACTTACTATGTTCAACTTCTGTTAGTAGTCGTACCTTTTCCCTTTCGGCTTCCCTTTCCCATTCTATCCTTTCCTTTTCAGCATGTTTTTGTAACTATCTTTTCCTTTTCTAATTCTATCTTTTCTTTTTCAGCCTGTTTCTCTAATTCTATCTTTTCCTTTTCGGCCTGTTTCTCTATTTCTATCCTTTCCTTTTCGGCCTGTTTCTCTAATTCTATCTTTTCCTTTTTGGCCTGTTTCTCTAATTCTATCCTTTCCTTTTAGGCCTGTTTCTCTAACTCTATTTTTTCCTTCTCAAAAGCCCTTTGTCTTTCTGCAGCTTCCCTTTCTAATTCTACCAATTCCCGTTTGGCTTCCCTTTTTTTTCCCTCAGGTCCCTTTCTCTAGACTGTTCTTCACGAACAAAATTTCTTAAAGATTCCCCATCGTACCCAAACTGCTTAATCAGTTTCACAAGTTCTTTCAACGAAGACATTTTTTTTTCCAAAAAAATCTGATAGAACCAACCTAAAAGTGCACAATTATTTCAAAAGGTGAAATCTTTACACTTTGAACAACTGAACCGTATTTTCCTTCTCGGATAGCAACAACAACATACAACTGTACGATGAACAAGGCAAATGTAAAATGGCTACTTAACTTACTGTCTTGTCAAGAACGTCTGAAACATACAAAAATAATCATACACTAATAATGAAACAATGTTTTGTTAAATCCGAAGATCCCACTTCTGACACCATTTGTAACAAGATAACCGAGTTTGGGATTTTCGGATTAATAACAAAACACCATTGATGGGAATGCAATACAATGTTTAATGTTATATGGTGGTATGAAACGAAATATTATAGACACGTGCTTGCACTGGGTCCCAATATGAGACTAATTAACATAATAAGCACGATCTTTAAATGCAACAAATATGTTACCGAGACAAATGAAACAAACGATCCACGGTATATCACAAACAGAAATATGATCGTAAATACGAAAAATGTTATGTTCAAAATGACGAATTGATATAATGGCTAAAGTATGATTGTTCGTTCAAAAATAACGAATTGCAAGTTTTACTCATACCAGTAAAACGAATAATGGTTCGTTCATAATAACGTCTTGATAGTTCTACAAACAAATGAGATTTCGCTCAAACTAGCGAAGTGATAGTTTTTACTCACGATAACAAAAACACTGGATATTACAAAAAGCCCTGCATTAGCCCACGGCTAAAATACTATGTATCTGGAGCAATGTAGACACTCTCTGATTCCAAGCAAAGATTTGTAGTCACCGACCACCATTGATTCCTAGGTTAGACTATCAGCGTCCGCCACGTTGGTCCGCCACGCTTGATCAACCTCAACCCGACTAGCAACGTTGAAATATTCGAATCACTCGAATACACAAGCACAGCACCCCTCAGCACTGCACACGTAGCTCTACACTGCTGTACGGCACGACACAGCAGCACACCACAGCATACGCCCTCACAGTACAGACAGCTGCACACGGCACAAACTGCTGCACCCGGCACAAACGGCTGCACACTGCACCAACACAAACACAGACAGACAGCTCTATAGCTGGAGGTTTGGGTCTCAGTAGACAGACGTCCGATTGACAGAACGGTCAGTAATGTAATGTTTTCGTTACAGTTTGAATCATATATACACAGGCAATGTAGCTCAACATCGTCCGTGTAATCCATGTATTCGGTTTTTCCAGCCCGAAGCACTTCGCACGTGCCGAGCAAGGAAGAACCGAATTCACTATTTTTCGAAATGTATAATATACATTGATCACCCTCGGGTATCATTGTACACTAAAAGCGAAACCCGAGCACGTTTACTTAATTAAAAAAAAAAACACATTTATACAATTCCGTGACAATCAGCAGTAGACAAGGGAAACATCAGAGGCATGTACAGTGGCATAAAGAAAGTAATGGGTCCAACAAAGACAGTGATAGCTCCACTGAAGTCTTCTGCAGGCGACATCATTCACGACAAGGGCAAACAGATGGAGCGCTGGGTGGAGTAGTACTCCGAACTGAATTCCAGAGAGAACAACGTGACCAACGCCATTGAAAACCTCTCTTGTTTGACCAAACTGGATGAGAAACCTACTGCGGGAGAACTAAAGTTGACCGTAGAGAAACTGACCACAGGTAAAGCCCCATGGAAGGATGGCATCGCAGCAGACGTCTCAAGTGTAGCAGTAGTGTGCTGTTCACATACCTTTATGATCTTCTCTGCCAGTGCTGGGATGAAGGTGCAGTGTCTCAGGACATGAGAAACGCCAACATCATAACTCTGTAGAAGAACAAGGGCGTCAGAAGTGACTGCAACAATTACAGGGGCATATCACTTCTGAGCATCGTGGGTAAAGTTTTCGCTAGAGTCATCCTGAACAGACTGCAGACACTTGCTGAGTCTCAGTGTGGGTTCAACGCAGAGCGATCCACAATCGACATGATCTTCTCCATCAGGCTACTGCAGGAGAATTGCAGGGAACAACACAGACCCCTCTTCCTGGCTTTTATAGACCTCACCAAAGCATTCGATCTGTTCAGCAGAGATAGACTCTTCAAAATCCTGACGAAGATTGGATGCCCTCCAACGCTGTTAAGCATGGTCCACACCTTCCATGAAGACATGAAAAGCACAGTGCAGTAGGATGGCTCATCGTCCGAACCATTCAGCATCCACAGCGGAGTGAAACGAACCTTTGTCCTTGCCCCACGCTCTTTGTCATCTTCTTCGCTGTCCTGCTTAAGTACGCCTTTGGGACGTCCACCGAAGGGATATACTTGCACATGTGTTCAGACGACAGGCTGTTCAACCTGTCACGACTGAAGGCAATGAGCAAAGTAAGGAAAGCAACCATTAGGGACATGCACTTTGCAGATGATGATGCTATAATCACTCACACAGAGCCTGAACTATAACGCCTGATGGACCGCTTTACTAATACATGTGATAAATTCGGGTTGACCATCAGCCTAAAGAAAACCAACGTGATGGCTCAGGACGCGAACCCTCCCAGCATAATCATCAACAACTACAAACTATAAGTAGTCAGTTAGTTCATTCTACCATCACCAACAACCTCTCACTCGATGCCGAGCTCAACAAGCGGATTGGAAAGGCGTCAACAAGTCTCTCTAGATTGTCGTTGAGAGTGTGGAACAACATCAAGCTGATATTGAACACTAAGATCTCCGTGTACCGCGCCTGTGTGCTTAGCAATCTTCTCTACGCCAGAGAAACTTGGAGACTGTATGCCTCTCAGGAGAAAAGACAGTGCTTTTTCACATTCATTTTCTCCGTCGCATACTCGGGATCACCTGGAGCGATTGTGTGACAAACAACGAGATGCTTCAACAGGCCAAATTCCTAGCATAGTCACACTCATACACCAACGTCGCATCAGATGTAAGGGCCATGTGCGTCGAATGGATGATAGACGGATCCCCAAAGACCTTCTCTACTCTAAGCTTGCTTCAGGCAGAGGATCAATTGGACGGCCACATTTTCGCTTCAAGGATGTCTGGAAGCAGGACATGAAAGCTCTTTGGATAGAGGTCAACATCTGGGAAGAGCTTGCCCTCGACAAGTCCAGCTGGCAACATGGTCTGTTCACAGGTCTGAAAGCCAGCGAGGAAACGTTACGACAGCTCGCTAATGAGAAAAGATCTCAGATGAAGAGTATGCAGTTCCAACCAAGACCTGACTAAAATTCAAGTGCAGCAACTGCAGCAAGGATTCCCACTCCCGTGTGGGACTTTATAGTCACAGAAGACGCTACACAACTATAAAATGGTACACCTTTCATGGGCGCATTTCCATCGTCTCTCGAGACTAACGGAAGCCAACATCATGGTAAATATATAGTGCTTGTCAATTCGCTTCTCGGGGGAGGGTCTTTGTATATTGCCAATATTTACGTGATTGTGCTACGTAGACTTAGATACGTTACAGCACTAATGTATCTACGTAGACTTTGATAAGTAACAGCAATAATATTACTACGTAGACTTAGATAAGTGACAGCAAAAATGTATTATAAGCGGCAGCAGTCTGTACTACGGAAACCTTGTAGCCAATTGCGCATGCATAAAGCTATTTTAAGAACATATAACATCTGCTTGTCTAAATCAAACGGCTTAATGAACATGGATTCAGCATTATTCGTGTTATGTAGATTCACATATGTTTGTTATAAACTGGAAAAATAAAATACCAGAAACTGTGGTTTTTGTTACTTTTAGGGCTACTGTGGTTTAGGTAAGTATATATTAACTAATTGGTCTTAAACACAAAAGTGCGTCCGTAGGTCAGTCGGTTAAGCGTAGAAACTGATTCTCGCGGTTTGAGTTCGATACCTGTGAAAAGCAAAATTTGTCATTGTGGGAGTGATTTTATGCCCACGAAAAATGATCTATGTAGTGGAAGGACCCCATGAGAAATCCTCGAAATTCAAAAAACAAATCATACTCTTCACTATGTACATAACATAGTGAGTTCTATTTTACGCTCCTAGGTGTCTCCATAGTAGGGAGTATGGTGCGTTTGTTGGACGTAGACAATGTTCCCCCGCTTTAGGTGTTGTATTGTGTATATGTTATGTGTTGTGTGCGGTCTTGTGCCGTACAAAAATAGAACAGCGAGAGGTCATATGAGATCGTAACCCTGTGACCCACTAATAGGTACCCACAGAGGGGCCAGTCTAAAAAACAAAACTAAAAATAAACCTAATGAGGTTCAAGGTCACAAAGACCGTTAAGCCTTCTGAGTTTCTAGACTTTCGGATACGAATAATCTAGGAGCTCTTGCAAGGGCAACAAATGATCTCAAAATAAGACCTACACCGCATACAGCCCTCTGAGTTTGTATCATTTCGTCTTATTGTTAGAAACTTAGCCTTAGGGGTAATATCTAAACAAACATTCAGAACCTTATTAGGTTTATATCTTATCAACTAAAGGTTCCCAACCTTAGGTGATGTATTGTGTATATATTATGTGCCGTCCCTAATTAAAAAATCAATCACATGACCTTCTGTAAATACATTCATGTTCATCAACCAGTTATCATTACCATTGAATATAATCATTTTATATAACCATCTTCATCTTTAAAAAGTCCTCTATATGAGGACAAGTATTTTTATTGTTTTTCTCATATCATTTTCTACTGATTCATATTACGGCGATATACGATAATTCGTCTTATATTTAGAAATTTCGCCTTGGGGGTAAATGTCTAAACAAAAATTCAAAACCTCATAAGGTTTATATCTAATCGACTATGGAATGTTAGATCGATTGTCACCTAACGCTGGTCTATTTTTGCTTATATATATATATATATATATATATATATATATATATATATATATATATATATATATATATATATATATATATATATATAAATATAAACTGTGTTGAATATGGACCAACCATTATGTACATTATGTATCAGGTACCATTGACACGTACCATGCATAAAGATATTTATTTTTTATTTCGCATTGTGACATAAAAAGCATTACGATCTCACATACAGATTTATATTTATCTCTTCTCTTCTTGTGTCCAATATGTGATTATTTTAGTCTGTAAGTTTGAAGTGTATTATTGATAATAACGGATTATGAACACGCAAGTATTCTGGGTTAATAGGTTTTGATACAATGAGCCATCCGGGCGGACAAGGCGGGGAAAATGTGCATAAAATGTACCTTTACTGAGCCTGGCTAGACTTTGAAAGATCTATTTGAAAACCTCCATCCACAACGTCGCAAACGAGATTAACAGCGTTTGTTGTTGTTATGTTTGCAATGCCTGGTGATATGTGTCACCCGGCACCAAAGGGGTTAATAATATGTTTTAGTTTAGACGGTGGTGGGGCTATTTGTCTCCTCGATTCATTTAGTATTCTTTAATATAATCACTTAATGATTTCTTCATTTCAGCCTTATTTAGATCTCGTATAATAACTGTTTGTAAGTCTTTTTCTATTATTTTATAATGATCAAGAAATGCTTGTTTAGATTCTAGATCTGTGTAAGGATTATCTTGTTCGATAGTGGTCGCACGTTTTAAAATACTTTGATTGGCGATGTATAAATCGAATAAGATACCATTTAAGTGTTTTATTGACTCGATTATTTGCTGCTTTACATTTTGATCATAATGCTGTGATAATGAAGTAAGTAAATTTCTTAAATCGTTAAACGTTTTATCATATTCGGGTTTAAGAGTATCTAAAAATCTTTTAAGAAGTCTTTCATCAACAATCTCTATGGTATCACGCTGCGCCTTTGGGTCTCTGATAGCACTAAATACTTATCTAGTTACCTTTGGGATCCTTTTTACCGTCAAAATTGGTAAAGTAATATCTATCTTCGTTTGAATCATAATCAAATAATATAGATATCCATGGATTTATTTTTCGATATACTGGATCTTTAATGAATTTTTCTTCACTCGTTCTAAACTCATTTTTATTTAGTTCTGAAACTCAATTATAAACCGATGAGACTTCAGGCCATCCTAACACTGATCTGATCGAACTCTGATAAATATCTAGGAGGTAATCAGGGGGACTTATTTCAATCACCGCTGATAGTGTTGGTTCGTATAAAGTGATCGATATTTTAGATTCTTTCCCTGTTATATATTTTATTCTGCGTTGGAACTCGTCATTAATCTCCTCTATTTCATAACTGTCCGTTGAAATTCCAACAACTTGCCAATCAGGTGTTTCATCCGGTTTATTCTTATTCGCAAATACCAGTTAATTATTTGCTGGTAATCCACCGAATGTTTTCGACCTGATATTTGGCCTACTATTATAAACGCGTAGTTGAGCCAATGCAATTTCACTTGCTGAAATTGCAGTTGGATGGTTAATACTAAATTCATGATTGGTTGAACTTACTGATATCATAGTAGTTTTTGTTGGCGTCGTATTAGTGACGATATGTTGCAATAGTTCTCTTGACTCAACATTATTGTTATCGTTCTTATTTAAATCTCCATATTTTTGTTATTGTCACTAGATGATGTGTTGCTTTCTATTACGAATGCTTCATCGTAGGTTTTCATTATCGTTACGAACTCTTCGTCAGATATCTTACCATCACTGAGGTACAAGGAAAGATGCGAGCATAATTTAGTATAGGTGGCTGTTGCTATGTGTAATTGCAACATGTACTCGCGTAATTTATCGCTCGCGCATGTAGAAATTTTCTTAGCGATAATTCTGAGAATACCTGCACATGTTGTTGCCATAGAAACGACAATCGTTAAAACCGCAGGAGCCGTCATAGTTAACGTTGATAATAATAATCCTGTTCCAGCGACAACAGCAGAAACCGAGTAAACTACTATGTCAATAACAACCATGCGTCTGCGATGTTTATTTACTTTCAACGTGTAATCGTCAATGATATTTTTAGTTCAGTCCGACACTTACACGGCTGATTATATATGTGACGTTGAACGTCAATGAGTGACTCTGTCATTTGATTCATTATACGTTTATCTAGGTAATTAATTGAGGAGTTTCAGCTACGAATTTTATACCCCACCAATAAGACACTGTGATTTTTTTTCATTATCCGCTACCAGCATAAACGTTTTTTCAGAATCTTTGTTTAACACTATAGACACAATTCTAGAAAAACTATCGGTTGAATGACGCCATAGAAATATAGTAAATATACTGAATTTTTCACCGCTAAACACAGATAATCTATACACACCAGTGACTTTCGCGCTGTGTTTAAGAGTGTTATTTTTCGGTGTCTATGTTTCTTTGCCTGATGCTACTGTGTAATCGATATTGTTAGTTTGTCCGTGTGGAATTTTAATGAGATTATTTTTTAACAATATCAGGAATGCCACTCATAATATCGCTGATTCTTGAGTTAATGTCAGCGAGATAAATAATAACAGTTGTGGAGTTCAAAAACAAATCATTATTAGTTCTGTTTATGTTTCTACGAAAATTTAGAAACGTTTGTATGTGATTAGAAAACTCAGTTCTACGTGCGGCAACTCCATCATTGATTGTCGTTAACGAAGTCGTTATGGAGTTTTCTTATCGTCGACGTAATTTTTCGTAGCAGCTTCAAAATCAGATTCTGGTGTTCTAAGATTAATAATGCCATTATTGTTCATGTTGGGAAATGCACGCATTATACCACCGTTGGATAGTACGTACTTTGATTCTTGATTGTCTACGTATTTTTCTTTTTTGTTGTTGCGTCGTTATCTGCGGTTGGGTTTCCGAAAAGGGTATTTTTTCCCTGACATTATTATATCACCAGATAATACGTCGCCGGTTTTCTTAACATAGTCGTTAACCGACTTACCCGAATTATGTATTTTACCTTGATCAGCAAAAGTAACAATATTATTAGTAACCGCGGTAGGAATTTGTATAACTACAAAAGTACATCTGGTAGTTGTATTTGCTCTTTATTAATCGTCATTGTTTATCTTAAAAAAGACGACTTCATTTTGATCCTCACTTGTGATATTTAATAAATCATCGAGTTCATTTCTAAGTTGATCATGAGTTGCGTATTTATATAAGTCGACACTTTTATCTTTTTTCGTTCGAGATCTTCCATAAATATCAACCATTATGTTTACTAGTGTCTGTTCAAATGCGACATCATGGTATACTCATGCACGACTTTATGAGGTGGTTTTGTTGATTTTGATATAGCATCAACTATATTAAGTACTTCTCGACCATATATGGGTGGATTCGTTTTTGTTTGTGCTGGAAGCGTTGAATATTTGATCGGAGCAATTTTTTTTGCTGACATCATGAAGAAGTTCTTTTGGTGTTGCCAATCCATACGAATCGAAATAAACAATTCCTTTTGGATCAATTGCATATGCCACCCAATGCGTGTCAGGTCCAGAGATTTTATCGAGATTAATAACACCGTTTCAGCGTTGTTGGGTTGTTTTGGTAATTGATCGCGCATAAAACTACTCTGAAGCTTTTATATTTAGTTGCTTAGCTGCATCAAGTAAAACAAAATTCGATAGTGGAACTATCATCGAACATCATAACCTAGTCTTAAACCGCGTCCGTACCACGAATGCAGGGTTCATGGAAGTCTTAGACCTTTTCCCTTTTTTTTTGATTCCCTGTCCGGTTGCTTTTTTTTACGCCATTCCAGCAGCGGTTTCAACAGCGCCATACACAACTGCTTTTGCAACAGCTGGGGTTTCAGCGGCTATTAATGCTGGCATAGATGCGAGAAGTGGAAATATACCACCCGATTTAGCGATATCTTTAATAACCGCTGCAGAAAGATCAAGTCGTAACACGGTCTTTGATCGCTTGGCTTTTTTTAAAGTGATTATACTGACGATCGGTCAACGATAACTTATTTGGACCACCTGCGATTTGTTCTCTTTTAATGATATGTTTATCCCACAATTTTTTTTGACAATGTAGTTTTTAATCTGACCAGGAATCAGACTCACACTAATGTGATGATATGACATATTAATATTACGAGCGATCTAATTACACGTTTTTTTTTTACATATTTTCTACTGGTGTATCAACAACTCTCATTCGTCCACCAGCACCTTTGAATAACATTTATTTATTGCTAAGTATAACTGCGATTGCTCTGTAATTAGGGATAACTCCAACATCTCTATTAACACGAGCTCGAAAATGTATATCTACAAACAGATTGTCTGGTTAAAACTAAATGTTCCAGCAAAAAGTAATAAATCGGATACATCGTTGTAAAATCTAGCTGCGATATTTGTAAACCAGTATCAACGTTTTGATCACGGCACATGAATGTCATTATTCGATGATACGCACGTGCTACATGATTTTGATCGAAATATAACAAAATATCCTCGGATGGTTCTTGATGTCAATTTGTCCTTAATGAAACCGCAGAAACACCAAGACTGTCAAATATCATAATACTACGCGATTGATCATTTACTCATGCAGCTCTTCCAATTGGATCAAGGATGTATATCGCATCGCCACTGGTATTCCAGAAATCAGATCTAATGAAGAATATAGAGATTATAGCAGATTTGGTGAAGATGTAAATAAATATATAGAAGAGATTGAACAAAGTAAACGATTATCACAGTTTGAAACATAATCACCAAGACTTAAATTACTATCACCAGAGAGACCAGTACCACGACTACAGCCACTTCTACAACAACAACAAGAACAACGAGAATAACTACAAGAAAAACGACAAGATATACAACAATGACGAGAACAACGACAAAAATACCAAAACAATTTGAGCAATCATTGTGATTATTCAGAATTAATACCATCACCACAAGTCAGATTACCATCATCACAGTACTTTCTGGAAAATCAGTTCTATCCTTTGCAAACATCATTGAACACCTAGCTTGTCAAATACCATAATACTTTCATCTTGATCGTTTATTCGTTCACTATTTTGAAATGCAATAAATATGTGTCGCGGTGCAGAAACACCTTGCTGTGAAGCTATTTGCCATGTGAATAAACCGTTAATTGCACTTTCAAAAGCATCTGTGGTCATCGTTAACCATGACAACGCTGATCTGCCACCTTGACTCAAAAAATATAACCGGTCTTCATCAGATATTAATGGAGTCATCTCTGGCATCCACAGCGAAAGTTTGGTCAGTATAACTCTACCAGCATCAATTGCACCAGTTGGCCAGATTGCATCATCGTCTGTACTTTTTCGTACTATTACAACTGTATGTTTAGCTCTGAAAATCAACTTCCTAATTTTTCTACAGAATCCAAAGTTGTGTGACAATGGAATTGCATATGAAAATGTTCTCCTATCACCTTTTAACATTGATTTACCCACTGCAAATCCTAAGTTAAAATTTGAAATCATCCATAATACTGCAGGGGTATCAGCAGCTTCTCCTGCATCTCTCACATTACCAATAGTCACGTTTCTACTTTCTGGAAAATCAGTTGTATCCTTTGCAAACATAATTGATGGACCAGCTGAACTCGAATAATCGTCGCTGTATCTTGCAAGACCAAGTGTTGTTGAAGCAACGTCAACGTCTTTCTGAATTGATTCAATATTTTTTCCGTCGATTATGTACGTAGCGCTATCGAACAACGCCATAATACCATTATTAACAAAACCAACTCTAGCATCAACTGCATATGCTACTGCTGCTTCAGGATTAACGTTATTTAAAATTTTACCTTCAACTTCAATAAATGCTTCAGCGTGTAAGAAATATTTACTTATATCATGAATCTGTAGTTCGATTTGTCCACGCTGATCTGGTAGTCGTGCGTCATAAGAATAATACTGATAATCGCGCACAGACACATCTTTGAGAACTGGTGCGTCCATGTCAAATGCGGGGTCAGAAATACGCTTAAACATCTTTATTATTATCATTTTCGTCTAACAAAAAGACCACTTCCTGCTATCAGACTAGCGGTAATATTTTTTTTTCATTTTCCGACATTGGGACATCAATTACCAATTACCTCCGCTAGATTTGATTAGCGGCTTGATTTATTATTTTACTTACACTTGCAGGCATCACTTCAGTGCTAGGTAATTTCACAGGTTGAGGTCGGACGGGTTGTGGTCTGCGTTTTAATCGCGTTAGTCTATATTTGATTGCTGAGAATGCTTTGCTAGCAAGGTTACCAACAGCGTCTATACCTTTTTCACGAACATCAATAACTTTCATTCCTAGCTGCTTTGAAATCGGTATTGCTTTTGGGGATATTCTTCTAAACAGACCCTGAACAACATCGCCTAGTCCATCTCTGTCGGTTGTTCTGTATACTGGTAATCGAGAGTTTATTACCCTGACCATGGTAGGTCCACGTTGAGCACTATGCACGATCATTTTATTATTAATTGACTTAATCACTAATTGTTTCGAATCACTGTGGTAGTCATAGGCGATTTCGTTAATGAGGGACCGATATGCATTAATATCCATGATACCGCCTCTAAATAATCGTTTGCAAATATCAGATGCTTCATTAATGATTTCTGGTGAATTATTACCAGCTCGTTTTCCTCCAATGAGAATTTCTAGTCGATCAACATCAGCGAGAACATTATTAGGACAAGTAATAAGACCACTCCCTAGGCCACTTCCAGTTGCACCGGGAGGAACATTATTGGGACAAGTAATAAGACCACTCCCTAGGCCACTTCCAGTTGCACCGGGAGGGTCTTGAAATGCTTTTCCTACATCTTCTATTGGTTGTTGTGATGATGGTAATCTGACTTGTGGTGATGGTATTAATTCTGAATAATCACAATGATTGCTCAAATTGTTTTGGTATTTTTGTCGTTGTTCTCGTCATTGTTGTATATCTTGTCGTTTTTCTTGTAGTTATTCTCGTTGTTCTTGTTGTTGTTGTAGTAGTGGTTGTAGTCGTGGTACTGGTCTCTCTAGTGATAGTAATTTAAGTCTTGGTGATGATGTTTCAAACTGTGATAATCGTTTACTTTGTTCAATCTCTTCTATATATTTATTTACATCTTCACCAAATCTGCTATAATCTCTATATTCTTTATTAGATCTGATTTCTGGAATACCAGTGTCGATGCGATATACATCCTTGATTCAATTGGAAGAGCTAAGAAATTTAATATATTCTGGTTTTACCTTTTTTTTTCTTTCATAATATTCAAACGTGACAATATCAAATAACTGGCTTGGGTCCCTGATAGCAGTGATACCTTCATGTGTAAATTTATCTATTATCTTAGTTCTGGTTCTAAATGGTTGAGGAGGTTGAACATGTAATGGTTGTGGTAGTGGTTGAGCTGCTTGAATACGAGCAATATCGGCAGGCAATGTTGCAAAAGCTTGTTGTGTTGCTTCAGTTGCTGTAACAATTTTCTTCGTTGGTTCTACAATCGGTTTAAATAATTATTTTGTAAACTCCTCATGGCACCAGCGGCGTCGCAGGAGTTGCCGAGATGTCACTAAATGCAGTGACAAGTCGCCTTAGGGACTCCGTCTCCGGATTTTCTGTTGGGGTTTACTCCCTTAGCCTTTCCCATGTAAGGGTATAGTCGCAAGGCAGCGAAGGTTTGAAATCAGAGTTTACCTTCTCCTAGACGTGCTACCATCCAAGGTTAACGGGCCCCATCTGCCCGAAGCATCTGGTTTTGAGGTGCCAGAAACTCGCCTGCCATCCTTTCTCCAGTTAGTTTAAACAGGTTCCGCCGGGCTTAGTAGTTAAGCCATCCGTGAAGGCCTGGAGCTGGATTTGGTTGTCAGAGGCTATCACAGACGCAAGTCATTGGGGGATTTCTAGAGGAAGTGGGTGTTTATCTCCCACAACCGCCCCCGGCGATAACAACCCTTGGAACCCAAACCACTTGCCTAGAGTGGTGGATCTTCTTTGGTTGGAGCTTAAATTTACAGCAGACTAGAGAGTGATTGGTGTCGCAGTAAGCGCTGTGGAATGTACAAGTAAGCTGCACACCCTTCATGGCTGAACGTCTTGTGATAATCAAGTCCAACAGATGCCAGTGTTTGGATCGGGGATGCCTCCAAGATACTTTGTGCTGTGGTTTTGTCTGAAAAAATGAATTGGTGATGCTGAGGTTGTGGAACGAGCACATGTCTAGTAGACGTTGCCCGTTTTCATTCATCTTCCCAATGCCAAACTTGCCGAGACACAAGGGCCAGAGTCGTGATCGGCACCCACCCTAGCGTTGAAGTCGCCCAGTAATATCAAGTTCTCTTCCTTCGGAATATTGTCGATGAGCAAGTCGAGCTCATTGTAAAACGCATCCTTGGTATCTGTGGTAGCACTGAGTGTGGGAGCGTAAACACTGATGAGATTAACTAGCCCGGTTGTGGTGTGGAGGCGAAGAGATAGCAGTCTTTCGTTTCCTTGTTGACAGGGTTCTATCATAGCCAGCAGAGAGTTTCTGACAGCAAAACCAACACCATACTCCCTAACTTCGTCTGAGCTCTTTCCTTGCCAGAAGAACGTGTAGTTCTTTTCTCTGAGGGACCCAGAATCTGGTAGCCGTGTCTCTTGAAGTGATGCGATATTGACATGGAGTCTTGCGAGTTCGTCGTTGATGACTTTAGTCTTTCGAACATCACTGATTGCCTGGAGATCATCTGAAAGCCCTGTCAGCATAGTCCGGACGTTCCAGGTACCTAGCTTGAGGATTGTTGATTTCCTTGTTTTTCGTTTGTTTTTTCTTGGTGCTGTAGTTGCAGCCCGCTTGTCAGGTACTCACGTATCTTAAGCCCTGCGCACCCAGCAAGGCAGGCGAGCTGTGGCGGGACGGCACCTTATTGGCTGGGGGCCGCCCAGCTTGAGGCGGGCGATAGCTGTCCAATGAGATCTGTTGGTCTCTCCCACCGTCAGGAGCAACCCCTGGCGTCTAAATCTACGCCAATCGAGTGGTGACTTATAACCGGTAACTGTTGCTTCCCGTGTTGTGTCAACGCTGTGAAGCGAAGATGGAGTGTCCTCTCCAAGGCGCAAGCCTGGGCAAGGTTATATGGAGAATCAGCTGTTACCCATGCAACTGACTCCCCGTCTCCACGCAGCTGATGGATCCAAGGGAAAGGACAAGCCGATACGTCATGGCACCAGCGGCGTCGCAGGATTGGAAAGGCGTCAAGAACTCTATATTGTCGAAGAGAGTGTGGAATAACAACAAGCTGACATTAAACACTAAGATCACCGTGTACCGTGCCTGCGTGCTTAGCACTCTTCTGTATGCCAGGGAAACTTGGACCCTGTATGCCTCTCAGGAGAAACGATTAAGCGCCTTTCACATGCGTTGTCTCCGTCGCATACTTGGGATCACCTGGAGCGATTGTGTGACAAACAACGAGGTGCTTCAACAGGCCAAAATTCCCAGCATGGTCAAACTCCTCCGCCAACGTCGCATCAAATGGCTGGGCCATGTGCATCGAATGGATGATGGACGGATCCCCAAAGACCTTCTCTACTCTAAGCTTGCCTCAGGCAGAAGATCAATAGGACGGCCACATCTTTGCTTCAAGGATGTCTGCAAGCAGGATATGAAAGCTCTTGGAATAGAGGTCAACACCTGGGAAGAGCTTGCGCTCGACAAGTCCAGCTGGCGACATACTCTGTACACAGGACTAAAAGCCAGCGAGGAAAAGTTATGACAGCTCGCTGGTGAGAAAAGATCTCAGAGGAAGAGGATGCAGTTCCAACCAAGACCCGAGTCATAGTTCAAGTGTAGCAACTGCAGCAAGGTTTGCCACTCCCGTGTGGGACTTTATAGTCACAGAAGACGCTGCACAGCTACAAACTAGGACACCTTTCATGGGCGCATTTCGATCGTCTCTCGAGACTAACAGAAGCCAACCAACCAACCTCCACAAATTCAACTAGAGATTTCTTATGCGATTGTAGTTGTTCCTTAACAGATATTTTTTAAATACCTCTAGTCACTCACGAACTCATTTAGCTGAGTGTGGTTCTCCAATACTCATTATTAATAATATTTATACTGGCTATTTAATTTATAGCAGTGTAGTAACTAAGCAAACAATAGTCAATTAGAGATTTCATTGTTAAAGCAAAAAACATTTAATTTTCAAAGTTATTTAACAAAGAGATGAGCAGCAGAGAGACTGTGTACTCAATACTCGAGTTCATCGTTTGTGTCTGATGATGAAAATAAACAATAAAGAATAGCTGTCTTTTTCTCATAATTGGGACAAAAGGTCCACCTGGCATAACCTTGTAGGGTTCAGCCTCTCTGCTGCTTTTATAATGGTTAACCCAAACTGGCAACCACGGTGTGAGGTTAAACCGAGCACATACTCTTTCTTTCTACCTTGAGGTTTTCTGTCCTTGTATGTACAATACATACAGTATAAAATAATCTGATTTGACACTAAATAATTAAATGATTTTAACAATCAAAGTATCAAGCTTGGAACATATGCACAGGCATCTGTGAACATGTAAACATATATAAAATATCATCCTGTATTGAAATATTAAACTGTGAAAATGGTGCAACATGATGGTAAAGCAGGCGGTATTTAATTTTCAGGAACTGTTCGATTGTCTAAAGATTTCATCCATTTGAGACATTGATTATAAAAAGAAGAAATGCTATATTGCTGCCTTATGTCATGGGAAATGTTATTCCTTACCAGTGGACCAGTATATTGAAAACTTTTTTTAAAACAATTCTATCTTTGGCCTTGGTATTATGTAATTTTACTTCCTATGAACCTTACATTTGGAGTACCATCAGCATCTTTTTGGTGAAAGATTTTGCTTAGACAGTAATGGCTTTATTGGATACTTTATGCATCAATTTGGCCCTTCTAAGAAGTATTCTTCCACGCAATTTAAAAAACTTTATATTATTCATTGCATCATGGAAATTGCCAATACATAAATCTATAATCAAATGGCAAGTCCACTTTAATGAGTTTTAAAAGTGTTGTTATGTTTGAATTATTACCCCAAATTACTTATACAATAGTCCAGATATGGCTGAATATAACTTTTATCAAAGGTGACCCTATACTGAAGAGGAAAACTAGTGATTTGTAATGTAGAGAGAGAATATGCCACTCTTCATTAACTCTATGACCTGATTGACAGTTCATTTCTGTTAAGAAAAAGCATATTTTACCAATGACAAAACTTAGATTTGAAGGTTAAACATGTATTGAATTCCCCAGAAATATCTCTCGCTCTCAAAAAGTTATACAATTACATCTATATTTTATAGCTTGCGATGTGTATCCTTATGGAGAATGCATATCGTCAGCATCCAGGTGGAAGTGGGCTTCATCAGACTTTTGTACTAAAATATATTGATGGCTCCAGCAAGGATTGGATGGGGACTGATGACATTGCTAATACTGGCTCTAGTCCTGGTTGCATGAGCATGGTGGACTTTGGCAAGATGGTTCTTCTTCTGCTTTAGCAAGCCTGGCATTATTGGCTGTTCTTTACCTTTGGGCATTGCATGGGAAACAATAGAGAGAACTTACTCTTGTAAAATCCAAGTATGTCTGCAAAATCCTTCATATGGGAAGTCAGGGTCTGGTTAGAGAGATGGACAAATTGCCTGTCATGTTAAAGATCCAGCTTCAGTGTTGATATTCATCTGTTGAACAAGGGAGTTTAATGGAGTTCTTCTTAGTCAAAAAGGGGATTGAATTGGAATGTTCAGACTATATGTAGTCTTCATTTGATTGTTCCCCTAAAAAAAATGAATGTGAAGGTAACTACTGTCAAACCTTTTATGGCAGCCATTTTTATAAAGCAAACTTGTGTATTAAGACCAATTCAAAAGACTTGAAGTATCAACAAAATATAAATTACCTTGTATAGCAAGGTCACTTGCAAATTAAGATCAGTGTCCCATGTGTATACCCTACACTACCCACAACAAAGAAAACTTGATTCATATGTATGATATCATAATAATAATATGGCATGTACACAAGTAGATCCCATCAGATGAGTGCTTGAGTTATCTCCTCATTCATGCAACATGGTTTGTATATGTGATAGGGTTGTTCCAATAAAACACATTTGGGACCCAAGAAAGGTACTTTCAGTACCCCTCACAAATTTATAATTTGATTAATTAATTTTATATGAAATATTTTGGTAATCAAAATACCCTTGCTTATATTTTCAACTAAGTCTAAATGGAACAGCCTTTTTCATTGTGTAATTTTACTTTTAAATAGTGGCGTTCCCTGGTGTATGAAGTATTTTTAAATGGAACAGCCCTTATCATTGATACTTTTACTTTTAAATAGTGGCCTTCCATTGTGTATGAAGTATGTTTAAATGGAACAGCCCTTATTACTGGGTACTTTTACATTTAAATAGTGGCCTTACCTGTTGTATGAAGTACGTTTAAATGGAACAGCCCTTATCATTTGGTACTTTTACATTCAAATAGTGACCTTCCCTGGTGTATGGAGCATGTTTAAATGGAACAGCCCTTACCATTGGGTATGTTTACTTTTAAATAGTGGCCTTCCCTTGTGTATGAAGTATTTTTAAATAGAACAGCCCTTATCACTAAGTACTTTTACTTTGAAATAGTGGCCTTCCCTGGTGTAAGAAATGGAACAGCCCTTATCATTGGTACTTTTACTTTTAAATAGTGGCCTTCCCTGGTGTATGAAGTATTTTTAAATGGAACAGCCCTTATCATTGGTACTTTTATTTTTAAATAGCGACCTTCCCTGGTGTATGACGTATTTTTAAATGGAACAGCCCTTATCACTGGATACTTTTACTTTTAAATAGTGGCCTTCCCTGGTGTATGAAGCATGTTTAAATGGAACAGCCCTTATCATTGGGTTGTGACACATATGAAAATGCGTTGTAAAATGAGTGCTTTTAAATTAGCTACTCATATTTTTTACAGTAATCACTTGGGAATGTTATATCCATCCATCTACATCCTAGATTAAGCACACTTTTAATGATATTCTTTTTCATCTTCAAGATCAGTAAAATGTGAGCATAACCACAATGGTATCTGTTGTTAGAAAAAATAAGTTATGCTTATATCTCCAGAACAGACTGAGATATTTAAATTTGACTGTACATGTATGTGTATCATACATTGGTCCTGTGTGACATATACATTTTAACTTTGAAACACAGTTTGAATTACCTCCCCTGCTATAACTATTTATAATTAGAATATCTGTCTATTTAGATCATTCCATAAGTTTCTTTAGGGCACTCAGGTCTCTGATTAAATCACTTTTTTAAACAAAACTGAATGTCATCTGTAACATTTAAGCCAAATAATTTTATTCAAGCAATGATTTAATATATTTCTTCAAAAGCACATGATATGCTATACATGGTGGCCAGTAGGACTGATGGAGGAAGAACGCTGGAAAACCATGGTAAGAACTATTGACCCATATGTAGGTACTGGTGAGCTTTTTCTCATACATATACTATTGCAGCCCAATATTTGAAACCAGGCTGACAACAGTGTAATCGCAGTTATTGATGAAGATGTGCAAAGTCACTCAGCCATCTTGTAAGTCCAAAGAATAAAAGAACAAAATTATAAAAATCCCTAAATGATAAAATAAAACATTACTACACAAACTTCTTTGGTTTAGAAATTCAAAGGTTTTCTCATCTGATGCATAGCTATACAAAATTTCTTAAGTTCACATACATTTTAAGTCACACAGGATATAGGCTGATACACTTGAAAAAAATCTGCTCCACAGTCATTGGATATGGCAAGGTATGCACTCAGGTTTAGGTTGGTACTTCAAGGGATATCCCCAAGTCAGGTATGAGTGTCCATATAAGCACAACAAAACTCAACCTCATTTCTTTGTTCTGCATTAGGTGTACTAGGTTCCTGGCACATCAGCACATTAAAAATTGTAATTTTCTTTTTCTTTCAGATTACCAGTGGAATTCATGTAGAACTCTATATATTTGGACTTGTGATGTAACTTTTAGGACTATCTGGGATTTAATTCACAATATGGTAATTTTATTAAAGTTTTCAATTTGCAATTGAGGGAAATAAATTGTACAGCATGTTAAATTTTAGAAAACATATTGGTTTTTGCCATTTTCTCTTTTATGATGACCAAGTTGAGTATAAATATATATATTGATTTTGTATCAGAAACTGCTCTCTTGAAACAGACTAAATTTGATAAATAATTCAAATAATGTGAAATTCATACAAGAATGTAGATATAGCCACCATTAGTAGGAGATCGAAGTCTGAAGCCAGCACCTCATAAAGCACCAAACAAAAAATTTGGAATGAATGTACTAAAAGTATTCTGGCATCAAATTTTGAAATTCATACAAATGATGTAAAATAACTAAGAAATACAGGTTCCTGTGGGTTGTTGGGTCTTTCTGTGTTCTTTATTCACCAAATGCACTGATAGCCATGTGAAGCTCATCATATGCTGAAAAAGGCATAAAAAGTCAAAAACCAAATATACTGACACAAATATATAGCCCAATCACATACTGGCAGCCATGTTTAGACCAACAATATTCTGACAGCCATGAATAGACCTATTATATGTGGACAGCCATGTATTGCCCCATCTTACAGCCATGTATAAACTATCATATACTGAGAGCCGTCTATAGCCCTATCATATACTGACAGGCATGTATAGCCCTATCATATACTGACAGGCATCTATAGCCCTATCATATAATGACAGTCATGTATAGCCCTATCATATGCTGATAGCCATGTAGAGCCCTATCATATACTGACAGCAATTTATAGCCCTATCATATGCTGACAGCCATGTATAACCCTATCATATACTGATAGCTATCAATAACCCAATCATTACTAATATCCAAGTATAGGCCTATCATATGCTTACAGTTATTATTTGCCCTATCACATACTGAGAGCTATATATAGCCTGTCAGCCATGTATAGCTGTATCATATGACGACAGCCATGTATAGCCCTATCATATAATGATAGACATGTATATTCCTATCATATACTGACAATCATGAATAGCCCTGTCATGCACTGACAGCCATGTTTAGGCTTATCATATGCTGACAGCGATGTATAGCCCTATCATATACTGATAACCATGTATAGCACTATCATATACTGACCACCATGTATAGCCCTATTATATGCTGACAGCCATGTATAGCCCTATCATATGCTGGCTGCCATGTATAGCCCTATCATATACTGATAGCCTTGTATATCCCTATCATATGCTGACAGCCATGTATAGCCCTATCATATGCTAGCCTCCATGTATAACCATATTATGTGCTGACATCCATGTATAACCCTATCATATACTGACAGGCATGTATCATATACTCATAACCATGTATAACCCTATCATATACTGACAGCCATGTATAGCCCTATCATATGCTGGCTGCCATGTATAGCCATATTATATGCTGACAGTCATGGATAGCCCTATTGTATACTGACAGTCAAATATAGCCCTATCATATACTGACAGTCATGTATAGCCCTATCATATACTGACAGTCATGTATAGCCCTATCATATACTGACAGCCATGTATAGCCCTACCATATACTGACAGCCATGTATAGCCCTATCATATACTGACAGCCATGTATAGCCCTATCATATGCTGGCTGCCATGTATTGCCATATTATATGCTGACAGTCATGGATAGCCCTATTGTATACTGACAGTCAAATATAGCCCTATCATATACTGACAGTCATGTATAGCCCTATCATATACTGACAGCCATGTATAGCCCTATCATATACTGACAGCCATGTATAGCCCTATCATATACTGACAGCCATGTATAGCCCTATCATATGCTGGCTGCCATGTATTGCCATATTATATGCTGACAGTCATGGATAGCCCTATTGTATACTGACAGTCATGTATAGCCCTATCATATACTGACTGCCATGTATAGCCCTATTATATGCTGACAGCCATTATAGCCCTAACATATGCTGACAGTCATGAATAGCTTTATCATATGTTGACAGTCCTGAATAGCCCTGTTATGTTCTGACAGCCATGTATAGCCCTATCATATACTGACAGCCATGTATAACCCTATCATATGCTGAAAGCCATGTATAGCCCTATCAGATGCTAGGCACCATGTATATCCCAATCATATGCTGGCCGCTATGTACAACCCTATTATATGCTGACAGCCATGTATAGCTTATCATATACTGATAGCCATATAAAGCCCTGTCATATAATGACAGCCATGTATAGCCCTATCATATACTGACAGACATGTATAGCCCTATTATATGATGACAGCCATGTGTAGCCCTATCATATTCTGGCTGCCATGTATTGCTCTATCATACACTGACAGCCATGTATAGCCCAATCATATACTAACAGCCATGTATAGCTTATCATATACTGACATCCATGTATAGCCCTGTCATATACTGACAGCCATGTATAGCTCTGTCATATACTGACAGCCATGTATAGCTCAATCATATGCTGACAGCCATGTATAGCCCTATCATATACTGACAGCCATGTATACCTTCTCATATACTGACAGTAATGTATAGCCCAGTCATATACTGACAGCCATGTATAGCCCTATCATATACTGACAGCCATGTATAACCCAGTCATATACTGACAGCCATGTATAGCCCTATCATATACTGACAGCCATGTATAGCCCTATCATATACAGACAGCCATGTACAGCCATATCATATGTTGATAGCCATGTACAGCCCTATCATATGTTGACAGCCATGTACAGCCCCATCATATGTCGACTGCCATGTATAGTCCTATGATATGTTGACAGCCATGTACAGCCCCATCACATGTTGACAGCCATGTATAGCCCTATCATATGTTGACAGCCATGTACAGCCCTATCATATGTTGACAGCCATGTATAGCCAACTCATATATTGACAGCCATGTACAGCCCTATCATATGTTGACAGCCATGTATAGCCAACTCATATATTGACAGCCATGTACAGCCCTATCGTATGTTGACAGCCATGTATAGCCCCATCATATGTCGACAGCCATGTATTGCCCAATCGTATGCTGGCTGCCATGCATAGCCCTATCATATGTTGACAGCCATGTATAGCCCTATCGTATGTTGACAGCCTTGTATAGCCCTATCATATGTTGACAGACATGTATAGCCCTATCGTATGTTGATAGCCATGTATAGCCCTATCGTATATTGACAGCCATGTATAGTTCTATCATATGTTGATAGCCATGTATAGCCCTATCGTATGTTGACTGCCATGTATAGCCCTATCGTATGTTGACAGCCATGTAGAGTCCTATCATATGTCGATAGCCATGTATAGACCTATCATATATTGACAGACATATATATCCTATCATATGCTGAAAATGGTATCAAAACCCATAAAACAATATCAAACAGAATATATTATCATTTGAAAACATACATGTGTTATGTACATTAACAGTGAATGTTTTTAAATAGTTTATAAAAAAAAATATCATTTTTATGCAATGTTTTGGAGATCAAAGGGTCATATTATTAAATTTTGTTACCTGCCATAATTTCCCATACCCTGTACATTTTCAAGCCATCAATTCCTTACAATTTTCTGCTCATTAACTAGCGGAGAATGTCCTGTACAGTACATACTCCTTAAACAAAATCATTAACTGTACCATTTCCTTTATAGTGCACAATCCTTAAATAAGATCATTAATTTGACAATTGCCTTTACAGTAGACAATACTTAAACAATATTATTAACTGGACAATGATCATTGCAGTACACAGTACAAAAAAAAAAGCCTTAACTTAACAATGGCCTTTACAGTACATAATCCTTAAACAATATCATAAATGAGTGCTCTTTATTAACTTGCTAATGTGACAACACACATCATTCATTTTAAAAGAATTCAGAAGCCATTTATATTTTTTACTGGAGTATAAAATTATATACAGTGGTTCCCACTCATGAACGGTCAGTTGACCAAAGGCCACCCACTCTTCCTGGCCAGAATCCCTTAGCACTAATGAGTTTATGTGCAAAAGTACCCTCAAAAAAGGTCACACAAGTAGCTGCCACCATATTATTGCACAAATGCAAAATTTACCACTTGCAAGTGGCCATATTATCAATTTACACATAACCAATATTTAATTACAGTGAGGTAGGTAATACATTATCTTTTCCAATGTCTGCTTCTGGATTGTCAGGTTTTTGTTACTGCTGTTGCCAAAGATACTGAATGATATAAATCCTACATAACTGCCAATGTATTAATGAAAGACAGTTCATTTATATATTAAGACTGTTAATGAAATAGAGTTCATTCATATTAAGACTGGCAATGAAATGGAATTCATTCATACCAAGACTGCTAATGCAATGGAGTTCATTCATACCAAGACTGCTAATGAAATTTGAATTCATTCATTTTGAGACTGCTAATGAAATGGAATTCATTCATATTAAGACTGCTAATGAAATAGAGTTCATTCAAATTAAGACTAGCAATTAAATGGAATTCATTCATACCAAGACCGCTAATGCAATGGAGTCCATTCATACCAAGACTGCTAATGAAATGGAGTTCATTCATACCATGACTGCTAATGAAATGGAGTTCATTCATACTAAGACTGCTAATGAAATGGAGTTCATTCATACCATGACTGCTAATGAAATGGAGTTCATTCATACTAAGACTGCTAATGAAATGGAATTCATTCATATTAAGACTGGCAATGAAATGGAATTCATTCATACCAAGACTGCTAATGAAATGGAGTTCATTCATACTAAGATTGCTAATGAAATGGAGTTAATTTATACTAAGACTGTTCCTAAGCCTGTAGTAAACATATTGTACTACAGCAAAGATTTGAGATATAAACCAGTTTCTGGAATGTCATTGCAATTAATAGCAAGGATCATTTTCTCAAAATACAGCTTCATTGGAAAAGTCTCTCTAGCAATGAAGCCAATTAATGTTTTGGGAGTTTAGAGCTGGGAAATTTGTAGAACTATTTGTGTGTCAGGGATTAATTAAAATAGATGCAATAAACTGACGACGAACAGTACGAAACTAGTAACTAACTAGCCTAAGCGCTTTTGACTCTTAATGAGTCTTTTTCAAAGGCAAATACAAAACATATATACGACAAACAAATAAACACAAAAACGTTGTGTTTGTAAACCTTTACATGGCTATCTTCATGGCTATCTTTCCGCAACTAGTCTATACAAGCTGGTTGTATTTATAGTTTTAGCACATGTGAAGATAGCCATGTAGAGGTTTACAAACACAACGTTTTTGTGTTTATTTGTTTGTCGTATATATGTTTTGTATTTGCCTTTGAATGAGACTCATTAAGAGTCGAAAGAGCTTAGGCTAGTTAATTACTAGTTTCGTACTGTTCATCCTCAGTTTATTGCATCTATATATATATATATATATATATATATATATATATATATATATATATATATATATATATATAGAGAGAGAGAGAGAGAGAGAGAGAGAGAGAGAGAGAGAGAGAGAGAGAGAGAGAGAAAGAGAGAGAGAGAGAGAGAAGAGAGAGAGATAGAGAGAGAGAAAGTGAGTGTGTTAAATGCATTTACCATTTATATTTCATTATCACATTTTAGCCATTTGTGGGCCTCTTTCATTAAATCAGCCTTATATATACATGGCAGTAAATACCCAAAAGTTCTTGGTTCCAGTCCATAATAATATAATTCACAAATGCAATATACAAAGCTTATTGACACTGCTGTTGACACAATGACCTTGTCAGGAACATTCTCAATGCCCATTTGGAAACTTTGTATCCCTTCTTAACTTTCTCTTTTTATATACTGTATATTGTGACAGACCCCATGTAACAGCATGTACTATTGATTTTATGTCAAATTAATCATATTCACATGACCTAGCACAGCCATTGGGAAGAAACAGAATTATTTGGGAAACACAGATATTCCAACAGCCATTGAAACACTATGCCATAAGCACCATTTTAAGTCTTAATATTAAGATTATTATTACTAACTGTCAACACATATGTAAACATCTATTTATAAGTCCTATGCTGTATTATACTCATGTCACATAGGCCAAATAGAACTCCTATGCTGTATTATACTCATGTCACATAGGCCAAATAGAACTACAGTCATGAATAAGCATTATAAAAATTAGACAAAATCATGTACCAAGAGTTACAAAAAATTAAATATTCATAAACATAACTCATATAACTGAACAATAAAGAATACAGTCACTTGATAACCTCTATCTCTCTCTCTCCTCTCTCTCTCTCTTTCCAACAACTAAAAATAAAATATACACTATCTGTCAACTTTTCAAAAGACAAATAAATATGGACCTAAAATAGGGAGTTTTTCTTTGCAGCATTTTTCAAGTGCTTGCTTCAATAAATATTGACCGATTTTCCTTGTTCAATAAGCATGAAACTTTCAAAGGACATACCAGGGGTGCCTGCAAAAACTTTCTTGGGGGGTGGGGGTTGGCAAACATGTAGTGGTTAGTCATTAACTATCAGGTGTAGGCCTAAACATGTTAAAACATGAAATTAAGGTAAGGGGTATAGTGCCTCCACTTTTTCCTTTGATCTCTAATACTTTTACTAACAAAGAAATTGGTCTGCTAGAGTTATTTTATTTTATTGTAATTTAATAAATAAGGTTACTGTTGCTGTAAGATGACAATATTGGTCCATGTATTATTTATAGGTACCTAAACTCTAAGTACCTAAACTCTTTAGCCCATGTACTATTTATAGGTACCTAAACTCTGATATTAGTCCATGTATTATTTATAGGTATCTAAACTCTAATATTGGTCCATGTATTATTTAAAGGTACCTAAACTCTAATATTAGTCCATGTATTATTTATAGGTACCTAAACTCTAATATTGGTCCATGTATTATTTATAGGTACCTAAACTCTAAGTACTTAAACTCTTTAGTCCATGTATTATTTAAAAGTACCTAAACTCTAATATTAGTCCATGTATTATTTATAGGTACCTAAACTCTAATATTGGTCCATGTATTATTTATAGGTACCTAAACTCTAAGTAATTAAACTCTTCAGTCCATGTATTATTTATAGGCACCTAAACTCTAATATTAGTCCATGTATTATTTATAGGTATCTAAACTTTTATATTGGTCTATGTATTATTTATAGGTACCTGAACTATAATATTGGTCCATTTTTTATTTATAGGTACCTGAACTATAATATTGGTCCATTTATTATTTATAGGTACTTAACTCTAATATGGGTCCATGTATTTTTTATAGGTACCTAAACTCCAATATTGGCTATTGGATTATTTATAGGTACCTAAACTCTACACAATTAATGAGCACCTGTGACTTGGATTTTCTTCATAACTTTACCAATATAACATGATTTGGAATGTAAGAAAAGTATCCAAAGAATGCAGGTTATAATAATAATAATAATAATAATAATAATAATAATAATAATAATAATAATAATAATAATAATAATAATAATAATAATAATAATAAAATTAATAATAATAATAATAATAATAATAATAATAATAATAATAATAATAATAATAATAATAATAATGACTCTATTTAAAGACAGTAACACAATTAGCTAAGAAATAATCTACCTTGAGATCCTCAAATAGAGGTGGTCTTGAAGATAGGTTTGACTACATTACTGACACCATTTCTTTTTTGTGATGCTCTATTTTTTGACAACAATTTAAATCCTGTCAAATATAAGTACCGTGCAGAATCTTCATTGAAGTGAGATTTATTGCACAGCATGCCAATTGTAAGTGTTTTTCAGTTTTCTTTAAAACAGGTACATGTACATGTACAAATAAAACAATACATGATAATAGTTATATGGAAGAAAAGCATAAATGAAATAAAAAAAGGAGATGGTAACCACACTTTAGTAGGGAGAAGTCAGTACAAGAATAAACATAGCACAAACACTATGATATGGCATAAATAAAACACTCTAGTTAAAAAATACAAACACAAAAATATATCAATATGTTATTACACATCAAATATATCACAAACAGAAATCATGCACACAACAAATACAATTTTCCATAACAATTATAATATGATAGCAAAATTTATCACAGAACACAGCATTACAATCAATATCTTAAAGGTTATAAATATATAATCCTGAAAATTTGTTTCTTATCAGTTTAAAAGTTAGCAATGACATGTACAACTATTTTTGGGAGGTAAGTCTAGCCATGGACCTCAACTGCTTGAAAGATTACTATGACTTCTAAACATATATACATATTGACAACGAATCAAATCTAGTAGGGTGCAAAATAAAATCACTTAATGTGAATTGGTCTTTTAAATGCCTGAAAGCCAAGCCATGCATGACTTTCTACATGAAGTAGTCAAATGCCTGGGAGTCAAGCCATGCATGACATTCTACATGAATCAAATCTAGTAGGGTGCAAAATAATATCACTTAATGTGAATTAATCTTTTATATGCCTGGGAGCCAAGCCATGCATGAGATTCTACATGAAGTAGTCAAATGCCTGGGAGTCAAGCCATGCATGACATTCTACATGAAATAGTCAAATGCCTGGGAGTCAAGCCATGCATGACATTCTACAAGAAGTAGTCAAATGCCTGGGAGTCAAGCCATGCATGACATTCTACATGAAATAGTCAAATGCCTGGGAGTCAAGCCATGCATGACATTCTACATGAAGTAGTCAAATGACTGGGAGTCAAGCCATGCATGACATTCTACATGAAGTAGTCAAATGCCTGGGAGCCAAGCCATGCATGATATTCCACAAGAAGAATCATCTGTTGCAGTCAGTGTGTAAAAGAAATGGAAAATTAAGGAATAGCACATATCAGTAATGTGGGTAAGGTATTTGTTAAAGTCTATCGATATATCAAAATAATATTTAAGGGATATAGTGTCAGAAAGGTCACATTGCTATATTTAAGTGATATAGTGTCAGAAAGGTCACATTGCCATATTTAAGGGATATAGTGTCAGAAAGATCACACTGTCAAGTTGAATGGATATAAAATCAGAAAGGTTACACTGTTAAGCTGAAGGGATATAAGGTTGCATTGTCAAGTTTAATGTATATGGTGTCAGAGAGGTCACATTGTTAAGTTTAAGGGATATAGTGTCTGCAAGTTTTCTTCTTTGTAAAGCTTACAAGCTATGCATTGGTCTTGTCATTGTGAAGACTTAGTTTGTCTGCTTTCATAGACATTAATAAGGTCATTCTAAATAACAGACCCCTATTACCTTACTTACAAATAGCTAAAATTCATGTACTTTTCCACACTGTAACAATTGTGCTAATTCATGAGAGATTAATTATGTATGTAAAAAGCAGAGACATATATGTTCAGTAGTTTAGATTGGTAGTAGCCAATTGCAGTGGCTTTTAACTGGACATGTTTTTCAATATATGTAATGCATAATAGTAAAAAATACATTCTTGAAATTATATTTCATAGATAATACAATGACCCCTAACACATGTATTTGTACATTTTAATGAATTACTCTAATTATCAGAAATGTACAAAGATGCAAGCCTCTACCCTTCATTTAATAACATGAATACTGGCAATGTAAATTTTTATATGAGATCAAATTATGGATATTATTATAAATAAATAGTATTATGATACATATTTACATAGATGGCTCTCTAGACATTTTAAAATATGTGAGCATATATACTTATATCCTGTAATGTCACATTCAAAGTGGAATATTTCAAGTACTTGTATCCTGTATTATTTGTATCAAAGTGCAGTATTCCAAGTACTCATATCCTGTATTACCTGTATCAAAGAGGAGTATTCCAAATACTCATATCCTGTTATGCCTGTATCAAAATGGAATATTCCAAATACCCATATCCTGTATTATCTGTATCAAAGTGGAATATAAAAGTGGAATATTCCAAGTACTCATATCCTGTACTGTCTGTATCAAAGTGCAGTATTCCAAGTACTCATATCATGTATTAACTGTATCAAAGTAGAGTATTCCAAGTACTCATATCCTGTATTATCTCTATCAAAGTGGAGTATTCCATGTACTCATATCCAGTATCATCTGTATCAAAGTGGAGTATTCCAAGTACTCCTGTCCTGTATTATCAGTATCAAAGTGGAGTATTCCAAGTACTCATATCCTGTATTATCTGTATCAAAGTGGAGTATTCCAAGTACTCATATCCTGTATTATCTGAATCAAAGTGGAGTATTCCAAGTACTCATCTCCTGTATTATCTGTATAAAAGTGGAGTATTCCATGTGCTCATATCCTTTATTATATGTATCAAAGTGGAGTATTCTAAGTACTCATATCCTGTAATATTTGTATCAAAGTGGAATATTCCAAGTACTCATATCCTTATTATCTGTATCAAAGTGGAGTATTCCAAGTACTCATATCCTGTATTATCTTTTTCAAAGTTGAGTATTCCAAGTACTCATATTTTGTATTGTCTGTATCAAAGTGGAGTATTCCAAGTACTCATCTCCTGTATTATCTATATCAAAGTGGAGTATTCCAAGTTCTCCTGTCCTGTATTATCTGTATCAAAGGTGAGTATTCCAAGTACTCATATCCTTCACTGTCTGTCTCAAAGTGTAGTCTTCCAATTAATCATATCCAGACTATATGCAATCACTTTGAATGTAGTATACTTTACAATTCTGCATCATAACTGACACCAAGGAAAATATTATAGTTGAATATTAGATTAACATTTTATTTAGCTTGATGTTGCACTATCTATTTTCTTGTTTACATTCATTTATAAAACCTATAATTCTAGTCTGTTAGAAAGGAAATAGACTGTAAATAACTATAACTCTTTTCAACGTTTATTCTTCGTCAATCTCCACAACCTCTACAAAGGTGAAATTTTATCATACACACTCCTTTCTGTGTCTCCTTTATTTAGTTCCTCATAAATTGGTTTTACAGTCTGTGGGTTCATCTCAGTATTTGAATATGTATGAATTTCATCAACTGTCTTTCCTTTGCTGAAGAAAAAAAACCCAAAATAACACATATCAGTAATAAATGTTGTGAAACATGCTTCCTCTAACTGATCATGAAATGCCATTTTAATACTTGAATCTCAAATATTATAATAACACGACATAAAAGGCATGATACTGATATAACATGCATCATTTCAATCACAAGAGACAAAAGTTCTTGTGGAAATATTGTACTATGACAAATAATTAAATGGGATGTTTAATACCGTGCCATAAGTTTAACATGGGATGTTTAATACTGTGCAATAAGTTTAACATGGGATATTTAATACTGTGCAATAAGTTTAACATGGGATGTTTAATACTATGCAATAAGTTTAACATGGGATGTTAAATCTTGAGAGTGTTTATATCATTTACTTTTCAAACTTCATAATGTTAGTGTAATCTATGTGACATCAGTCTAAGAGCATCAGTTTCATAGAATTGCTAGTAGACATGATTTGTCTCCCAGTGTCCTTTAGGGTCCTTTGTTTTCATATAAATATCGCTATGAAAGTTACATTAGTCTGTCGTGTTAGAATGCACATGATTGTTATATATGATATACCCATCTAGTCATATATTGTGTTAACCCATCTTATTGGCATGGACATGGAGCCCTGATTGTTTTACACGCTATATAAATCATACCAGACATTGTTAGTAGTGGAATACATATGGTAAATGGCACCAGGGCAACAATTTTCCTGCAATTTAATTTTATCAGCTGTTTTGGCTTGACCATACCTATGGCATCTAGAGTGACCATACATCTGGCATCTAGGGTAAACACCCCATCTTCCCCTATGTTAGTACACTACTTTAGATTAGCCTGTTCCATTGGCCTGTAGAAGGAACCCCAATAAATGAACATAAAATCATTTTCATCCTATCATAAGTTGCATGGGTACAAGTTATACCCATTTTGTCATTGCATGGGTACAAGCTATACCCATCTTATCATTTATTGCATGGTTACAAGCTATAAGATTCATCTTGTATGTCTTTTACAGTGGACACAGGAACAGAATATTAGTTACATCCTTTACATTGGATATTATAGGAAAGAATATTAGTCAGAGGTCTATATTTGATAACAGGACTCCAATTTTAAAACAGTCACTATCTGTAGTAAAGACACCTACACTGACAAAGTAGCATTATTTCCTTTCAAGCAACTTTACAGTACCATGCTTATACTGGTAAAAAAAAATTGGCATTACCGTAATATATCTGGCTAGCCAGTATAAAGATGACATCAGCATTTATATGCAATTAAACATGACACCATGCAACTGTATGTAATTAAAGATGACATCACACATTTCTATGGAATTAAAGATGACATCACGCATTTCTATGTAATTAAAGATGACATTATGCATTTCTATGTAATAAAAGATGACATGCATTTATATGTAATTAAAGATGACACCATGCATTTCTATGCAATTAAACATGACACCATACATTTCTATGTAATTACCCATGACACTATGCATTTCTATATAATTAAAAATGAAATCATGCATATAAATGTAATTATCCATGTGACCATGCATTTCTATGTAATTAAACACAACACTGAATTTCTATGTAATTAAAGATGACACCATGCATTTCTATGCCACTAAACATGACACCATGCATTTCTATGTAATTAAAGATGACATCATAAATTTTTATGCAATTAAACTCACAATTTCATCTTATCAAAATCTACTCACCTCCTGAAGCAAGGGTTCTTTGGTCCTAAAAGTAAAAAATAATTCAGTCAGGCAACAATAAATCACACACACACACACACACACATATATAGTGATTGTACTACATGTATCTAGTTCATATTAAGTTGGTTCATATGTACTGTACATACGTGTGATTTTGCCTGCATGTGTATGCAATACTTTCTGAGATTGACTAATGTGTTCAACACATCTATGATTAATTCCTTCTGCAGCAAATTTTTGTAACAAAGTTATGCCTCCATGGGTTCTTGGTTACTCACCTGAAGACCAGTGGTGTTTATTATTCTGATGTACAATATCATTTTCTTTGATACCATTCGCAAGATATTGAGTAACATACTGCACCCTGAAATGTTGAGGTTGACTCCCTTGATAATCATTGGAGAAATAAACAATGGAACAGAAAAATTGTTAATAGAAATCGGCAGATGCATATTACACACATGCAATGCATTAAACATGCATGCTACTAACTCACTATAGTACAACAAAACATGTATATTGACATTGGACACTGAACAGGTTGCCAAAATACTAAATGCAAGCAATCAAGAACGATAACATAACCACTAGTTTACAATTGTCAAGAAACATAAAGTGTACTCAGATGCAAAATAGAATGGTCCTTTCTATGATGATTACATTCTTTTGATGCTGTGAGTCAGAGTTTATGAATTCATTATTAACATGTCCCACCAGAAATCATATCAATAAGGTTCAAGTCAATATAAACTTTTCCCACTATGCATCTGCTAGACACATGTAAGATTCAAAGATTAACAATTTTTGCCCTCGTTCATTCCATTTGCATTGCTAGTCACATGACTAACCAAATCTCATGGCCGATATGCATACAATGTCAAAGGTCAAACAATTATGTGATAACAACAAAACTGCATTTTCCCAATGTGTCTCTTCCATTGATAAATGATTTTATTACCTCATACCGTATTTCTTTAATATTAAAATAGTATCCCTTTTCTTAAAGTAACTCATTGGCAAGAGCTTCCGTGTATTTGTCTTTACCTGCCATGTTGCAATATAGGTTTATGCACCAAACCTTCCATTCCAGTATTGCAGAATGAAGAAAAAAAACTTGAAAATATTGAATGAAAGTCACACAATGTCTACAATAAAAAAAACCCACATAGTATTCAACATATTGAGATGACAGCAACCTGAAATATGTCGCTGTCGCATCTTCCTGGAATGAGGCTGACTGATTGCGCTGAAACTACATGTCATCATGGTTTTGTTGTTATCACATGACTATTTGACCTGTGATATTTATGCATATCGGCCGCGAGTCTAGCAATGCAAATGGAACGAATGATGTCAAAATTCATCAACGCTGTAGTTTTGTATCATCTGACAACAGATTAAAGACTAAATCAGTGTTATGCTTGTAATTTCTGAGAAGATAAATGATTTCCGTATCGATTTAATGTAATTATGGGTCAATATAAGGTCATTTAAGTTTGCTAGGCCTGATAGTAGGCGAGTACCCTATGCTGACACCAAATGGTGTCTGTGAATTCCAACTTTTTCATAGGGAATGGAATCTGACCCTACACCCCAACATAAAAAAACAAATATCAAAAATGGGGTGTCAACTGTCAGAGGAAACTCAGACTATTACCAGGGTTTTACCTGGTTCTTCCTAAGATTGCCTGTTACACAGAAAGTCATGTATTGCCTATGTTGTGCTGAAAAATGGCATTAAACCCACAACATCAAGACTGATCTACAATGATTCAATAAATGAGAAACAAAACACAGTCTAAAACAACATGTCATGATCCAACATTATGATGCAGTAGTCCAAGAATCAATGGCTAGATCTGACATACATCTCAAATCATTTATGCATTTGAAAAGATGGAGGAAACATTGCAAATTATTGAAAATAAATGTGCAATCTTTATTGACAAATTAACCTAAAACTGTATCATTCAAAATCTAATAAACTGAATATATCTTTCCTGCTTCAGAGAGAGATTGTTGCTTTTATGTTTTAGCTTGTGAGATATTTCTATGACCTCTCTAAAAACTGTTGAATTCATAATACACTATATTTTGTTTCATGTTTTAATTTTTTAATTAGAGTTATGTCAAGAAATTTAAAATTCAATCAATATTTTCTGAATCAATCTAGGAATAAATAAAATTTCCTGAAACAATCCAAGATCCAATCTTCACCTTAATGTTATTATTATGCAGTTCTGTGTCTCAAGTTGTTCACATGTAATGAAAGAATTCAGGAATACAATGAACATAATTTGTTTGTTAATAAGTGTTTAAATTTCTCTGCATTAACTAAATGCTTGTAGTTCAAGAATCATTTTTATGTTTTGTTTTTTTTTTGTTAAGAAAAGCATCTGGCTGTTGGGTTTAGCTATGTTCAGAAACATGGTACAACCAGTTTTGTCCAAGTTTTCTGTCACCATCCTTCACATCTAACTGTTGGTCAAAGACATATTTTAAACAAAATGACAGTCGGCTTAAAATTATTATAAGGATATTTTTTAAAACTTTTTTTTGCGAGAGAAAAAAATCCAGAGATTCTTACTCCACACAACAAAGCCCTACATCATTATTCTTGAAATTCACTATTTTTCATAGTGCATATCATTTTCAGGTAATATGTTATATGCTTTAATTGTGTATTTCATAAACATGCCTTGGAATACTATTAAAAAGTCCTTATACATACCATGCAATTGTCTTCTAATTGCAAAGGCAATGATAATGCCAATTATTCCAAGAACAATTCCACCAACACCTACTCCAACGGCTCCACCAACACTTATTCCAACTGATGCACTGACTTCTAGTGAAGATGCGCATGCACATTCTATTGAATAGATTATTTGCATCAGAAGTTTTGTACTTAATTATCATATGTAACTTAATTGAATTTAAATTAATTAAACTTAACAGAAAACTATTCTATAAGCAATACACAAGCATCCTATTTAGACTACACTGTAACACAAGGGAGACTAGTTCTTAGCTAACTGTGTTACCTCTTTAACTAAAATTATTATTATTATTATTATTATTATTATTATTATTATTATTATTATTATTATATTATTATTATTATTATTATTATTATTATTATTATTATTATTATTATTATTATTATTATTAATTGCAATGAATCCTGCTGTAATGAACACAATTACCAGTAGAAACATTATAAAATATATATGTATACAAAGATGGAGACAAGACACATACACACACACAGACAGACCTAACTATCAGATAGTGCACTTTGCTATGGCTGAATATATTAATTAAATAGGAGATTGAACATTACCACAAAAATGACAAATTTCAAGTAATATGTATTTGGGAATGTCTCCTGTTAGCACAAAAAACGATTAAGTTTTATTAACTACCCCCTCCCCCATGTTTCTAAATTATGCTTAATTCTTTTGTTTAAATTAAAGTATTCATAACAAAAAGTTCAAACAATGCTAATGAAAATGAGTATAAAGAATTCAACTAGTGAATATTTACAAGATAATTTACACAGTATGGAGAATGTTCTTCTTTTATACATTTGTGTCTCTAAACATTAGTATCCATTAAATCCTAAAAAGATTTCCCCTTCGGAATAAATGACATCATTGCAACTTTCTCTCAATAGAAACCATGATGTGCAATGGTCTGTTTGTACATGTCCAAAAATGAATCTGCATGACATCAATCATGGTGTCAAGAATGTACGTCTATGATTATTTCGTTGATGAATGTCCTAATTAGCTTTTAACTTGTAAATTTTTGTAAATATTTCAGCTTGTGTAAGACAGACAATTTATAATTTTTCACAATAATTTTGTTCCATTTAAAGAGTGATTTTTTTTTCTACAAGTTCATGTAAATAGATAAACAAATAAAAAATGTCCAAACACCTAAAGAAGAGACAACCATGTAAACAGAACAATTAGTGTAAGGCATAGAATACAACAATTAGTGTTAGACATAGAATACAGCAATTAGTGTAAGGCATAGAATATAGCAATTAGTGTTAGACATAGAATACAGCAATTAGTGTAAGGCATAGAATATAGCAATTAGTGTTAGACATAGAATATAGTGATTAGTGCTAGATATAGAATACAGTGATTAGTGTTAGACATATAATACAGTGATTAGTGTTAGACATAGAATACAGCGATTAGTGTAAGGCATAGAATATAGTAATTAGTGTTTGACATAGAATACAGTGATTAGTGTTAGACATAGAATATAGCAATTAGTGTTTGACATAGAATACCGTGATTAGTGTTAGACATAGAATACAGCGATTAGTGTAAGGCATAGAATATAGTAATTAGTGTTTGACATAGAATACAGTGATTAGTGTTAGACATAGAATATAGCATTTAGTGTTAGGCATACTATATAGCATTTAGTGTTAGGCATAGGATATGGCACTTAGAGTTAGGCAAACAATGTAGTAATGTGTCAGGCATATAATATTACACTTAGCATAATGAAAAATCAAGAGAATGCTTCAACCTTAGGCATAGAATATAGCAATTAGTGTTCAGCACAGGATATAGGAATTAGCCCGGCTGTACATTTTCCAAGGTTTGCTTGAAAATTTGACCAAAAAACCTCGGACGTCCAAGGTTTTTCCAAGGTTTTCCTAGGAAAACCTCGGATGTCCGAGGTTTTTCCAAGGTTTTCCTAGGAAAACCTCGGACATCATCTCGTACATTAAAAATACATTTAGGAAATACCTTGGAAAAACCTTGGACATGAGAACTTAGTACATTTTTAGCTCGGAAAAACCTAGGAAATAAAAACTTAGTCATTTTTTAGCTCGGAAAAACCTAGGAAAAGAGAATTTTGTCATTTATTAGCTTGGACATGACTCAAAAATGTGGACTTAGAAAATTTTCAGCTAGGACATGGATTTGGTGTGGTTTTTTTGTGCACTTAGAGAATTCTGATATTTGTTCAGAACATTTGTTTACAGTTTATTAAAATGAATAATGTTTGTCATCCAAAACAATTACCAAGTCTACAATTTGAATTAAATAATAACTTTGAATTATTGTTGATTGATTTATTTGAGATAAACATTTCACAATCTCAGTTCAGGCAATGCCAAATAGGAACACAGATTTTGATATCTTATTACATTTACATGTAGATAATAATATCAGATACGCCAAACCAAAATGCATGCTTATGACAAGCTTGCAGCAAGCTGATGACAAGCTAAGTGAACTTGTGCAAGCTAGTAATGGTGCTTGCACAAGTTTGCAAGAGGAATTTTTCAAAGTCTGCAAGCTTGCAAATAGGAATTTTTTTCAGAGTCTGCAAGCATGCAAAATCTGAAGTACTTGATGTAAGCTTGCACATGCTTGCAATAATCAGTTGTAAAATTTAAGGTAAGTTCTGCATGAGATCAGTACTTCTTGAAATGTTGAATATATGTAGTGACTAGATCATATACTCAGTATAAGAAACTACACTGTCAAATTAAAAGATGTTACTGATAATCTAGTTTTTATTTATATCATCTTTTCAGTATTGCAAAATGCTAAGAACTTTTATTACTTGTGCTTAGCTGGTACATAAATAAAGTATATTATTCCAACATTTCTCTATGTTTGAATTAACTATGAATACTATTAATATATGTCAAAATTAAATTGAATTATTTCTTGACAATTTCAAAAAATGAAATATTACTTTTTCCACAAATGTCTTTTTCTCATTTTCAATTTTTACAAATATTATACATGTTAGAGAATATATTGAGCTTTTTGGCATAAAGGAAATTCTTTATGTGATTGAACACTCAATTAGCTATGCAGTCATTTTGTGAGGTCATGGAAGAGTGGGTAAAGATTCCATTTAGTAAAATCCTGTAAAACAGTAAGACATAGAGCTGATTGCAAAGTTAATTACAGACTAACTTGATACAGCAAGATATTTGATAACAAGTTCTTGTAAATCTATTTACCAATAATGTATGCACCATCAAATATAGTCTCAGTAAATCTTGTAATATTAACTTTTGGCATTAAGTTTATGAAAGTACTCATATATTTGTTTTAATGACAATCTGCAGCCAGAAGAAAATAGTTGTCAGTTATTTAATTACTAAATAAAATTTACAAATATATAGTTTTTGTTTTTCTTTGAGAGAGAGAGGTGCATCCCATTCTTCCTGCATTATATGAATAAATAAGCTTTGTGAATTTTGCTTGTTTAAAAAGAATTCAAATAAAAGCATGCAAGGTGAAGTGTGTCTTTCCACTACAAATTTTAAATGGTATCGAGTCATAAAAAGCGACGTCCCCTGTTTACAATTTTTTTTTTTTTTTTTTTAGCAGACTGGTTTACGAACTGTAAATATACACGTAACATATTTGAGTAAAAAGAAGACAATAAAACCATTGTAGCATCCCGTTCAATATGGCGCAATTTTCAAGGTAGAACTTTCACAATTTACCTAGTTAATTTAGTAAATTTCATTGCCCGCTGAACTATTATATGTGCAGTAACCGATCCTATAATCAGAGAGATAATCTGAAATCACGGAGTTACAATATCGGTGAGTAAATTCAAAATTGTGTTGTATTTTGCTAGATTTCGTGATTTTAGTTTGCCGGTAGCGTTCTTGCACGTTTATGATTTAAATATGTCAAAATATGACGTTGTAATGTTGCTTCACCCAATGACTAAGATGACAACGCTGCAGATCATTATTATATATTGCTACACTTGTTAAATCGATGAAGTGTTATCAGTTATCGACAAAAGGGTTACGATATGATAAAGTCAAACGCACACTTAGGAATCTTATTTCATTTATTCTTAGGGTATTTTTCCTCTCGCATATCTAATCAAAAATTGTTCAGAGGTTGTTATATTTTATTCTTTTCATCCTCAAAGAAGATGGAAGTTATTTTATTTCAAAATGTCTTAAGGTACGTAATCAGTTTGAAAGGATTTTTGTTGTTCAAAACTCACAAGTGCCATTCATCTGATGTGCTGTAGACCTTTCAAAATGAATATAGTAAAACTAAAATTTAGGGCTCATTAAAGGATGATCTTGAATAACACTTACTGATATTTCTTGGACTTGATAAGTGATTTTGGAATAATGAACTAAAATTGAAATGCTTTTGCCGAGGTAAATACTTGGTTTTTTTTCCTGATTACATAGTACATGTTTGATGTAATCCATTTCAGAGGATGATACCTGAATCACACAAGAAGCTGATGTGGATGCAGAATTTCATTCTGAGGATTTTGTTTAGCAGATTGAAGTGATTCAGAGTAATTCTAATGACATTCTTGTTTTCACCTAATAGTTTATCATCGTGACAGATGAGAGGGAATCTATTTGACACCATCCTCCCCCAAATGGATTTCTACATGGAAGTAAATTAGAGTAACATTTCCAAAGCAATACATAACAAAAGTATAAGGAGTTTGCACACACAGATCCCATTCATATGCTATTATTTTCATCTGATTAAATATTATTAAATGATTTGATGACTTCAATCTTTTTTATTGTGACAGTAAGATCTCATTTTAATTAATATTCACCACATATTAACATTTTCATTTTAATATTTGATATTACATACTTTTTGCACATCAAGAGCTAAAAAAATGGAGGTATGTGACAATGTATAGAATAATTCAATAGATGCCATATCAGTTCTTCTGATGCAACTTAGGTCAGCTTTGTTTGCAAGGTTGCACAATCTTCTAATCAGTGAGTTTGTCACAAGCTTTCCTATTACTAGCTTGCACAAGCTTGCAATGGGCAAGCTTGTGCAAGCTAGCAGCGGTTTCAAATCTAAGCTTGCTGCAAACTTACAAAACAAGCTTGCTGAAACCTTAAAAATAAGCTTGCAATTTTGGTTTGGGATATTCAGGACTAGCATTTGCTTTAAAGAGCTTTACAATATCGACTAACATGCTAAATGTGATAAGGAATTGAACCAGGATGATTTCAAAATTATATAACTCCAAACTGATTAACTTCCAGGTTTTAAGAAGGACAATGTATAGATCACTGGTGAGAATTGTTGATATTGTTGCCTGATACCCATGTCTATCAAAGATAGCCATATCTTTGCGGAATTTGTTTGGCCCATAAGTAGAATTCTCCTTCAATATCATGAGTGGTATTATTGTGTAAATCATTAAAATATTCTAGATGTGTTATAATTCACTGTAAAATGAGCAATTATATGACAAACGTTTCTTTATAGAACATGGACTAATTCAAGACACCACAACAGCATCATTTTGTACATTAATCAAACATCAAGTCTGCAGTACAACAGTGACATAAGGCAGGATCCTAACATTTATTCTTTTCACTATTAACATCTCAAATGGATGCTTTTCTGTAATTTTGCATCTTTTTTACAGTTGAATTTTTCAATGAAGGATAATATGTTATATGTTTATGTGCTCACATGTCTGTGCATATGTTCCAGGCTTGATACTTGATTTTTAAAATCACTTATTTAGTGTCAAGCCAGATTCTTCACATGTTGTATATACTGTATATATTTTACATAACTGACAAAAAGCCTCACAGCAGATTAGCTCTGTAACTGAGTTACCTTCTTTAAATAAATTATTATTATTATTATTTCCCATATTTCTTGCCTTGGATGTCATAATTACGTCTATATAATTTTTTTTAATTTAAAAGAAAAAGAATATGAGTCATGAAATACAGTACTCTGAGCACCTGACCATGATCATTACAAACTTCAAGTTCACAATCATTCAGTAAAAGTTAAGGAAGTGTACTAATTGAAGTGAATGCTGAATATAAATAATTTTTCAGTATATGTTGCATTTGCATTCTGGTTCAAATCCATGTGGATTTTGCCCATTGTGATAAGAATTTTGACCAGCTGCAGAACCATGAAAGTAGTGAAAATACATTTCATACATACTGTAATTCAGGCAGGTAATATATAGCTTAAACTTTGTATGCCTGAATCACGCTGTTTTGCCACTTATAATAGGAATAAATACTTATACCTCTGTGATTAGTATGCATTGAAATGGATGAATATTTCAGATCGAAATGTAAAATTTGGCACTAAGGAACATGATGGGCATTCTGGATATTTTTAAAAATTTAATTTGTGACGAACAAAATTAAAAATATAATAATGTTATAATCATTTGCTTCATTAAAAATTGTTGATCTGATGCATATTTTGCTAGAGGTGTCCTAGGAAACCTCGGACGAAGTCCTAGGAAACCTCAGATGAAGTCCTAGGAAACCTCAGACTATGTCCTAGGAAACCTCGGACGATGTCCTAGGAAACCTCGGACGAAGTCCTAGGAAACCTTGGACCATGTCCTAGGACACCTCGGACGATGTCCTAGGAAACCTCGGACATCTGAGTATAAAAACCTTGGACATATATCAAAAGGTTTTGTCTGTAAATAGTCACTGTAACCTCGGAAAGTAAATAACCAATACTCTGAGGTTTTTCCTAGGAAAATTTGTCAGAGGTTTCCTAGGAAACCTCGGAAATGTACAGCCGGGAGTGTTAACCACAGGATATGGCAGTTAGTGTTAGGCAAAAGATATAGCAATTAGTGGTAGGCATAGAATATAGAAATTAGTGTAAGACATATAATATAGCAATTAATGTTCAGCACAGGATATGACAGTTAGGGTTAGGCAAAAGATATAGCAATTAGTGGTAGACATAGAATATTACACATTGCATAATAAAAAATCAAGAAAATGCTTCAACCTTTAAACATCCTTATGATAGGCTGAATATCAGCAAAGTCTCCTCTTCCATTTATGTTGTATGCATACAATCTCAAATAATATTCAGACCCTGGGATAAGGTCTAAAAGAGTTGCAGAATACCATCCATTCCTGTTTCCAGCATTGACTTGAGACACATTATTCCATGTTATATTATCCAGACTTATCTCAACCACAAAAGTTTGATTGAATCCCCCATGATATCCAGATAGCCATGTCAGTGACAGTTGTCTTTCCTGTATGCTGGTAGCATGGAAATTTAATGGCTTCTCTGGTGTAACTGAAATACAATGCTGTATAAATTAAAAACATTATACTGAAAAGCATTATTTAGCAACTCTGAATGCAATTATTTAGACAGTCGGAAGAAAAATCTTTATTAGTGTATCTGTCATTTTTCTTATGCATTCATTGTCATTCAGTTCTTTATAAAGGAATATGCATTTTCCAATCTACAATTAAACGTGATTTACAGCAAAAGCAGAATCCAGTTTTCTTTTTTCTCAATATCAGGTTTTACAATATGGCCACATAAAACATTTGCATATGGATCTGAAATTTTTTCTACAAATACTGGTCAAAATATAATTATATATTGATAAAACTGTATGTTTTGCTTTTCTGAGGTTCCTTATCTGTTTATTAAACTTGTATGTCTTTTTCTTTTGTGTGACATATCTACTAAATAGCTTGTGTCCAAACAGTCTGTGTATGATGAAAAAAAAAATACTTGCAATGCACACTGACATTATTTAAGAAAAATTTGACTATCAATTTTAATAATTTGACATGTGACTTAGTTTACACAAAGGTTTTATCAGTTATTTAGCACTAATATTTTTACATTACCATATGAAAACATTAGCTTACTATTTATTTATTTAGCATGCCAATCTGTTCATTTTCCTATATTAAATGTTGAAGTTGTTTCAGGTTTTTAATTCTTATTGATACATGATGACCAGTATATTTTGGGTGGATTAAAAACACAGGAATAAACTGTGAAGAACCTCCCACCCATAAGAAGCTGCTGGCAAGCTTTCTCACATCTTACACTTGCCAAGTAAGTGACTTTAACCCATGCAGAGATGAGATGGCAGTGATTGGTAAAGGTAACTACTTCAGACAACTTGGCTACCCAGGCCACCCCCTAATAAAACTCATGGATTTGTCATATTTTCAATAAATAAATGGCATTAGTAAGTAGAGTAACTACTCATTCATTTCATAGTTTTGGATTATTTCCCCATCTTTTTATATAAAAATTGTGAATGGAATAAATTAATTTAAGTTCACTCCCACCCACCAGAAATAATGGATAAAGCTAGAATCAATAACTGAAAATATTGTGATATATTTATGTTGATGTTATATATTAATTCATTATATACATATTTCAGGAAATGAAAAAAAATTTCATAGTAATTTTTTATTCAAGAGCAAGCTATTGAATGTAATGGTTATCAAGGAAATATCACATGACTTACTCTGTTCTATGATTCTGACACTTTTTGAATCTGACCCAATGCTGTTTTTCACTTCTAAGTCGTACTGTCCAAAATCATTTTTGCTGCTTAAACTGATGATTAAAATTGCCCTGAAGTCTGGAGCTGGTACTGGTGGGGAATCTCCTAGATCATCAGGAAGCGTTGGTCGGATTATTCCTTGGCTTATTAATCCATTAGAGTTGGAATGTCGTGCTGTGACGGTTAAGTTCTCCTTTGTATTAGAGTAGAAATCAAACTGTATCATGATATACTTGCCAAAATATCCTTTATAATCTGGAGAAACATCAAGTATTTTTGGAGCAGCTGCAAAATCAAAGATTTGTATTTTTCATTATTATCTTTAGCAACTAAATAGAAATAAATTTTTCAATTCTATTTCCAGACAAATAGTTACATACCCCATTCCAAATACAGACAATAATCATGTGCTAAGACAAACGTGCAACATGACTAAGTTATGCAGTATCAAAGTTTTAAGAATGCTAAAGCGAAGCCTGAACTGCACTCAACACGAGGAAGCATGCAATTTCCCAATACTTCTGAACAATGAATTTTCGTCATCATACACAGCACGTGCCAACATGAACTACATCTACGTCTCAAGTAAACTTATCAAAACATGTTAGACGATATAATGAAATAAAACAAAAAGATTTATACAAAATTGATTTTTTTAATGCACTTGAACTCCAGGGTCATAACACCTTCCCCCATAAAAGAAACAAAAAGTTTTATGTCATAAAATCTTTTTTTATAGTAGATATTTCTACACAAAGTAAAAATTTACATAATAACTCTTAAGCATAAAAAAAAACATTTCTACATACGGGAAAGTGTATCTGCAATTAAATTATCCTTTCCTTTTATATGTCTGATGTCAAGATTGTATTCTTGTAAGAACAAACTCCATCTCAACAGCCTCTGATTTTTATTTTGCATTCTGTCGATGAAAGTGTGGGGATTGTGGTCTCTAAACACAACAACCTGAGAAGGGGCCGAGCTAATATAGACTTCGAAATGTTGTAATGCCAATATTAAAGCCAAGCACTCCTCGATTGTTGAGTAGTTTCTCTGGTATTTATTCAATTTCTTAGAGTAATAACACACTGGATGTTCAACACCATTTTGGTCGTCTTGAAGCAAAACTATTCCAACCCCAACATCACTCGCATCTACCGATAGTTTGAAGGGCTTACTGAAATCTGGAGCTGTCAAAACTGGTGTACTTTTAAGTATGGCTTTTAGTCTATTGAAAGCCTCTTGACATTTTTCAGTCCAAATAAATTTGTTTTTCTTTCTCAACAAGTTCGTTAGAGGCTCTACTACATCAGAAAAATTAGAACAAAATTCACGATAGTAACCAGCCATACCTAAAAATCGCATCAGTTGTTTTCTATTGATAGGCACGGGAAATTCTGAAATAGCTTTGACCTTAGCATCTATAGTTTTAATCTGTCCATGTCCCACAATATGTCCTAGAAAGGTAACACATGCACGGCAGAACTCGCTTTTAGATAAATTAATAGTCAGATTTGCATCTGTGAGTCTGTCTAAGAACTTCCGAATCGAGTGTATATGGTTTAAGATAAAGTGTATATGGCTTATACATTTACAAAATTAGATCTTAGTGTGGATCTTTTGATTCATTTGTGAATTTCATAAAAGTTTAATTAAAGTAATAATAATAATAATAATAATAATAATAATAATAATAATAATAATAATAATAATAATAAATGGAGAAGGGGTGTACATGAAAACTTCTGCATTTGCGAAATTACAAGGGAAGTATTTCAGTATCAAAGAACTTTGTTTACAAATGTCTCATTGAACTTGATACCAAGAAAACTACCAGACTTGACATGACCAGTATGTAACTCAAAAAATTAATCTGCCTCAGCTATTTCAGAGAGTATAACATCCATAATCAATAAGTATCTGTACTATTTATAGAGTTATGTATTTTTCAACTGGCATTGCTTGTTAGTTTTTTCTTTAAAAAATTTATAATTGTTATCGGTTATGTAAAAGAAAATTTTTGATAAATTATGTTTTTCAGAGAATATCTATCCAATAAAATTAATTTAGGATTATTAGCCTACTACCTTGAGAATCCAGCTCTACTAAAAGACAAAATTTGTCATGTTCTATCTCAATAGATAAAAAAAAGCCAATAAATCTTGCTCATTACCTCCCCTTGGCACCGCCAGGTGTCACTAGTTTTCAGGTGAGTAAGATAGCAATGAGGATGCTCACATGACAGGGTTGTGAATATTTTTTAAGCACTGTGATTGGGTAAGTATTCTTGGAGGAACATAATTTACTTAAAATTTTCTTTCTCCTTCATATTCTTTCCTCAATCGCATTATGGTAGGAGAATAAGTGATAGAACAAGTGGATGCTAAGCATCAGACCTCTACTTATGGAATCCTTTCAGGAAAGAATGGTTGGATTCCACATGTGAAAAATAACCTGTTCACTTAATTAAATCAGCAACACAGCCTGAGGATGATTGGCTCTAAAACATTGGTAACAAGATGAATACCGAAATCTTTTTACATACAAAATTTTACTGATGAATCCAGCAAAGCCTACTGGCTGTATTGTTTGATCTAGCTGGCTCACACCAAAAGCAAGAGGCATTTATTGCATGCAATGACTTGTCTCTGTGAGGTTTCAAAAGTGCTTGAAAGCATGAACAGGATCTTGATTAGCTGTTGTTCTAGACATCTTTATAGATGACAGCAAGCAATTGACTGCTGGCAACGTATTTGAGGCTACAAAGCCTGGTTATGGCAAGAGAAACGCCAAACTCTCCAATCTGAATCTAAGAGAGTTTGGTTTGGCATAAAGGGCATGTTATCACTAAACAGTACTTTTGTGATTATGTCTTAGCTAGAGGTTCAAATGGATTCAAATTGAGCCATGTGATAACTCAAGATTGATTCAATTTGGAAACAGAGCAAGGGATTTTGGTTGCTTGAAACCAGAAAGATTTAAAGCTCCAATTAGTCTGTATTATGCCAAAAATCATGTCTTTCATGATGCCAATATCATGGTATGGTAGTCAATGGAAGCTGGGGCCAAATGTTTCTCATCAAAAAGCCAGAGACAAATGCTGGATGGCTGAGTGAATAAGTCATGCACAGGTACAATGTTGTTGATATGGCAACAGTGCCTGGAAACACACAACTTTCCTTCATAAGGCTTCAGAATGGAGGGACTTCATGCTCATGAGATTCTCTCCACATTCAAAGTTTTCACTTGCTTGTCTTGCAGTGAAAGGCTTTGATAACTGCCTTCAATTCTAAGATGTTGATATATAGAAGCTGACAGTAATGAAGGTTGGAAACAGGTGGGCACACCAAATGAGTGCGCTATAATCAGTACCTACTGCTATTTTCCAGTGAGATCTCCAAGGTCAAACCAATCTGGGTTGCACTACTGATGCAGGAATGATCAAATCTTGGGCATAATAATCATTTTTAATCAAGAGGACTAAAAAAGGGGTGTCATTGAGCTGTCAATGCCTATAATAATAATAACAATAATAATAATAATAATAATAATAATAATAATAATAATAATAATAATAATAATAATAATAATAATAATAATAACTTACTTAAAAAGGGTAACACAATTATCAAAGAACAAATCTATCTTGAGGCCCTCATCAAAAGGAATGCTTGCATGAAAGAAAAAAAATGACTAAGTGGGATCATATCTGCTGCAAAACTGAATAAACTGAACAATTTTAAAAACTCTCTAGCTGGAATCCATGTCCCATTGGAAATTGACTCTATAAGATTGATGATTCTGATTATGTGAACATAAAAGTTGCACCAGATTCTAGTTGGTTAAAAACTCTATGCCCAGATGGATAAAATTGCAGAATGGACACAGCGCTGAGTTTTCCAAATTCACTATAAAGCCTGAATGATCTAAAATAGAAAGGAGATCATTTCTGCCTTGGGGTAGAATAGAATTTACCAAATGTTTCTGAAGAATGTCCAAGTTTGCTGACATTATTGTAGATGATGTCAATCAGAAATGGGTGATGATGTAATCCATAATCTTTGTAAATGTCCAAGGGCTGATGTTGAGACCAAAGGGAGTGCAATGAATTGATAAACTGTGTAAGCAAAAACAAAGAAAATGTTCTTGACAAGGGGTGAAAAGTGACATGAAATTATGTGTTAGTCAGATTGAGACAGGGAATACTCATTGAATGGAGAGTAAGATGGACTCACTGTCTCCATCCTGATGCAGTTGAGGTGATTCTAGTCAAAGACAGGTCTCAACCTGCTGTTTGCTTTCCAAAATTGAAACATTCTTGAATAAAACCACAAGGATTGTGGTCTTTGCACAAGTTCCACCACCTGTTGTTTCTCCTGATGTAGAAATGCAATCTCCTGAACTTACAGTGTATCCATGAAGAGGGTGAGAGGAGAGAAGGGATTGTCAATGAATTAATCTTGAAGCCCCTCCAAATTTCCTTGAACAGCCCCCTGAGTTCTGAGGGAATAGGGAGTTTAAGAGAGCTCAAACTTATGTTGTCTTACCACCAATGTAGGTTTGCCTCCTAGGGACTTTATACACACAAGCAGACACATGAACTGTCTAGTACAAGGAGATCAGTACTAAAGGTGTTTGTTACCTTAATTCCACCTCTTTCCCCTCATCAACAGGAACATTAGTGGGTGGAGTGCATTCTGAAGACTTCTCACTGAAATGAAATCTCTGTCATAGAAAGGGTATGTCACTGAGGTACAGTTAGATGGTCAAATCTGTTGCTAAGATCCACATAAATCATAATTGGCTGGACTGTTTCAATTAAAAGGTCCCCATGTTGAAAAGAATGGAGGGCCAGTGATGGCTGAACAGCCAGTGATGGTGCAGTTATATTGGTACAAATCGCATGTGCCCTGACTTTTAGGTCCATTTACTACAGGATTTTGACATTCTTATTAACACACTTGAAGCAGATTCCAACATTCTGAATGACTGGTTCACCGCTAACAAAATGCAAGTTTTAAGTCATAGCAGTGGGTAAAGAGACATTCAGTATGAAGCCTGTTCTAAACACAACCAGTCAGTGCTGTCATAAACTGTGAGCAAATCATTAGTGAAATCCCCATGCTGGTATGACTATCCATTCTAAAGGTGTGACAATTACCTCAGGTGCTTGATGTGAGCTTGATCTTAAGAAAAAATAATAATCTGAAGGATTATAATCTATAATAATCCATCATACTATATAAGTCTCTTATATAATATAAAAGTGATATTTCCCAAGTTTTCTGCAATTTCATGTGGCTCCATAAGACCTCAGCTTGTAATGGTGGCACTCACTATGTTTTCATGCTGACAATCCTTTTGATTAAGCCGCAAATTTAATAATTTACTTGTTCCATGGCAGGTACAGCTTTGCTTCTAAATTCCTGAGCCTTTTTTCACACATAAAAATCCCTTTGATTGAGCTGCAAGTGTGATACATGTTCAGTGGCAAGAAGCAAAAAGTAGTTATTTGATCATGTGGCAAAACTGACATGTATTCAGTTGCAATCTTTAATTGATTTTAGGTTTGTACACATTTAATACAATTTCCATTTGATTGGGTACACATGTAACTGATCACAGGATTGATGGGTATCAAGTAGGTGTTCACTAAAATTTTGACAGCCATTCAGAGCAGACCGTTCACAGTGAGGATGAATTTTACTATGGGATGAATGTGTGAGTGTAAATTTTTCACATAAATCCTGCAAGTGGTTTAGAAGCAATAGTGATAAGAAACTGGTGTTATAGTTTACCTGTACTTGTGTCTAATGAAATAGTACTTTTATAAGCATTATTTCTGAATAATTATAGCAGTTAGCAGTGCTTTTTAAAGAGATGTTGTGTTGTTTTCATAGAACTAGTCATATTAAATGGGAACATATTATTTGACCTTATTTAAAGAGGTAACACAATTAGCTAAGAACTATTCTACATTGAGGCCCTCATACAAAGGAATATATTTATTTTGACTGCATCTCTGAAGCCACTGGATATACTGGGTTTGGAAAAAGGAAATAGATTGGGCATTTCTGTATGACATTTTTTCATCATTTAAAATATTATGCCCCAGCCTGTAAGTTAGCATACAAAATTTTATATCAATACACAGATTCAGTAGCTAAGAAAAATAAGCAAGCTATACATATTTGCTTTACCTCGCAAAAAGAGTCTTGATTTAGCAGACAAAACTGGTCTGCTAGAGTCAGTGTTATATGCCTGGCAGTAGATCATCTCATTGTGGTCCATGTTACTAAAGGTAATAGTCAGACTAGGTCCACTGCCTCTCTTTTGAAATCCTACATACCAGTTTATGGTGGGGGCAGGTCTACTGGTTCCTGTAACACAAGTCAAGGTTACTGGTTCTGCTGAGGTCACAGTCAGTATTTCTGTGATGTTCTGGTTATTCTGTTGCAACACTACTTCTGTAACTCTCACTGTAAAAGGTACATCAAATACACAACTACAATAACAATCCCAAACTAAAAGCACCACTGAAAACATTTAACAAAAACCATAACAAACTGTGGACTACAACGAAGTAGCCATTGTTGAAAAAGTAGTTATTATGTGGTACTTACCACTAAGATCAGATTAAAATTTAAATCTCCAACACAACATTTTCAACTCTTAACCATTGAAGGCTTACATTTAGGAGAGATTGACCACAGAACAAGAACTGCAAGCAATAGGCAGTGATAAAGAACATTATCACACAATTCAGAAGTAAAAAAAATTGAGTATTTGTTGGATGCTGTAAATATTTCTTCAAGACCTGTGCATATGTTATGAAAACAGTTACTTGAAGGTTTCTTTATGTTTGTTAATTTTCACATGGATCTGAAATATCATTACCAGTTGAACAACAAGAGGCCCAAGTGAGCTTAGTATCAATCACCAGTCTGACATTTGCCTAACAGCCAAGTGCAAAAACAGTTGAAATGTAGCTAAACACCAAAGCCTAGTCAAAGTTCACAAGTCATTGTTTTCATAAGTTAATTGAAGTACAAAAATGCAATCAATACACTTTGACCTGACTCAAGCTAACTAAGTCAGCTTTTCATAACTCCTACAGAAAAGTATGAATATGTTGCTGGTCAGATCTGTACCAGTTTTATTTAGAACCACATAAATACTGTAGGAAGTGTTCATGTTAAATCACCATATCAATGACTCTGTTAATAAGAGAAAAGCCTGGATAAAAAGTGGATTTTTGATTAGCTCAAGTTTTGCTATGGACCAAGTTGATACTAAAAATTTTCAGTGAAAAGCCCAGGTATATATGACCATCAATTAAAAAGAAGTAACTATATATTACAATTTTCAAGAAAATCACCATGGCAGCCAGTGTTGGAGATTTTATAGGCATAATTTTATTTAGTACCAAGATCATATCATTAGAAGCCTTTTAGTGAAAATCAATGTCACAACTTCTGTTTAAGTGAAGCATTGACAAGATTTTGGAGGAGTAATATTTTGAGATGGCTTCCACATTGGCAATATAGGATATTTGATTTACACATTTCCATCCATCTTGGACTAACTAGACACCATGCTGATAAGACAATTGTTTCAGGAGTAGGATAAACAATTATTAAGCTGGTACAGTTATATTATGCATTAGATCCAATGTATATCAAATCAGCATGTAATCAGTTGAAATCCACATGACATATTCTATCAAATCAGAATGTCTTACAGTGAAATACATGTCAAATGCTATCAAATCAACATGTCTTCCAGTGACATCCACATTTTAAATGCTATCAAATTAGAATGTCTTCCAGTGACATCCACATTTTAAATGCTATCAAATCAGAATGTCTTCCAGTGACATCCACATTTTAAATGCTATCAAAATAAGCATGTTGTTCATTGAAATCAACATGTCAAAAGCTATTAATTCAACATGCCTTCCAGTGAAATCCACATATCAAATTCCATCAAATCAGAATGTCTTCCAATTAAACCCAGATGTCAAATACTATCAAATCAGCATGACTCCCAGTTAAACCCAGGTTTCAAATGGTATCAGATAAGCAAATCTTCAAATGAAATAAGTATGTCTAATACTATCAAATGAGCAAGTCTTAATTTAAAATCCATATGTCAAATGTTATGTTTTACACTAAAATCTTAATGTCAAATGTAAAATAAGCACGTCTTTCAGTAAAATCTACATGTCAACATGCATGAAATCATCATGTCTTACAGTGAAATTCTCATGTCAAATGCTATCAAATCAGTATGTCTTCCGATGAAATCCGAATGTCAAATGCAATGAAATCAAAATGTCTTACAGTAAAATACAGTAAAATTCTCATGTCAGTCAAATGCTATCAAATCAGCATGTCTTCCAGTAACATCCACATGTCAAATGCAATGAAATCAAAATGTCTTACAGTAAAATTCTCATGTCAGTCAAATGCTATCAAATCAGCATGTCTTTCAGTGAAATCCACATGTCAAATGCTATATTATTAACATGCTTTCCAGTGAAATCCACATGTCGATTTCTATCAAAACATGTCTTCCAGTGAAATCGAAATGTCAAATCTGCACATGTTCCATTCAAATCCATGTCAAATGATACCAAATCAGCATGTTTTCCAGTGAAATCCACATGTCAAATGCTATGGAATAAGCCATTATTTCAGTGAAATCCATGTCAAATGCTATTGAATAAGAAAGTTTTTCAGTGAAATCCATGTCAAATGCTATTGAATACGCCAGTAATTTAGTGAAATCCATGTCAAATGCTATTGAATAAGCCAGTCTTCCATTGAAATCCACATGTCAAATGCTATGAAAACAGCATCTCTTTCATTAAAACCCATGTCAAATGCTGTCAAATCTGCACATCTTCCATTCAAATCCATGTCAAATGATACCAATTTAGCTTGTCTTCCATTAAAATCTACATGTCAAATGCTATCAAATCAGCATGTCTCCCAGGGAAATCTTCATGTCAAATGCTACAAAAACAGAATAACTTTCTTTGAAATCCATATGTCAAATGCTAATAAATCAGCATGTTTTCCATTGACATCCACATGTCAACTTCTATCAAATCTGCATGACTTTCTATAAAATCCACATGTCTAATGCTATCAAACCAGCAAGTCTTCCAGTGAAATCCATGTCAAATGCTATCAAATCAGCATGTCTTCCAGTTAAACACTGATCTCAAAAGCTATAAAATCAGCATGTCTTCCATTGAAATATATATGTCAAAATCAGCATGTCTTCCAGCTAAACCCAGATGCCAAATGCTATCAAATCTTCAAATGAAATCCACATGTCAAATGCTATTAAATCTGCATGTCTTCCAGTGAAATCCATATTACAATGCTATGTTAAAAGCATTTCTTTCAGTTAAACCCAGAAGTCAAATGCTATCAAATCAAAACACACATCTTCCTTTGAAATCCATATGTAAAATGCTATCAAATCAGCATGTCTCCCAGTGAAATTCACATGTCAAAAACTATCAAATCAGCATTTATTCCATTAAATCCATATGTGAATATGACTTTTCATTCAAAAAAATTGAATAAGAAGACTTTTAACATAACTGCTGTGGTGTCTACATTAGTCATCAGATCAGCACAATTTTCACTTAAAAACAATCTGACAATTAATGTATGTGTGATTGACACCATTTTCATTTAGATCCAAGCAGAAATTAAATGGATGTGAGTGGCATCATTTTCATTAGGATCAACTAGACCATGGAATGAATGTGTGTGTAGCAGCTAGAAGGTGTAGCAAAAACACAATTGTACTAAGAAATTGAAGGAAAACAGATTCTGGACAATAGACCATGCCATAGGCTTTACTGGTTGATAACAAATAGAGCTAACAATATAGGAACAAATTATCTTGGAATCTTTACAACAGCCATTACCTATCTTTAATTTTCTCATATCATTTAACAGAACAGAAATATGGTTTGCAGTATCTGAAACTGTACAACATACAACATTATCTTTCCATTATTTTACACCTAAAATTGGAATCCAATTAAATTCCCAAATGCCACCACATGCAAATGTCCTGAAACATTTATTAGACTTCAAAAATCCTGCATTGAACTCATTCCAATTCAAGAGCTACCTATGCAAAGTGATGAGTTTTGTATTATAATATTAAAATATGAATTTATTACCTTTAAAAATACTATGTCCCTGCCCAAAAAAATCTTTACTTATACTCAATTTAAGATACAAAAGTTCATACCAATAAATGAATTGTGTGACCAAGAAAAATAAACAAGATATACATAATTTCTTTACCTTGCACAAAGAGTCTTGGTTTAGAAGACGAAACTAGTTTACTAGGGTCAGTGTTATATGCCTGGCAGTAGATAGTCTCATTGTGGTCCATGTTACTAAAGGTAATAGTCAGACTGGGTCCACTGCCTCTCTTTTGAAATCCTATATACCAGTCTATGGTGGAGGAAGGTCTACAGGATCCTGTAACACAGGTCAAGGTCACTGGTTCTGATGAGGTCACAGTCAGTATTTCTGTGATGTTCTGGTTATTCTGTTGTAAGACTGCTTCTTTAACTCTCACTGAAAAAGGCACATCAAATACTCATTTGTAGCTACAGTAAAAAGCTTACTGTTTCTGTGTAGTGATTTGACCATCAACCAGACATTGTCAGTCATCAATCTTATTGCAACAAAACAAATCCTCAAGGTTTGCACCAAACAGAAAAGCCATATGTAACAATGCAGCTGTCAAAGTAATCTTCAGCCAATGTTCAGCATATCATATGTTATAAAAGATCACATTTTCTACCAAAAAATCATGGTATCTCAAGACAGGTGGTCTCATGTTAGTGGTCTTTCAAGACAGGTTTTGCTCTATTTTGCAGCACCTATTATATGGCAGCTATGATGCTTGTTCTCATTTAGAAGATTTCTGTCCAATTTTTTTATTTTTATTAAATCATAGATTGTTTCAAAAGTCTATATTTGTCATTCTGATGGCAGCTATATCTGATGGTAGAGCAATCTAATTGTAAAACCGAGACCCACCAAATTTATAAATCACAAGTAAAATAAATGTCTAAACTGTGATTTTCATGCTATAAGTAAATAAGGCTGTCATAATTAAATAACTTCATGTCCTAAGTAAGGCTGTCATATTAAATACCTTCATGTCCTATGTAAGGCTGCTATGATTAAATACCTTCATGTCCTAAGTAAGGCTCTCATGATTAAATACCTTCATGTCCTAAGTAAGGCTGTCATGAATAAATACCTTAATGGCCTAAGTAAGGCTGTCATGATTAAATATCTTCATGTCCTAAGTAAGACTGTCATGAATAAATACATTAATGTTCTAAGTAAGGCTGTCATAATTAAATACCTTCATATCCTAGGTAAGGCTGTTATGATTAAATACCTTCATGTCCTAAGTAAGGCTGTCATGATTAAATATCTTCATGTCCTAAGTAAGGCTATCATGATTAAATGCCTTCATGTCCTAAGCCTGTTATGATTAAATCTCTTCATGACCTTGATAAGGCTCTCATGATTAAATGCATTCATGTCCTAAGTAAGGCTGTCGTGATTAAATACCTTCATGTCCTATGTAAGACTGTCATGATTAAATACATTAATGTCCTAAGTAAGGCTGTTATGATTAAATACATTAGTGTCCTAAGTAAGGCTGTAATGATTAAATGCCTTCATGCCCTAAATAAGGCTGTCATGATTAAATACCTTCATGTCCTAAGTAAGGCTGCTATGATTAAATTCCTTAATGTCCTAAGTAAGGCTGTCATGATTAAATGTCCTCATGTCCTAAGTAAGGCTGTTGTGATTAAATGCCCTCATGTCCTAAGTAAGTTTGTTGCGATTATAAATGCCTACATGTCCTAATTAAGGCTGTTGTGATTGAATGCCTACATGTCCTAAGACTGTCTTCATGTCCTTAGTAAGGCTGTCATGATTAAATGCCTCCATTACTTTTATAGGGCTGTCAAAATTAAATGCCTTCATGTCCTAAGATAGGCTTCTTAGAAAGGCTGTTATGATTAAATTCCTTCATGTCTTTATCAAGGCTGTCATGATTAAATGCCTTCATATCTTAAGTAAGGTTTTAAATGCCTTCATGGCCTAAGTAAGACTGTCATGATTAAATGCCTTCATATCCTAAGTAGGGTTATCATGATTAATTGCCTTTATTTCTTTAGTAAGTCTGTCATAATTAAAAGCCTTCATCTCCTAAGGTTATCTTGATTAAGTCCTTTCATGTCCTAGGTAAGGCTGTCATTAAATATTTTCACGTCATTAGAAAGGCTGTCATGATTAAATGCCTTTATGTCATTAGTAAGGCTGTCATGATCAAAAGGCTTCTTAATATCAAGTTTCTCATTAAGATAATTACCATTTTCCAAATTTTCAAAACTCAGGTTTGTTGTCAGCATTGTAAGCCCTATCATATTATGAACTATCAACTCCATGTGTAAAAACAGATGACCTTCCTAACATCAAGCAAAGTTTATTTGATGACATGTCTATGGTACCCACAATTTACTGATTGACAGATGAAAGACGTATGTCTGCTTTCTTGCCACAGTTACTTCTATGTGAACAATTGCTCCTGCATGGGATTTTTACTAAGATCAAAAATAGTATAAATATTTATGAACTGTTTAGTAACAATTTTTAATTTATTTTGTATTTTGCTTAATGTTCATGTTACACAAGTGATTTTCCATTAGTTTTTCATGTTGGATAACAAATTTATGTCTGTGTCAATTGTTCTTATTAAATTTCCAGTGTAAATAACACTTTCTGATTTTGGATTGATGATGATATCATTACAGTAATTATTGCAGGATATAGAGAGGAAAGTCTGTCACATAAGGTGAATATCAGCCAAAACATCCTTTTGACTTCAGGTTAGACAGTTAAAATTAATCTAATCCTGAATATGTGTTGAAGCCAAATACCAAACTTCATATGTTCTGAAAAGAAACTTCATTCCAACTTTTGGCATACAAATTCATCCTCACTTAAGGCAGCAAAAATTATTTGATTTAGCAGCCAAGTAGACCATGAGATGAATGTGGGTGTAAAGTTTCATGGCAACCCTTTAAGTATATTAGGAATAGAGATAACAAACTTATCCATGGATGAACATGGAGAACAGACTGTCCAATAAGCTCTTCTTTCTGGTCCTGGTCCTGTGACCAGCAGAGAGCTAAAACTTGTGGATCATATTAATTTCTGACATACAGTATCTACAGGAAATATGCATAATATTTACAAACTTTCATTACATTCCATTACAACCTAAATGACTAGTTGTACTAACAGTTTTTACCTCTGGTCATTCAATGAGTTTGCCACACCATACTATATGTTTGCAGGACCAAATTGTTGTTCATATTGTGCTGGACTTTTCCTAATACAATGCCAGGTTTTTAAGCCAAACAACCCTTTAGATGCATGTAGGGCCAGGCTATGTTTATCCAGGATATCTTCCCAACAACTTGCCCTTTACATAATGCCAGGATATCTTCCCAACAACTTGCCTTTTACATAATGCCAGGACATTTTCCCAACAACTTGCCCTTTACATAATGCCAGGACATTTTCCCAACAATTTGCCCTTTAAATAATGCCAGGATATCTTCCCAACAACTTGCCCTTTACATAATGCCAGGATATCTTCCCAACAACTTGCCCTTTACATAATGCCAAGACATTTTTCCCAACAACCTTAACATAGTCTGGGAATTTTATTTAAAGGTTTTTGATTATTGCAACTAAACTTGTCAGTGCCTGCACTCATTGGACATTATTTTGACATGCTGTTGAGTAGGTATGATCAAAGAGATTATATTTGCAACAGATGGCATGGTATATTTTGTTAATCTAAATGGCATTATTACTGCCCACTAATTCAAGAGGTCACAAGAATTATCTGGGTCTAGTAATACATCAAAACTGATCCTATAAGAAAAACTTTTTATCACCAATAGTTTGGATAGGTTTGGATAGTCTTCAATGAATAATTTAATCACATTAATGTAGTTAATTGATCCAGATTAAATTTGAGCATTGAATGGGAAATATATATTGCCATTTAAGAAGCACTAATCTACTCTCAAAGGACAAAATCCCTGTGTATAACTGAAATGATACAGACACTATTTTGAAAGATACTCTAATGAACTAGCAAACACACAGAGCTTGTTCCTCAATAAATTAGTAATTGGACTTTAAAGGATCATTGAAAAAATATAAAGCCTAGTAAAATTAAATTAGAAAATGTCTTATATGTAACTGACACATGTATTCAAAATAATTTATTATTATTATTATTATTATTATTATTATTATTATTATTATTATTATTATTATTAATATTATTATTATTATTATTATTATTATTATTATTATTATTATTATTATTACAGGTAAGATTACAAAATCAATTTGAGTAACAATACATCTGATTACCTTTTAATGTATTACTGCCACATGCAGTTTTTGCTAAGGAAAGATGAAAAAGATAAATAATGAAAGAGACTGTATAATGGATTTAGCAGCAGAGAGGGTGAACCCTACAACAATATATTTGCGACAAAATCGATTAAAGCCTCAGAATGCCAAATTGCTGCCATCTACGTCTACAAATTTTTGCGACAAAATCGATTAAAGCCTCAGAATGCCAAATGGAACCTTCCTACGAAATCTCATATTTCAACCCAAAAAAAAAATAAAGACCCCATCTTAGCGATTTTGTCGCAAATACATTGTCATAACCACACTCAAATTGCTGCCATCTACGGTCGCAAATATGTTGTCATTTCACCCTCTCTGCTGCTGATTAATACAAATTATTTAACCAAATATTTGATCAAGTCCAATACGATATCGTGACCGAGGGTCGTGTAAATTTATTGTTATAAATCCATATGGGGCAGACTGAGCATGACTAAAGTAATTTTTAAATCCATTGAAGTCCATATCGGAACACCATGTCTGCCAAATATTTCGTAGCGTATGTGTATCAACGCCATTGAATACAGCAAGAATATTGCAGTTATCGCGAATCACTTTTGGAATTTGAGTATATCGTTGAGTGACATATATCACGTCAGTGTTTTTATGCCTACCTCGGGAAAATATTCTAGCAGGGTTCTTTTGATTATCTAACATTACATCATCGTACACTACAAGATTGTTTATGTCTCCATCGAGATCTTCTACTGATGGTGCATCATCAATATCAGTAATAAAGTCGATTACACTTTCACCTTTAATTTCTGATGCTTTTTCATTATAATCTTTTAGCACTTCATAGCACCGTTGATCATCTACGGATGGGGCAACTAAATATAATTTATCCCACTTCATAAATCGCATTATCAAATTAAGCAGTAATTGTGTTTTGCCTGATCCAGATGGTCCGATTATAATGGCACGGACAGAATTCGGAAGCGCTGCGTGGTGTTTTACCGGTTCTCTTCTTTTAGTCGCTGAAAAATCAATTATATTCATAACGCTATATATAAATTATGGATCTATATTGTGTTAAGTGTAAACAGCGTACTGATTCAACCGATCAGACAACCATTACAACTAAAAACAATAGACTAGCGCTTACTGGTAAGTGTGTAACATGTGGTACAAAAAAATTTAGATTTTTAAAAAAAAGCAACTCGGAGGTGATATTGCCGCAAAACTTGGAAAACTCCCCGGAACCCCATGGGCAAAATACCCCGGAGAAAAACACCTTCCAGGATATAGCTACTGTGGTCCCGGAACGAGATTAGATATCAGACTTGATGATCAAAATCAGCCCCGGCCTGGTGAGTATCCGATAAATGCTATTGATAAGGCATGTCATGCTCATGATGTTGCATATAAAAGCAATAATTTGCAACAAAGACATATCGCGGATGTAAAATTAATTCATGCCTTAAATGCTATTCCCGATAAATCCTTCAAAGAAAAATTGGCTTCATGGTTGGTCAAATCAGCTATGAAAGGCAAATTAGTGTTAGGTGCTGGTAATTGAAAACACCAGTGTTTTTATAGTATGGAATCTATTTATTATTCTCCGAAAGGATACTGGAGGGGTAAAGCAGCAATCAGTAAACTCGCTAACGCTGCAAAAGTGAAAAAATCCACTGCAAAAGATTGGTTATCCAAACAAGCTATATGGCAAATTTATCTACCACCGCCTAAACAAATTAATTATTCTCATTTTGATGTTACCGTACCCAATGAAGTTCATCAGGCTGATTTATTGTTTTTACCACATGACCATGGTTACAAATACGCGCTAACTGTAGTTGATATTGCGAGTCGATTTAAACAAGCAGAACCATTGAAAACAAAGTCAGCTTCTGAAGTCGCTTCTGCATTTGAAAGGATTTATCGACGAGGTCCTCTAAGATGGCCAAATCTATTACAAGTTGATCCTGGCAAAGAGTTTCAAGGTGCTGTTCTATCAACAATGAAAACTCATAGTGTTACAATACGACGAGGACATACTGCGTTACATCGTGATCAGGCAATTGTAGAACGATTTAATCGAACTCTTGCAGAACGGTTATTTGGATATCAATATGCAAAAGAATTCATCCAAGAAAAACGATCTCGTGAATGGGTCCAAAGGTTACCGAGTGTAGTTGCAGCGTTAAATAACGAGATTACTCGAACTATTAATATGAAACCAAATATTGCAATAAAAAAAGAATATATTCCCGAACAACCGCAGCGGGTTAGCACTCAGCCACTTCTCGGTGATGTTACTGTGAGATATTTATACGAACCAGGAGAGCTTGAAGGCGGTAAAAGAAGAGCTACTGATCCTATATGGAGTGTTACTACGCATAAAATTTCAACTATAACGCGATCAACTGGTAGACCTCCAATCTACAGATTGGATTCAACTGCACCTCAGCGTGGTTTTACACGCGAACAACTACAAGTCATTCCGGACGATACTCAATTACCGCCACATGGTCTTAACTAGCTCCGTTACGTCTATTACACTCAAGACAGGTCAACATCACATTGTTTCTGACATGACCAAGACTGTTATTTTTTCTGTCTACGGTGAATTGTCGAGGGTCTTTATCCGAATACTGCCAGTGCATTATACAATTGCAACTGGCGCAGTGATTATTCTGTTGTTCTTTTAATGCGATTATTACTTCAGCATCAATATCAAATTCTCGTTGTTTTTTTTTGTCCTGCTGTTTGTAACCAGAGAGTTTTTTATTAATGATGCTAATATCAGTGTTATCATCGTTTGCATTAAAATCATCATCGAAAACAATCCTTCGTAGTTGATTTATTCGTCGTACTCTGGACACTGCGAGATAGACTAAATTTGACCATTCAATGCGATTATCAACTATCCAAACAATTGTATCCGTGATGGTCAATCCTTGTGACGAGTGTATTGTTGTTACATAACCAAGCGTCCATGGTGATTTATCAGCGCATAATGCATCTTCTACAGTATTGATATCAACTAGCACAATATCATTTAACACTAGAATCTGTTTCTCCGTCTGGCCTGGAATTTCAACTTCAATATTCTGCTTTCGTGTATCCAATGGTCTATAACACAACGGCACTGGAAACGTTGGGAATTTTTTCTTGTGTAGCTCAAACAACTTTTTCTGAAGTGCGTCTCTGACTATCTTTCTACTTGCTACTACAAAATCATTTGGTTTCCATGTTTCCCAAAAATCATTCAAAGGTGTTTCAGAAATTATTTCACGCGCTACTTCACATTGAATTCTATCGGGTTGTAATCTAATTAGTTTTTTAAACTCACGTAACTGCTCATCGAGTGCTCTATAGTCAGTATCAATTTCTTCGTAATAATCAACAAATCCTTTTAACCAATTATGTGGACTTCTACCAACAAATGGTGGTGGTTGACCATGATCGCCGCACAATATAATTTTTGTATTTTTTTGCAATAACCAATCAAGAAACATTTTTAATACATCTTCTGAAACAGTACATGCTTCATCCCAAATAATAACCGCTGGAATAAATTTCTCACCCATTCGCTCAGGAGTCCAAGCATCGCCCTTGTATCGAAAAAAACTATGATACGTGCAAGCTTCAACATTTCGTTGTTTGATCTCTCTCGCTAGTCTATGGGTTGGTGTGAGTACAATCATGGACGTTCTCTCTCGATATAATTCTATCGCACGTGTTGTCTTTCCAGATCCACCACAACCGTTTAAATAAACTGTTTTATATCTACAAATTGGATCTGATATCGGTGGTGCTTTAGACATAGATTTTTCACTGATAGAATTATCGTTCTTCAGGTAACTACTTTTAATCTCAACGTCTGCTGATTCAGAATAATCGCGTTGTATTTCTTGTTTAATTCGCCATGTTCCCCAAGTCTCTTCGCTATTAGTAAATTTAGTTATCTCTTTGATATATTTTTTATCGACATACATTGAATCAATTGCAACTCTGACTGCTATACTAGGAAATCTATTTATCATTGCAAATAAATTGATAGATGCATAACCCAGCATAGAAGCTCTCAAATGTAGATATGCAGAGCTTTCTCCATCACTGTAAGTAACAATTCTACCTAACTTTGTTTTATTGGACAAAAAGGCTGTTTTACAATTTGCGTATCTATTTTTCTCTACTGCATCTTTAATAACGAAGTCGTATTCGGCATCATCTATAATCAATCGTGAGGATTGTTTTTTAAAGTTAAATTTTTTTCCACCCTGTGTAAATTTACCGATTATTCTTCGGCCGAGATCCTTTGCTTCATTATTTCGTTGATTAAATATCTTTTTTGACCATTCAATGATGTACTCCTCGTCAGCATCAATATGTTTTCTAGACTTATCGATTATACTATCAAGACATTCTGGTTCTGGTAACCAGACATTGGTTTGTTTTCGATATGAGATAATCGCTTCGCTGACAATCAACGAAACTAACACTTTACAATCAATCATATATCGCAATAACACTATTGGTAACCACATCCTTTCAGCCATGTGTCTACCAATCCAAACATAACAACACGGATGAAGTCCTTCAGCGAATTCAAATGATACTACGCAAGCAAAACCGGTCAAATCAAAATCAGGCAGTGGTCCATTAATAGCAACGCGAGTCATTTCATGTGTGGGATGTCCAAACCGTTTAAAATACTCACCAGCGAATCCATATCCTAGAAAACTTCCTGGATAACAGGCAACGATATCAACTGATATCATATTCTCACGATTGTACTTAACGTTCCATAGACCGCCATGATAATATTCCAAACAGCTGGATTGAACATCCTGTAAAAACTCTTTTCGTGTTGGTTTCCAATTATTTTTCTTTCTTGCAAAATGAGCTGCAACTGATGGAATTGTAAAACAATTTGTAAGTAACTGTTCGTAATCTTCGGATTTTTCATTAAAAACGCTAGCGTTTTCACTGAGACTTATTGCTAGATTTTTCATCCTATTATGTAGACTTTCACTGCGATATAATTCACCGTTAGGTTTCACAAATTGATTGAATTGACATTCTTCATCTTCAAAACTATGAAGTAGCCATACTGATACAGGGTCGTTTTTACACAAACTAGCAATAGCATCGAATAATCTTTCTTCAGTGAGAATACCATCCTTGATGAATTCTTCTGGGATATACTTCACTGTTCTGTCTCGCGGGAATATTGTAACCGCGGATGTCCATGCGTGCTTGTTATGATCAATAATTTTGATTGGAGCTCCGTTTTTATTGTATTTCGATTCGTATAATACTTCGCCAGTTATCGTTAAAACGGTTATCGGAAATCTCAACGACTTTTCCAATCTAGCTGTATCGGAAATAGTTGCTCCGTTCTCTTTCACTGTTAGCTCCCATTCATCTATTTTTTTATGTCTTAGATCGGTTAATTTATTCCCACGGAGTGCATTTGTAAAATGTTCTAAGACTCTTTGTGCCACACAGTTGAGTGGCTTTTCCGCTGACGTTGACTGTTTCATTGGTGCTAGTTTTCCAATGTCAGGGTTATTTAACGGATACATCCCATAAACGACTGCTGTTTCTGGATACGCTTTTTCATAGTATGGTTTATCAATTCCAGTTAACAGCCCTGGTCTGGAATAACGGCTAACAATGACTGATGTCCCATCTTTGAGAATTGGAACAAATTTGTCTCTTATAATATATTCGCCCGATTCTAATTTGATAATGAATTTCACTCTGATAAAATACCGTTTATTGCCAAGTTGTGATAGTATCATAGCTGCTGTTTCATCATTCATTCTAGCATCAACAACACCATCAATTCTAAATGTTGACCAGGTGTGTGATGCATCATCCTGTTTAAACTCATGAACACAATCTCGTATTTTTCTAATCAGACTTCTATTAGTTATTCTCTCTTTTGGTACGTCTTCGAGAGTTCTATCAAGATTGAATTTAATATTTTTCCGAGGCTTGATTGCCGATAATCTCTTGAATTCTTCATTCATATAAATAAGACAAGTATTTAAATAGAAAAGTTTGTTTATATATAATGAATCACTGCAAATGGCTTATGATCGGATCAGTAACCCCATGCAATAAATCGTGTAGAGGTGAATTCTGTGGATATCACTTACAGAGTGTCAGAAATAATTCGACAGGCCCGTCCCCATGCATAAATTGTGGGGTGGGTGTGAGAGGAAAATCACAATTATGTATCAATTGTGGGGGTAAGCGGTTTAGAGAATTGAAACGTTATTATGATAAACGAATAAAAAACGCCATCATTGACCCTAATCATGACTCTGTCAAAGACAAAATCATAAAAACCCCTCAAGACTACATTAATAGATTTATAATTAAAGCAAATGATGAATTAGACAAATAGTATTATTATATAAATGGAGCAAGAATTCAGACCACATCCAATACTCGTTAATTATGAAATATCTCGTAATGGTGTTGTTAGACACTGTAGACTAAAGAAACCCGTGGGATATGTTAATAGTCAAGGATATTTGTGTTTTACTGCTGGAAAAAAGGGATATCTCTGTCATAGGGCAGTCTTTGAGTGTTATATGGGACCGATTAAAGATGGCTGTGTTATTGATCACATTGATTCTAATATTCAAAATAACGCGATTTCCAATTTACAGTGTATTTCTCAAAGAGAGAATATAAAAAACGGAAAGACAGGGACTTGTAAGTCAGTTGGAAAGAGACCAGTACAGTCATTTGATACAACGACGAATGAAGAAAGAGTTTTTCATTCAATGAATGCTGCGGGAAAATATTTTGGAATATGTATTCCTTCAGTACGAAAAGTTGCTGAAGGGATTTATCAAACAGCTATCTCAAAGAAAAATGGACATAGAATAAAGTTTTCCTATTTACAAGATAACTCTCAATAGTGAGTTATGTGCTATTTTAGTCATTTTTGCATGATTTTACCATTCAGATCAATTACCATAGGGCAAAACACTAAAAACGTTTCGCGCGTTAATACATATTTTTTTTTTCAATATTTATTCGCAATATTCACGTATATATGCATTAAAAGAGTAAATGACAATAACTGGAACAGCCGGAACAGCCACATAGTAAATATAGTTATTGTACCGGAACGCGCGCGTGTAAGACAAGACACTGGGCCAGGGTTCTCTATTAATAGATTTTTTAAAAATCCCAATTACAAAGACGGCGTTAACAGCGTTTGTATGAAAATGAAATTACTTTAAAATTACAAATTAAAATAGATTGTATGTGAGGTCAAAATAGTAAAATGCGCTACATATAGTTTAGTTTTTTTAGTGTGGCTATGTGTAATAAAATTCAGAAAAATATCATTCTCGATTCAAGAAATAGCAGGTCCTGAATTGACAGGGGGATCCCCATTACGGAGTTATCTTGTCATGTAAATCCATTATTATTACGATTATTTAATCGTAATATTATAGAAATTAATAAAAAAATTGCTATTATTTAACAGTTGTATTTCTTGTTTTAATGTTTTATTTAAATACTTAGCTTCCATTGAAATTACTACACAGTATTCATTATGAAATGCTAGAAAAATAAATACACACCTACACATTGACACTGCAGTATTAGTTCACCTTATATATAATATGAGCCGTAATAAGTTTGGGGCTTTAAAACGAAGCCCACTTTGCCAATTAAAACTCCCACGCCATTGACATGGTGTGTGGTTGAATTTTTTCAACTGCAACCAGGGTTAATTTCTTGGGTTGCTTTTGATTGGCAAAGTGGGTGTAGGTCCGCCCCGTCGTTTCATGTTTGTATCGTCCTGTACTGTCCCTATCATACCATCCTATCATTTCATTGTATATATACCATCCTATCATTTCATTGTATATATAACCATCCTATCATATAACCATCCTATATAATCGCATTGTATATATAACCTATAATCGCATTGTAAATACTCATTCATTGTAAATACTCATTCATTGTATATATAACCATCCTATATAATCGCATTGTAAATATTCATTCATTGAATCGCATTGTAAATATTCATTCATTGAATCGCATTGTATATATCCTATATAATCGCATTGTATATATGTAATGTATTGTTCAATGTTTGTAAAGAAATCACTTGGATTTCACGTCTAATACCCATATAACCCGCCCTTGAACTCGATTGGGGGGTTAGGGTATTGTATAAGTCTTTAATGTATGTGCCCTTTCTTGCCTCGAAACTCGAATGAGGAAGAGACGGGCATTGTATATATTTTGTTTTTTTGTATATAAAAATATTTTAAAGATACAAATACATTAGTAATAATAAATGGAATTTCAAGATATTACATCTATCATCACAGAAATATCAAATTTAAGAAATCAAGGAATCGTACTTTCTGAATTTTTGAATGAAGACAGACTTTTGAATGAATTTGAACAAATTGATATACAATTGAAACATGGAAGATATGTTCTACCTAAAATGTATTCACTGATAAAAAGAATCCAAAAAGCGGTTAATGCTTCTTTGTATAACAATGATATTAATTTATTCATTCGGCTATTTAGTATAGTTGAAGCCATTAGAAAGAAACTCGGGGAACAGTACCAAGTTCGGTCAGAGATTGCTTTGAAAGTGAAATCTATAAGACGTTTGATTGATGCAAGCATTGAAACCGACAATTGAAAAATCGTTAGCATTTCCAATAATGACATCAGAAGCATTAAGTACCAGACTAGCAAATTTTTCAAATTTGGTAACGGGAGTAAATACAATTAGCAGCAAGCGGACTGTTTTCTATTGGAAGCGAAAATTTTTCCCTGTAACTAAAGCCCCTAAAGATATGAAAAATTTCAAAGAACGTGTAATCGGGCATCCCCAAAAAGGGAGCTACTATTTTTGGGTTATTAGGAAAAAGATTGTACAGGGGAAACTTTTTAAAAAAAAAATCACGGGGGGAATAAAAAGTTTCAGGTTTTTTGGTTAAAACTCCCGCGAGAAATACAACAAAAAAAGGGGAATATTGATATTAAAGATAAACCGTTGAAATTTTTCTTGTGTTTCCCTAAAAAAAGTGTTCCCTTTTTTTCGAGAAATTCCGATGAAGCTATGAAAAAAATAAACCAAATTTCAATTGCTTAAACATAAGGGGCTATATAGAATTTTTGGTGATTCGCTATCAAAAGTTATTTTCAAGGGGGGAATTTTTTAAAAGCGAGAAATAAAAGAAACAAATAAAAAAAGAAAATGACGGGTTTAAGGGTTTTTTAAAATTAATAAAAGAAATCACCCGGCAATTTAAATAAATCTTGGAGTAAAAAGCTTTTAAAAAAGGGAGTAATAAGTATGGTTTTTAAACCAAACAAAAAACAACCTAAAAGAACAACGAAAAAACAAAACAACCAGGACGATCAAACGAGGGGGGTAATGACAATCTCCAAAATTCAAAATTTCAATCACCGCAAAATCAAAACGTTTCCCCAACCAAAATTTTTCAAATTTTAAAAATTTCATAATTCTCATTTTTCTGAAAATTAAGAATATACCTTAGGTTCTTTTGGGATTTTAAAGTGGAAATAAACTCTTTAAATAACTAATAATTTGATATTTCCAAAATTACAATTAATTGATTTTCATGTTTAAACTCTTGGGAAATAAACAATTAGGGGGTTTTGTGGTTTTATAGCGATTGAAATTCTAATTCCTTTTCATTTTAGAAATTTTTTACAAAAAACATTTTCAAAAAAAGAATTACACATATAAATTTAAACCAAAAATTAGTATAACTAATTCCGTTTTTAAAGGAAAACGGTGACCCGGAAATAAAAGGGGTTATTCCAAGAAAACCCCAAAAATTGCACCCAATTCTAAACAATTTGCGAAAACCTTATTTATTCGTAAAAGGGAATTAAGTTTAATTTAGGAACCCTTTTTTTTCACCCCAAAAATGAAAAACTCATTTAAATCTAATTCCCCAAACCACCAACCCCCTTCCTTTCCCTTTCCTGAAATTCGTTTGTTTAACCCAACAAAAACCCCCCCCCTTTGTGATTCAAATAGGGTTTAAAAGTAATTTGAATATATAGGGGAAGGGTCTTAGGAATCAAAAAGAAAAGATTTTAAAAAACGATACGTTTGTTAAATGGCTTTAAAAAAATTGTGATCCAGCTTTGATATGGCAGGGGAAAATAAATTTTAAAATTAATATCGTTTATGCCTATCCCCAAGAGAGCCCAAAAAAAGGGGAGGTTGAACTTCGTTCATATACAAGAGATACTTTTTTGGTTGTAAGGGTTTTTGAAGAAAAACTTTAACAAAGGCAGCGAACCATTGGGAAACCAAAAATATCCGATTGGTTTCGTAAATTATTTTGGGTTTTAACATCAAATTTTTCTTTTTAAAAAAAATTTCAAAAAAAATTTAAAAAAACAATAAACATTTTTTATTTATATTTATACAATCGGCTTTGGGCCCTTTATGTTTTAGGTCTTTGAAAGTGTTTTGGGGGTTTTTTTAAAAATACAATCCCCAACTACGATTTATCAACAATCCCAAACTCCTAAGGCCCCCCTAATTTGAATTTTTTAAAAATCATTTTAAATTTTAATTGGATTTTGCAACCAAATGGGGGATTTGAAAGGACAACTCCTTTTTCATGTCAATTCGTTTCATAAATATTCGGATTCTTAAATGCAAAAAGTCATTTTTATACAGATTTACGGTTTTGTTTTTTGCAAAAAAATTTACAATAGCAATTTGGGGGCTAAATTTTGATGATGGTAAATCATTTTAAAAAATGGAATTATGGTAGTTTAAAAGCAGTTCAAAACAAGAATTACTTGTTTTGGACCAGGGGGAAAATATTCAATTGGTAACAACAAGATTACCAAAAAATTGTAAAGGCCATTTACATCCTTAGCATAAAAAAGGGTTTTTTGCTCGTTTTTTTTTGCTTAAGGATGCAAACGATGGGTCGAAAAATTATTAGTCATAGGAATTTTAAAAAATAAGTAATTTCGTTGGAAATAAAGGACAACAAAAGACAAGTTGTAAAATTTTTATGGAAAAAACAAAAAAAAAACTCGTGTATTTTAGATAATTTCTTATTTGACAAAGTTATATGTTTGCTACGCAAAATTTATTTGAAAAAACATATCCCATTTATTCTTTTATTGGAAACATTTGATGTGAACAAAATTGTGTGTTTTTCAACTTTAAAAAGCCCTCTGGTTTTACCCTTTCATTGCTTTATTTCAGTGTAAAACAAATGTTTTGAAGGAGTGGCCAAATGAGTTATTGATGCCCGTGGAAACATGTTTAATGTTTTCAAAAATTTGTTTTTAAACTGTAGTTGGTTTTTTCAAAGATCAATTGAAAAGTGTTTTAAAATTTCTTTTAGGAATGAAAGAACTATAAATTTTTTTAAAGTCCATTAAAAAATGGGTCTCAGAAAATTGAAAATCAAATCGGAAAAATGTGGAATACAAAACGTTAAACCTTCAAATTCCCTTTTTGCAATAAATTTTCCCTAAAATTAAATAAAAATTTCAAAGACCCAAAAACAAAGAGGGTTCAAATTTTTTCGAAACGTATCGCCAAATATGAAAAAGGGGGGGATTTCCCCCTTTACTTTTCCACCTTGATTAGGGCGCCCACGGTTTTTGGAAGGGGCGTTAGGAGCGTTGGTAATTTTCGGGGTGGTGAAAAAATACTGGGGAAGGTATAAAAAAAAGGAAAAGGGTCTAAGTACGGAACTAAATTGGTACAAGGGCCGGGGCCTTTTAAAAATCAGGAAAAGGTTTGGGAAAAATCCCAGGTTTTCACCAATGTCCAATTTGATTTTAATTTATGCGTAAATCTTATATAAAAAATTTGGGAGTTTTCATGAACATTACCGAAAACCAATGAAAATGAAAGGGTTTTCAACTCGATAACCCACGGAAAAAGGAAACTCTTGGGTCGCTAGAAGATCCACTAATTGCTATTTTTATTCTAGGGTTGTCCCAAAAATTCATGCGGTATCCACAATAACAAAAATTCAAAATTTTTATTCCCGCTACCCACACCAAAGTTAAAAAACCCATGCGGGGGTAAAATTAAATTTTCCGAGGAATCTAAATTTCCGCCCCCAAAAGTTGGTTAAGAATATATAGAGGAATGGGAAAAAAAGATCCCTTTGTTTGAAAAAACGGTAGGGGTTTTGTTAATATGATTTTGGGGGCCTTTACAGAACAAAAAACAGAAACCGAAACCCAAAATTTCCCGCGGTGTAAAAAATTAATCGAAGTAAACCCGAGGCATTTAAATTTGTAGTTAGACCTGGGAAAAGTTTATTTTAAAAATTTCCCCGGGGAAATTGGGAAATGAAAGATTGGGGAGCTTAGAAAGTGGTCTTTAGATAATGTTTTTTATTAATGTGGAAAAAAACGGTGTTTTTTTTCTACTCGTGCTTTTTAAAAAAATTAAAAAAGGCTTGAAAAAAATAAAAACCTTACTTTCCTTCTAAAATATTTCAATAAATTCTTTGCACCGCGGTAAAACCCCTCCTCTCTCCTAAATTAATCCAATTTGTGAATTTTAAATAAATATTAAAAATATTTAATGTGTGGTTTGTTTTTTTAAATACATTAATGTATTAAAAACACGGGTTTACTTTAAAAAGAAACTTCCCCTACAAAGAAAAAGATTCTCATGGGGAGAAAAAAATATAAAAATTTATAACCGTTTTCTCTGGTCATTAGATTGGGGCCAAAAAGAATCAGTAACTCACGGCAAAAAAGGGTATTACGTTAAAAATATTTAAATGAAACATTTTAATTCACATCCTTCTAGATCCAATGTTTCAAGACATGGCGTGGGTGAAAACAAACGGTTTCAATAACAACACTGTCCAAAAATAACTCATTTTGGTCTGGTTTGATGACTAATTTGTTTTTTAAACAATTAAAAAACACTTGGGTTTTTTAAAAAAATAAGTTCCTCAGCTATGATATTACCGAAAGACTTTTTTAACAAACTCAAAAACCCCCAGTAATTAAATAAAATTAAAAAATCGCAGGAAAATTCCCCTAATGATGTTAAGTATACTCTAAAATTGATTCCTGCTGGTTTAAATCTTTTATAAAAAAGGTTGTCCGGGAATTGCTGTCCAAATTATTTCCGCGGGTGGGCAACTTTGTGATGAAAATGCTTTACTAAAAAAAATTTCGTGTTTCAGGAAAAATTTCGCTATATGTAAAACATTAAGCGTTTTTCAACACTCACTTACCCGTTGTTTCCGTTAGTACTATTCCAAAACGAAATTTCCCCAAAACATTTAGTCCCACATAAAAACCTACTTTTTTCACATTGCAAAAAGACATTGTTAAATAATTAATAAAGTGCAAAATAACTACCAGCATGCGAAAATCCATGGGAAAAGCATGATTCAATACTCAACAATTAAAACGGTGGAAAAATTTTCCCTCGGTTTCGTAAAAAATCCGGGGGAAAAATTAGAGTTTTTAAAAATTTGGCTATATCAGAGGGTTTCCCTTTCGGTCGAATAAAATTTTTCTTTGGTGTTTTTTATAAATAAAAAGTTGGACATAGATTTGGGCTTTTTTCAAAAAACCACGGTCCCACAAATTGGGGGCTTTAAAGAATTTTAAGTAAATAAATTTCTAAAAAATCAAAAAATCGATAACGTTTATGAACCAAAACATTCTTACAATTGAAATGGCTTCCGGGGTTTTAAATTAAACAGTTCAAAAAAACAGAAATCCGAAAATACCTTTGAAGTGCTGGTAATTCCACCGCCCGAGCTGTAAAATCTGATTACGTCACTGATGAAATAGGACCTGAAAATCCATCAAAAGGATATAAAACCCTCCTCGATATAAACTTTACAAAAAGATATCGACGTAAGAATGAATATGGTAAAGATGAGTGGACAATTCCATTTTATAATGATTATATCCCACAGGAAGGTGAAATTCTGGAAATACATGAAACAAGTCCAGAAATGGGAGATATTGAAACTTTTATCTTCAGAGGAATGAATGATGATTTTAAATTGTTATTACCATCGTTAAGATCCGGTCTTCTCACACAAGCTGAGTTCATTAGTGTAGTCTCCGCGGGTAATAAAATCATCGATGACATGGAAATATTTAATTCGAGGATTACTAATCTCTTCACTGATGAAAATAACCCAATTTCAAGAACTTACTCCGCCCGAGATTATAAAAAAAATATAAATGAAAATCCAAATTATAAACTCCCAGGATATAACGCACCTGAACTAAAAAATCAACTCAGAACTGCCATCAACGAAGGATTTAATAAAATCTATCAATCATGGAAAGATAGCCAGCCGAAGCCTATTATCCTCACTCATAATAATTCTCCCGACGGCGACGGTAGACATATCGCACCGAACAATGTGGATATTTCATCGGTGATCGCACTTAATTTAACGTGTGATGTAATCGAAGGAAGTTATCAAATTAATATGGAACAATCAAATCAAGCCCGACAGGGTTACATTCTTTATTCATTTTCACCAACAGCACCCCCCGGATTTTTAATTGTTGAGAATCCGACTAATCCAGTCTATATGCAATGTCAAAATGATTCACTAACCAGAATTAATTTTACACTCACCGATCAGTCAAATAATTTAATTGATCTACGTGGTGAAGTATTATCGATTAGTCTGTTTGTGAAAAGCTAACAAATAATTTGTATTAATCAGCAGCAGAGAGGGTGAAATGACAACATATTTGCGACCGTAGATGGCAGCAATTTGAGTGTGGTTATGACAATGTATTTGCGACAAAATCGCTAAGATGGGGTCTTTATTTTTTTTTTGGTTGAAATATGAGATTTCGTAGGAAGGTTCCATTGGCATTCTGAGGCTTTAATCGATTTTTGTCGCAAAAATTTGTAGACGTAGATGGCAGCAATTTGGCATTCTGAGGCTTTAATCGATTTTGTCGCAAATATATTGTTGTAGGGTTCACCCTCTCTGCTGCTGATTTTAATCTAACCTTTTGGCCAGAATATATTTGAGCATGTGTGTGTCATTTGAAATTTTTATGTAGATTTAGTCACATCACTATGATGTCTGCAGTATGGCTAGTTTATAGTAATGTCTAGTACTGGGGCATCATGAGGAACTCCCATACAGAAATATCTCATGGATTCTGTATGTAATACTTCAGGAATCCATATGGAAAAGATATGGACTGAAAAACTTCTGGAATCAGACAATTTATTCTAAATCAATTCCATAAGTACTTCATAGCAAGTGAAAATTCAATACAAATAAAGTTGCAACTTTAATCCATAAACACTTTTTTCCATATGGAATGCAGGCCCATTATAGAATCATGGAAAATATTCTCAGAATAATTAATTTCAAATTACTATCTGATTCAAATAGAAATATTGGTGGGAGTTAGAGTACATGTATATGTCAGTGTAAGTGATGTGGGAGGATAAATATATACTCATATAAATTTGAAGACAACATGTCCACAGATGTCTAAAAACAGGCAGATAGGACAAAAATGTAGAGAAAATGTAAACATGATCAGAATATTAATATCTGCTTATGCAATTAGTAAATCACAAATTGTACGTTGATACTTAATGTCTGAGCTGAAAATGTGACTGAAATTTCAGCAAATTCACAGTGAAATTTTTTTTAAATTCTCTCAAATGTCCTTTTTCACTAAAATTATGGTATATTAGGAGATTTTAACCAAAATGTCTGAATATATCAGTGAAATTTTGTGATTAAAATATCACTGACTGCCAACATTTCTGAAAATTTGTGAATGAAATTTCACTTAGAGTTTGTCAAAATTTCTGAAAATATAGTGACATTTTTTTAATATCACTGATTTTCAATAAAAAATATCAATAAGATATAACAAAATTTAGTTTTTGTTTCTTGTACAATCTTAATGATTTTCAACAACATTTATATTTCTTGTTTCAGATGGCTGTAATTGTATTGTTCAGTTTGAACTCAAAAACTTCTTTCCACATATTTCCTTGTTATATTTCCTTTTCACAATTATTGTTGTTGTATTTCTGTTTAACTTCAATTGGATTTAACTGCCCTCAAACAAGTTTTCTTGTTTTCCATTTTAGATCAGAAATTTGCTCTCTCCTAACCTGAATTTGATTTTTCTTGATATGGACCCTTTTTTAATATCGTCTCCAAAACTTTTGTATGCAATAATGCTTTATTTGGTCCCATTCCGCAATGAGCTTTTTAATAAGTATTTATTCCATTTTTGTTATTTAGCAGATGATCGCTATAAAGAGCTTTCTGATTTGTCAAAATTTTGTACTTGCCCAATGAATCGTCACATAAAGAAAACTGATGGGAAAGAGCATGTTTGCTTATCATGGCGATTCAAATTTTTGAACGGGATACAAGTTTGAATAACCATTTGAAAATTGTGCAGCAGTGAGAATAGCTTGAATGCAAAGTCGATGGGAACAAAGCTGGTCAGTCTGTATGAAAACTGAACGCCAGAACAAGTATTGTTGCTCTCTGTTCCATTAAAGCTTTACAGTATCGGCTAACATGCTAAATGTGACAAGAAATTGAACCAGGATGATTTCAAAGTTATATAACTCCAAACTGATTAACTTCTAAAATTTAAGAAGGTACAATGTATAGATCACTGGTGGGAACTGTTGACATTGTTGCCAGATACCAATGTCTATCAAAGATAGTCAAATCTTTGCAGAATTGTTTTTGCCCATAAGTAGAATCATCCTTATTATTGTGCATATCATCAAAATATTCTAGGCGTGTTAGAATTCACTGTACAACAAGAGTAATTATACCATGTTAAATGTTTGCTTATGAAACAAGGTCTAATTCAAAATTTCTAAAATAAATTATTTAGTGTCAAGCCAGATTCTTCACATGTATATACTGTATATATTGTACATAACAGACCAAAGGCCTCAAGGTAGATTAGCTCTGTAACTGAGTTACTTTCTCTAAATGAAGTCTTTATTATTATTATTATTATTATTATTATTATTATTATTATTATTATTATTATTATTATTATTATTATTATTATTATTAATATTAACTCCCATATCTCTTGCCTTGGATGCCATATAATTACAACATCTGTAAAATTATGTTTTATGTTTCATGTTCACTGAAATATCACCTTGGTTAATAAAGTCCTGTTTAATTTATATCCATTATTTATTTGAAACCTTTTGAAATGTCTTAAAAACTACTTAAACTTCAGTAAAATACTAATAGAATGATCAAATGCTTAAGAAACCTGTATAAAATCCACCTTAAGTCTGCAAGGAAAATTTTGTACAGGATGGACTATTACCAAATTCTATATGGAATATTTCCAAATTCCATATGACTAATCACAAATCGATAAGCTATTGCCAAGTCAAGTGGAATAATTCACAAATCATATGGATTATTGCCCAAATTCCATACCAGAAGTTTTAATTTTAATTCTATGTAAACCTAGATATCTCAAAGGCTAATTTGCATATTCCATGAATTTTCCAAATGGTTAATATGAAAGGATCCAAAACATTTCCATAGATATTTTCAGTAAAAAAAGTAATGTATGAATCCATATCTAGTCCAATATGGAAAATTTTGTTCAAGAGTAGAATCGTATCACAATTAGTCACATTTTCCTAACATCAGGCTGACCAGTCCTAACACTAACTTCTTAATGCTGAGCACCAAGTGAGGCAGCTACTAGCACCATTTTAATAAGTCTTTAGCTGGACTTCGGTCATGGTTTGAACCCACAATCTTCTGCATCCAAGGCATTCTGCACTTAGGCCACCACTGAACACTGGAATACATCTGACAAATGGGAGTTTTAGGACTTTACAAGCAAACAATTACCATAATTTCCTAATTTTATAATAATGTTGTTGTCTTGTATTTAATGACATTTCATGGTGCAACATAGGCTATGCACATGGCAGCCAGTAGAACTGGTGGAAGAAGAACCACCAACCATTGGAAGCTACTGTAAGCTCTCTCACATATCCACAATTGGACATGCCCTACACTCAAACCCATAAAGAGACAAATGAGACAAGTACCATAAACCACTCGGTCACCTGGGGCCCATTTGGAATAATAATAATAATAATAATAATAATAATAATAATAATAATAATAATAATAATAATAATAATAATAATAATAATAATATTAGCAGTAGTAGCAATATCAATAATTTCCAATGCAATAATGCAACCTTTTAATGAGAGTTTAATTATAAAGTATCAAGTACATGTTTGGAATGATAATTACCATGCCCTTCTTACATCTAAAGGGAAACACTAACAAGATTGTGTGGAGACGGAAGGATGGAGAGGCAGGCCCACAAATCCAACTTTGAGAAAGAGATAGAGTTTTAATTAATACAAGGAAAAAACTTGTCCTTATCTATATACCCTTTAAGTAAGAAGGATGGTTAAATTATTGAAAAATATCTACAAAGAAATTTTAGAAAAAATATTTTCCAGCAGAAATCAGCAGGCATTAGTAACAGTTTTTATGAACAAATTCATTTTAGCAGAAAAACAAAAGTTTACTGAAATGATCAGTACTTTCTGATGTTATGTTAATTTTTTAATGGCTTACCTGTGGATGTACACTGGATTATCAGCAGACTACATGAATTTATTATGATTAATTACAAGAAATATAACAATGAAATACTTTTATGCCACTGCAATTCAGATTGGAAACTCTTACTAACAATGCTTTTAGCCAGGGCCAATGTGATTCAAACTGAGAATTTGTACCAACAATGCATGTAGTTAATGTCTCAGCAATTCAGACTTACCAACAATGTTTTTAAATTATTATGCCTTATTGACCTGCTAGTTGTTGGCAGTCTAAGTTACTCCAACACACTTGATATGATTAGAATGATTGGAATGGGTATCTCAGTCACTTCAAATCTGACAAGCTGATGATTTAGAAATTACTTTTTATAATTTCTAACAAACTGGATCTAAATTTTCCAAATAAGAAAACTATTAAGGGTTTTAAGACCAAATTAAAGGTTTAGACATAAAAATTAACACTTTAGAACTTTATGCACCTTACAAATAAGCTGTGATGCATCAGTTTAATGTGTTTTGAATATGAATGTCTTTTGATAAATCTATCTGCAGCCAGACATATTTTCACTGTAAGATGAAAAGGACAATACAGCAATAAGAATCAATCATACTGATTATCACAAAAATTAAAGGACCAGAGATTTAGGTTATGATATCAAAAAAGAGCCATCCATAGCTGTTTTAACTTGCTGTATAAAAATTACTGAAATTCAACATCTCATGTTCAGGCCAAATGGGTTCCAGTTACAAACTGTAACTTTCTGAACTGTTACAAGCTTCACAATATATTAGAATTTTAGTCTAAATATATGATTATATGTATAATCTCACCAACAAATCTGACTGAATGATCTCACTAACTAACCTGATATATATAATCTTGCCAACACATCTGACATGTATGATCTTACCAGAAAATCTGACTGTATTTGAAGCATATGCATTGATGTTTCTAGAGGAATCAGGATACTCAATCCTACAGGCAAAGGTGCCAGTCTTGTCAGTGTTGTCATTCAATGTGGTGTACAGTGTGAGGTTCAAGGTGCTTGTATAAATCTTTTCCTGTGTGACACAGTTTTCCTGCATTCCTGTTGGATTATTTGTTGAATAGACACTTTCTTGTGAAGTTGCTTGATTCTGAAATATTTCATAATACAATGTGCTTACTTCTAACTTATTTACTGGATACATTATTACAATAAAAACATATCATAATTGCTACAGCATACATGTATATGTTACAGCATGCTACAGTATACATGTTAGAAAAAGTATGCTACAGTATATGTTACAGAATGCACAGGGCATAAGTTACAGCATTCTACATTGTAAATCTTAGCATGTTGAGGTATACATGTTACAATATGCTACAGCATGCTACAATATATGTTATAACATGCTACACTTTACATGTTACAGCATGCTACAGTATACATATTAAAGAATGCTACTGTGTACATCTTACACATGCTACATTATACATATTACAGCATGCCCCACTATATGTTACAAAAACAAAGGTATTATTCTTTTAATTTCACTAACAATTCATGGTTCTTAGCTTTAAAACTCTTTAAGGCTAAAAAATCAATCTCAGGCTAAATGTCTGATATAATGCTAGAAGCACATCCATGGTGAATAAAGTTATTCAAATAGAGATAGAAGTTGAAAACTTGATTCAGCTTTATTGTTTTTCACAATATCATACATTATGCTCAAAGTTTGCAACTTCAAATTAGTCACAATGTGCTCAAACAGTTTGAGAATGTGGGGACAAATGATGCTTCAAACAATTGTATGTGTTACACTATAAACCAACAAAAGGATTGAAAAATGGAAAATAATTCTTCAGTCCCCAAACATTAAAAAATTTTCTTTTTCATTCTAAACACACTAGTAGTTACATGACTACTTTTCTCAGCTACAAAAGTATAGCTACATCAGGTCAACAAAGCTTCAATGGACATAAAACACACAATACAATGTTAAGGAATCAAACAAATGTAATATGCCAGAAACAAATGCTGTAAAGTAAAAGGTATTTGTAAACAAAGTTGTATAGCTGGTTTCTTTTCCTAAGTAAATGCTTTTCCATGGAGACAAGTCCGAACAAATCATGAGGAATATATTGGATTTTCCATGAATACTATTAGGTTATCAAACAGGACACATCCAAATGATCCATTATTATTATTTATCATGTACAGTGCATAGCAAGCCATTTAAATGTGCCATCATCAGCAAGGTGAAGAGACTGCAGTCCACTAGGGCACTTTGTCAGTGGACAGTTGTTCACAATGTGTGATGTGGTCTATAAAGCAATATAACTACAGGAAGAGTCAGTGGACTGGCACCATTGGGAAAGGTTGACTGCACAACAACCCATGTCCAGTCTATGCCAAAATAACTGTCATCTGGCAACAGACCTAACCAGATTGGATGTCTTGAAGCCAAGCAGACAGCTGAATGTGATGTGATGTTGTGATGTCCATCTACAGTCAAAGTTTCTCAATGGAATAGACTTTAGCCAGAAGTTTTATGGTGGCTTTCTGATGATGTAGATATGGAAAAGGAATGTCGCTGAGTAAAAGCATGGATGGTAAATGAGTAGGACACAGTGTTCCAGAGATTATGAGTATTGTTGTTTTGGGCTGGAAATCAATTAGCTTGGCATGGGATGATCAAGCTCAGAGAGGAGCGCAATACTTAGCTGTTCAATAACAGATGGCCAATACTGATGTCTTGAGTGTCTGTACATTAGCATTCCAGGATGAGCCAGCCAGTTTGTGAAGTAGGTTGTTCAAGTGCTCAGTTTTGCTGCAGTTTTCTTCACGTGGTTGCAGAATATCAGTGATCTGTCCAGAATCGCACCAAGATCAATAGAATAGAAAAAGCCCAACCAAAAAGTTAAGGAAGGAGATGGAGATGTCCACATGCCTAGAAGCTTTTGCCTACTACTTCCAACATACAAAGGAAAGCCACTAGAAACACTAAGATTGCTGTTTGAGCAGGATAAAATGGAAATGTGTGTTGCCAATCTGATCCATTTCTCCAATCTGGCATCTGTAAGCTGATTCCCAGACAACCATGGGATGAAACAGTAGTCTGGAGGTTACTGGGTGAGGGCACTGCCTGATTCCCATCTTTGTACCTTAAGGGTTGTAAAGACATGTGCTCAGTACCAGGTACAAAATGACCAGGTATGGCCTGATTGATCAGGCAACTCAGATCTATTGGAAGACCCTACCCTAGACCTGATAGACTTAGATCTGAGCTCTACCCTAACAGGGGAGGGAGTGGTGGTCAACATTGTTAATAAACATCCAAGGGGACTGAAAGGGAATTGCTACTTGTGCTTGATAACCAAGCATGGTGAGTTCCAAAATTGATGTGCAACCTGCTTATCACATAATAAAATTAGAACAATTCACAATATAGGTACAGTGAATAGATGATTCATAAGCCATGGGTAAAAGTGAGTTCATAGACTGCAAATATGCAACAACATGGAAATTCAATTAAATACCAACAGTTAGCTACAGAAAATATTGATTAACTTGTTTTCTTTAAAAGGAGGTAATAATCTAATATTTCTGGTAAGATCAAAATCAGAATTTGTGTGAAAAGTGGGAGTGCTTTCTGCTTGCCAGTTCTAATTCTTTTAACATAAATTGATTTCTCTTTCTTCCTTCTGTATATGTATATCCTTCTCTTCATTTTCTCTTTGTACTGGCATTTGTCTCCTCTTTCTCACTCTCGGTCCAACTGATAATTTAATTAAATAAATCCTCTCAAGCATTGCTGTGTTACATGTAGACTCATACAAATCTTACAGAAGAAAAAAGTGATGTCAACATATTTTAACAAAAATACTTTATTTCTCTAGATAACAATGTAAAATTGCAAAATAACACTGGTTTGTAAATATAATCCCCAAAATTTAATCGTAAGAATAAAAAATACAAGTACTATCACTAAACAGTTTTATTAGAATCCAGATTTGAATCTCAACGACATACCAAAATGAAAGGCAATGAAGTCAGATGAGGTCCTTGAACAAATATCAACAATTTCTCAACTGTATCACAGTTTAAGTTTCCGAATAATTCCAGAATAAATTTTCACTGAATTTCTTTCTCCAAGAATTTATAAAACAGTACACTCGTTTGGTTTTCTAGAGAATAAATTACTTGAAATCCAAACACAAATGTATTTTAAAAACAATCTGGTAACCTATCTGGCTTTCTATGTATCATGAATACAACTGACTGACAAGTGCTCAGAATGGGTTAAATATTCAACTGAATTATCATCCTGTACTCGCTAGACAGACTATGTGATCTAATAACACTTGAAATACATAGTAAGGTATTTGCCAATTTCCACATATCCCTATCTAAGAAATAGCTTATCACTCTAAAATAAATTTAAAAATAACACATTTTTTATCCAGATTAACAAATAGGCCAAAAATGACCTTGAAAACAGACAATCATATTAGTGCAACGCTTACACAACCGTGGACCAAAGTAAACTAAAATTATTACTAATGCAATATGTTTTATGTCTTAGATAAACAGAATTACTGAAAATGATTTTTGAATCCCTGCAATAATCATTACAATAAAATGCAATGAAACAAAAATAATATAAAAAAAAGAATTTTAAAACTAACACAAGCAATTTAATTACATATATGTAACAACTAAAACCAAACTAAAAGACTGATTCCACTACAAATGTTATGACAGGATAAATAATTCTGATGTAAACAACCTTTATATAAAAACTAAAGACATGATATGAGGATCAGGATGAGGGTCAAAAGCTAATTTCCAGAACATTCTAAGTTGTAAACAAGGTCAGGTCCTTTTTCTAACATTTTAGTAAAGAACATGGTAAATACTGTATCAGGAAATTTCAAGGGATAAACCAATGTCCTTAATTCATATTTAAGTAAACATGTTAACTAGAAGTAATAATTACCATAAAATATAATCTATAGCAAGGGACAAAATTGTTTATGAGGTATGTTGTTTACAACAAATCAGCTGCTTTTCTTTATCTTTGGGAAAGGCACTTAGCTTGTATGGCATTTCATACATTACAATCAATAATTCAAGTTGTGACATACCTGGAAAATCCACCCTACTGTAGGCATTGGGTAAGTACAACCAGTAGTTTTGCACTGCAATACAACTGACTGTACACTGAGGTCCACATTCTGGTTTGGATCCTGGGTGATGGATAGTCCTGATGGAATAGCTGTGAATTAAGTGCAAGCAGACCCTAGATCACTAACCTACTTCATAACAGCCTAGTAATGAAATGCATGGATAAGAAATCTGGGTTGGCACATTCATGCTAACATTTAAAAGTATTTCTGTTTTAAGTTACAGCAGCCAATGCCAGGCATCATTGATTACATATTGTTATCATCTGTGCAAATATAAAAGACCATCATGCCAGAATGTTTTATGTCAACTTTGGTCAAATTGTTTTAGATAAGTTGTTTGAAGGTTTCTCTGCTTTTAGCAACTGAGGTCTTAATTAGGTCTTTTCTAACAAGGTGAGGATTATGTTTAAACATCATTTAAGTGCTACATACAGTTTTCTAAGAAATTCATATAATTTTGGGGTGAAATAATTAAGATGTGAGTAAGAAGTTCTGATCATGTTCTCATTTCATAATTACATGTATATTCACTGTAAATCACAGAGCCAGACAGACAGAGTAATGCATTCTGAATTAAATCATTTACACACAGATAATGAAGGTAGAGAATTGATGAGTCTCTTTTGATTTAATGTACACTCATAAACAATCATGATATTAAATAATCCTATATAATCCCCAAAATCAAAATGGAGAATGATAAAAATAAGCAATATTCACATGGCAGTTCAGACAATGTTTTTATCATTCGGCCACCAAGGCACTGTAAAGGTAATGGAAGGGTGGAATGCATTATTGTTTGTTAATTTATAAGGAAATATGCACCTTGTAAAACTCAGACTAACATTTCCAAGTGAAAGAGTCTGCAAGATAATAAGTCCAAATTTCTCATACACACAAAGGCAGCTTGGGGTCAAATTCTTATATTCTGTGTAAATAAAATACCATCCACATATACACATAAGCACAAATTTCGACTAAAAGTGTTCATAGAACAGAATCTGTACAAAATCCATTCCGGTGCCTCAAAAGTCTAATATATTGTTACTGCCAGCATGATGTTTCCCTCTTCCATGATTATGAATTGAAGAACTATATTAAAAACTTGTTCATTCTAATAAAAACTAAATCTTTGCTGAAATCTCCTTTTCAAGTTCAGTATTCATTATTATTCAGCTTTATGCATAAAAATTGTTTTCATTAACTAAAAAGGTAAGATACATTAAATTAATAACGCAATATAGAACACAAATTTATGATTTTAGTGGCTGCAACCTAACCCTGACATATATCATTAAAAAACAAAGCTGCTACTAATTTGCCTTTGAAGATTTGAATGTCCTGTGTCACTTAATTCTTTCTCTCTTTCATACACATGGATGCATACATGAACTAAAGACGTAGTCCCTTCAATTACCAATAATCTAAATGCTGGAAATTGTACAGAAATCCATTATTTATTCTTTAAAGTACTGTACATTAAAATGATCTCTCACAGTGTTGGCAAACTCCAACATATCAACAAACCTTGAGAACCTGCTCAGAAGTTGCAATAACAAAAGAATCAATATGGCAGCCAGGGAGGCCATGCTGGATGCCTGTGAGGGACAATTTTCATTTAGGACTAGATATCATACAAAGTCTCTAAGAGAAAACCCATGCATGTTATCCATTCAGGAAAAGTGTTGACTTACAGAATGACAGACAGATGACAGTCTAGATAACAAGTATTTTAGTGAAATTTTAGTGAAACTCTTATGTCAATCAACAAAGGAGTAATGACACAAAGATTTTTAAGGTGGTCATGATGGATCCCATGTCTGACAGACACTAGTTTCATGCGGGACCAACGAGACATCAGAATAAATCTTTTAATGAAAACCCCACATTAATATCACCATCCATTCAGGAAATGTATAAAAAACAACTGTAGTGGTCATATAAAGGCTGTCAAAGGCACACGGGCTTGTATCGTTGCTGACAATTTACCGGTCATACAGATACTATACAATATAGTCTATATTGTATAGTATCTGTATGACCGGTAAATTTTCAGCAACGATTCAAGCCCCTGTGGTCAAAGGGACACCATTTTCATTCAAAACAACTAGGCCTTATAAATTAATGTAAATGTTTTTCTATAGTACAGGTAACCATATCTGATGATAGAAAGGCATCATTGTTCAGATATGAAACATATTCAAACTAGGAAATTTCTTTCCAAATTTGTTCCAAGTCTGTTTTTTTTAAAGAAATTATTAATGGTATGTCTATTTTTAGCAACAGCAGCCATATCAGATTGCACATAGCATAATCTGTACCAACTTAGAAGCCCTTCATGCAATGCTTTCTACAAAAGTAGTATTTAATTATAGCTATTATCTGATCCTAAATGACATAATTTATATTATTTCCAAAGGCTTTAATACCAAATGGGTTCTTCAATTTTGTTGCTAATAGTTAAATTTGGGAGATCAATGATATGTTCCGATATGGTTCAATTTAGTAGATCATGCATAATATTCATATGTTTTATATGGTTTTAATTTATGGTGGATCTTGAAGTGTGTACAGTAAATGTCACTGAGCAAGTTGTTCAAGATTAAACAGCAGTGAGCAATTCCATCTATACTTACTGTACACAATCAGATTCAAAGAGTTACTGTATGTGTCTCCTCCTGAGGTTCTTACATAGCTGCATCTCCATGCTCCCTCATCATCTGTAGTCAAACTGCTTATGATACCATAGACTCCAGCACTGTTAGTTGAAAAACTGTAGCCAATTTTGTAAAAATCACAAAGATAACTGTCTCCATAGCATAAAGTAACACGTGAAGCTCCTTTCCATACTACTATTCCATTACTGTTAAATGGTTCCGATATCCTGCAGGATAACTCCAGACTAGAACCCTTCAAAGGCAAAATGCTTTTCATTTCTAATATCAATGTAACTCCATCTGAAAAGGCAATATTGGCAACAATAAACTGAAACTTAATTTTTGTCTATTACTATGACGTAGCTAAGATTATAATCATTTATTGTATCAATATTAAAATTCATTGTGAAACATCCACAGAAAGTCAAAACGTCTACCAGCTTATCAGATCCTAACAGTCACTAAACAACACTGCTCCAGTGACTTAGTGGATATGGAAGGTCACAGGTTCAAACCCAAGCCAAATAATATCAAAGACTTATGAATATAGTACTAACAGCTGCCTCACTTGGCATTCAGCATTAAGAGGTAAGTGTTGAGACTCGTCAGCTTCAGGTGCTGGAATAACGTGACTGGGTGTGGCATGATGCTAAAAGTCTGTAACATGATTGCCTCAGTGCTAGACATCACTCTAAACTGCCAAAATGCAGATATCATAGCAATGTGACTGAAAAATTGTTAATGTTATGTTAAAAATCCAAATCACACACACACAGTCAATATACCTATCTAGTGATAATTTCCAGCACTGAACTACTAAGCTGAATGGCAGTTTACATTGCGTATAGATTTTTAAGAAATTATGACTTTTAAATTATTGGTAGAAATCAATTTGATATACACACCAATACCGTTAGTGTATAAAACTGTGATCTGCTATGCATCTATTGCGAAACTGTGGTCTTAAAATAAGTACTAGAATAGAGTGAAAACCAACAAGTTTTGTAAAATTCAACAAATAATTTATTTTCCTAGAATACAAAAGTGGAAGAAAAAGAAACTCTCAGTATTGAAAATTAAATTCACAATAATCCTAGAATTACAGCCAAAACTCATAATGATTGAAGTTCTTAATAATCTTTAGTGGAAATCCAGAGTAAAACAAATGATGAAATGGTCATATGCCTGTGATGGCCTGTGTAGTGGTGATGTGCAATAAGTCTTTTGTTTGATCCCAATAATACAGTCATATAATATATCCTTATTTTAAATTTCATATTAATTCAAGTCTCTATTTCTAAGGATGTCATTTTATATGAGTATTTTGTGTTTCCAGCAAATACATAATCTGAATAAACTTCCAGCACAAATGAACTACTGGACTAAAACAATAATTGATTCTGCTAAGATGTTGAAGTGCAACTAAATAATTTCTACAAAAACAAGATTATAGAGTCCTCTATTTGACATCAGGTCACAGCTAACATTTTCTAGTAAAAACTATTACATAAAGGAAAATAACCTTTTAGAATGTTCATAATGTTAGAATATAAGATTTGATAAACACAATGTCCTTGACTCAGGCAAAATTAATAATCCTAATAGTTAAAACTCATAGGGAAATTATTCAGTCCCAATGTATTAGTTACCAGATTTTTTTTATAAAAATCAATAATTCAGGTCAAGTAGAAAATGAACTTGATTTTGGACAAGGTCAAGTCCAACATATAATGTTACATTATCAATAGCATATACCAAAAATGAAATAAAAAAAACTGTAAAAAAAACCCCTAATAAACAATGCAGATTAAATATACATAACCCATATCAGTATGTATATACACATTATATCGATTGCTCCTAAACTTTCTATATCAGTGGTGAATTTTTATTCATTATTAACATAAGAAATTTATGAAAAAAATATTAATAATCCCATTTTTAGAATGAGTACCATTGATACTCTCTCTCTCTCTCTCTCTCTCTCTCTCTCTCTCTCTCTCTCTCTCATGCATAAAACACAAAACTAAATGGAAATCTGTGGAGTGAGAGAGAAAAAGAATTTGAGTTGGATGAAACCCTTAAAATAGACACCAGGTAACCAACAAGAATGTGGGTCATCATAACAGTCTGTGTATACTTTCCATAGAATTTATCTTCAGTGTGCACAATACCAATGATGTGATGCTGCAATAACTTGTCAAAACTATGTTAAATTTATTAGAAGGCACACTCATAATGTATTCTATTTAATGGGTTCTATTGTGGAGGATTTCTTACGCCTATAATGTGGTTTTAAAAACAAATTTTTAAATATATAAATGTCCAAAGGCAAGTCTACATCTCTTTCTCTCTCACTACATTGTTTGACCAGGCAGCAGTCTAACTGATCAACAGAGAAACACCAAGAAGCACAATTAAGTAATCTTATGGCAAGTTTCCCCAAGCTCCACACCCCAACTCACTCTCTCCCTCTCTCTATGTTGGTCTGTCAAGCATATCATTTTTACCTCAATCTCTCTCTCCCTCTGAAACATCATTGCAAGCGACATGGGCAAAATTGAGAAAAACTAGCATAATTGATTTTTGTGATGACGTTGCCAACCATATGAATGATGGTAAAATTTACAGACAAAATGACCAACAGAGGGGAATGAGAGAGAAATGGTCGACAAAAACAATATTATTGCTTGTAGCAATGTTAATTAAAGCATAACGAGTTCTATCAGCTGTAAAAAAATGTAAAATATCTCAATTGTTAGTTCCTTAGTTCGCTTGGACGATATTTTCCACTAGTTTCAATACACTTACCATTGACTAAAGCTGTGATTTTAGTGTTCAAGAAGCTAACTATCCAGTATCTGTTTCTTCATTTATACCAAATTTCATGTTAAAATCATATTAAGTGTGAATTTTATTTATTTAAATATGTAGCCAGCCTAAATCTCAAACATTGTATCAAAAAAGTTAAAATGGTATGTGATAGTCCATGAAACATCTGTTTTAATTCATTCAAAAAACAAATTTAATCAAACAAACTGTATAGGGCCTATTATATGAGTGTACATGATTTGTTTACAAAGTAGATCCTAATACACTATTGGGCAGATGCGAGTGCAATATGAAATGCGCATGAGTGCAATATAAAAAAATAATAAACGATTCTGAAAATGAAAAGTTAATGGAAAAATTGAGCGTATAATAAATGTCCTTAACTGCTAAGAACTGAAACTATATCTGATATTCTGCAAAACTTTAAAATACCAAATTGGTTTCAAAATTATTTTTTACATTCTGAAGATAACACTTTCAAAATACATCTGCATGTACAAAATACAATTTGTTGTCAAGGCGACAAAGATTAAGTCAATCATCAAGATAGAAAATCATTCCTCTTCCTTCAGACAATGCCCAGATATACCCATATGCTAAGTTTGGTTAATTCTTTATTTAATGTTTCTTTGGAAAACTCAATCCTATAAGTATATATTTTTCAAGGTATTCATCATATATTTCAGACAAATTGTTTATAATAAAAATCCATGCATACTTATTTCTATTTTCATGCTCACAAGTAAGTAAAGCTAATTACCAGAATGAAAACTTTAAACCTTAAACTCATTGTCAAAATATTGAATACTGGTGTAAGTACAAGCCAATGTTTTCACAAACTCATTATGAAGTTCATAAATAAATACAATAAATTATGTCTGTTTTTCAATATCACTTCACAAAAGTGCCAATATCTTGGTGGTTGTAAACAATTCAATATTATAAGAATTCCATGTCAATGCTGTCATTCAGGAGAAAACAAGATTTTAAAGACAGATACCATACTGTCATGCTGGAAGTCAGATGAACATGGTTTTTATTCAGAACCAGTTACATATTGTTTTAGTGAAAACTCCTGTTGACAAGTCCACCTGTCCAGAATAAGTAGTCATATCAAGATTTGATGGATAGCCACTGAGGTAACCATTTTGTAAGATAGCTTATCATCATTAAACAAAAGAATATATTTCAATAAAGATGGACTTCAATTGTTAGATAAATCACGAGATAAATCATAGATTATGGGAAAATAACTGTGATGAGATATTTTGGATTATGGAAAGTCATAGTGAGAATGGTTTTAGTACAAAAACCAACAACACATAGTGAGAAGGGTTAAACAACAACACACAGAAGGATTACTGTGATAGCCTCACAGAGAGAAGGGTTACTGTGACAGCTAAACAGAGAGAATGGTTACTATGACATCTACACACAGCTAAAAGGGTTAATGTGATAAAACACAGAGAGATGGGTTGCTGTAACAACTACACTGAGAGACAGGTCACAGTGACAACTACACACAGAGTGATGGGATTTATTAAGAAAACCAATTGCACATAGTGAGAAGAATCTTAGAGAGAAAACATAGTGAAAAGGGTTTTACTGAGAAAAGCAAATACACAGTGAGAAGTGCTAAACAACAAAACATAGTGAGAAGGGTTTCCCTGAGAAAACCAACTACACAGTGATATCTAGCACTGGGGTATCATGCCACAGACATGAAGTATCTTGTCCCACTCAGTCACATTATCCTGAAAACAGGCCGACCAATCCTAACATTAACCTCTTAATGCTAAGCACCAAGCGAAGCAGTTGCTAGTACCATTTTTATAAGTCTCTGATATGGCTCGGCAGGGGTTCGAATTCATTACCACATAGGCCACTAGAGTGGTCCACATGGGTGGTCATTGATAATCGGTTCATGTATGCACATTCTATTACTGTTTAAAGCATTTTGAGCTAAGAAATCAACATGCCAAATAAAACAGAGCCAGTATAATTAATTAGCAATGTTTTAAGTGGCTTTGTTATATTGTGTTTACCCAACCAGATCCAAATGAACAGCTCAGTAATCTGATTGTAATGCAACAAGTGTAATAAAAATAATGAATGGAACTTAGCGAACTTTATTGATGGTTTCCTTTACAACCTTATTAAATGACAGTAATGAATCTTGAAGTATTAACTGAGGATAAGCTTCAACCACTTGTGATATGGCATTTAAAGCAAAACAATTACACTAATTAATGAGCCATCATTTTTTTGTATTTAATGACAAAATGTATGCTATGATCTCTAAAGAAGTAGTTTTCAGGTGAACTGATATTTACTCTGTTGATAAAGTAAGTTTGTTAAATTATTTTCGCAAAGATGTTATAAGAAGATTTTGTAAAGAAAAATTCATGTGAAAGTTGTGTATGAGGCAACTACTTATTCAAAGAAACATAAGCCTGAATCTGTTGCAGCAAATAATGTTAAATATGACATAGATAAAAGGCAGAAAAATTCTCAATTACATTAAATTAAATATGACATAGATAAAAGGCAGAAAAAATTTACAATTACATTAAATTTTCAATTACAGCAAAGGCTGGAAATTCAAACAGTATATCTGTCAGTGATTACATGCACTTTCCTCATTAAAAGGCAGCTCTTGTGAAATATGGGATTGAAGATTTGCAGGTTTTTCTAGATGATTTTGAAGTTTTTTTCAACAAGGAAGACCATCCTGCCAGTCATTAGCAGGATTTGGAGATCAAAGCGAGGACATACAATCAGTCATAGGAACGACCTGCTGAAATTCTTCTAACTCTTGGTGAATACCCCACACCTTTTCTTAGTCTGTTATGCAAACTGTTAAAATCAAGCTTGTTATAAGCCCATCCTCTGCTGAGTGAACATGAATTTAGTTCAAGGTGCTTAATCAAGATGTCATTAAGTAAGTCATAAAAACATAAGACTTCACAAATTCTAAAATATATTTCAGCAAATAGACAGAAATTGAGTACTTCAATCCAGACAGAGCTATCAATACTTGCCTTAGCACTGGTTCTGGTGGCAGAAATGTACATGCACTTTTTTTCAATCCAACAGCTAAAACATATATACTTGAAGTAGCCAAATGCATATTATCAACCAATATTTTGCAAAATGAAAACTCTTTTAATAAATATATTACCCATTATTTTGCTGTTATTTCTATTGATTAATGTGCATACATATCATCAAATCTTGGCAAGTTATTACAATTTTGAGACAAGTGAAAAGTAAGTTGGGACAAGTGAATCTTTGGAAACTATCCTTGACAACTGGGTGAAAACAAAATTTGATCAGCCCTGGTTTAAGTAAAAAAAACCCATTAAATTGATATTTCCTGTACTTTTTTCAGTGGCATCTTACATTTTTAATTAGATTATGTCATTAGACAACTAATACTTATACAAACCTTGCCATCAGGCAAATGTTTCCTATAATGATACTCAAATAAGTGAAGATTCTGATTCATTTAATTAATTTAAGCAGAAAAGGAACCTCAACTACTGAGAAATAACAACATGTCCCCATTTTCAGGCACTATAATGAAGAGTATTGTTTCTACTGTGGAGAAACTGGGCATGTGACACAATGGCAAAAAGATTGGGTTCTTCAGATGCCATGAATTTGGACACAAAGACTATCAATCAGTGTATTATACATACTAGGAAGCTGGCAGAGAGAAGAATGCCAGTGCTTCATTTGTAACAAATTTAAATGAACATAGTAAGACTCTTGACTCTAAATATTCAATGGACACTGTTGTAAATGCAAATGTTAATGGATTATCAGGGTCATATATATGAACATTTAAGTTTAGAAATAGGATGTAAGAATGATAAAAGTAGTATGGAGACAACTGGTACACATGCAATGACATGGTGATAAATACTGGTAAAACTAAAATATTTCTTATCTCAACATAGAACAAAAGGACAAATCTTGATAATGATGAACTATGTCTGACATAGAAGGATAAAATGTGTAAATGGTCTGTCACATTAGTCTACTTGGTGTTTTGGTAGACAATAACCTATCATGGACTGAACATATCAAACATATCTGTAAAAAAGTCAGTTCAAGTTTATGGCTTCATAGTAGGATAGACATTTTCTCCCTGAAAGGCAGAGAAAACTATTTGATAACATTTACATACAACCCTATTTAGACTACTGTAATACAGTATCTGGTAATTCAAATGATAAAAGCTTAGCAAAGCTGGCACATCTCCAAAAAAGAGCATTTGAGTTAATATCAATTCAGAAAGAAAGCAAGAAAAATTTTGCTGGTAAGTTAAAAATATTACCTATTAAAGACCAAATCTGTTTGAGAAAAGCCAAATTAATGTACAGGATATTCAATAATAGTGATCCTGAATATTTACAATAACTGTTCTAGTAAGATTAGAAATGCCCACTCTATTTCCTTCTTCCAAACCCAATATCTCCAGTGGCTTCAAAGATGCAGTTTTAAAAAAAAATCCTTTGTAATAGGGCATCAAGGTAGATTAGTTCTTAGCTAATTGTGTTACCCTCTTTAAATAAAGTTATTATTATTATTATTATTATTATTATTATTATTATTATTATTATTATTATTATTATTATTATTATTAACTTACCTGTTGACATGACCACACAGCAGCAAATAGAAAAATATGTAAGAATTGAATCCATTATAAGTTAAAGCAGGCAGTTGTTTCTTTTCACAATCTATGTCTGAAAGTGCAGGAAGAAAACAGCTTTTAGTAGATGAATGTGAGAACACACAGCCGTGCAATTTAAAGCAAAGTATTATAAATCAGTGAAAATAGCATGTAAACTAAATGTATGTGTATGGTGCTTAATTTAAAATACATGGACATAAAGTTAATATAGAGTGAACACACTTGTGCTGAAGTAAAGTACATGTATGTTGTTTAATTTAAAGCACAGGGAGTTAATGTAAGATAATCATACAACATCATAAACTACTGTGCTCTAAGTTCCACAGGTGTTCATAATGAATGAAATCAAGAATATCAATAAATGTTTGCTACAAAAGGAGTAGCATTATATTTTCAGTAATCATATCAAAATGAGGAAAATAATGTTCTACTTTTTTCCTTCAAAACAAGTACTATCCTAATATTTTTGCAACATCAAAATCTGAACTTCCTAATTTTATCTCAATCAGATTTTAGTAATTTAAATTCTATTACCTTCATTTCATAGATTTATTAATAGAACTGGATGCACTTCTATCCAAAACTTTCTTTTCCACAAAATACTGGATAAGAATTTTTTAAATTTGTTGTTTTGCCAAAGATGCTTTTACTACCAGAAATAGAACATTGTTTGGCAAACTGAAGCAACTCATTCTTTTTTAAGGACTCCAATCCTTGCTGGGTAGGATTTGAAATAAAACTCTCCACTCTTGATGACATTGGAAAGTTTGTTGGTTTTTCTATGTGAAATCAAAATACCAGGGAATAAGAAAAGTCCAAACCAAAATGAATTTAAATTCCCAAACAATTTTAATTTCCATGAAATATTTCTGAAATTTTCATCCCAGATGAGCCCAAATTTCTGTTACAACTCTAAGGTCATAACTGAATAAAAGAAAGAAAGAAAATAACTAATTTTGCAAAACTTAACAAATAATTTAATTCTCAAAATTATTAGCTTAAGATTTAAGAGAAATCTACAGTATTATGAATTAAATCCTAAACAATCTTAAACAGTTCCATACAAGTCTAAAAAAGTCAAGTTTTCAATGTCCTCGAATCTGTTAGCATAACAACAATCTTAATGATTGAAGCTTTCTCAAGCATCATTTGTTCAACCAATTACATTGTTTAATCAAGTACAACTTTCATGACTAATAGAACTGATAAATTTATTAAATTATTATTACTACTGAGTTGGAATAACCCCAAAATATATACAGAAATAAAAATGATAGTATAGTCCATAATAAATTTATGCCCATATGAAAAATATTTTCTTTAATTCATGCTTTTTATGTATTTTTTTAACATAATTTTGCTGTGATATTAAGCAACCTACTTTTAAAATGGCAAGCAAAAGTGAAAAAGAACTTTTTGAATTTCCTGGAAGAAATGATCAAAAGTGTGGGCCTGCTTTGGGTTCCAGATAAAAGATGTTCTGGCAAATAAAGACATTCTACACCTGACAAAAGTGAACTACAAGTTGTGCATAAAGAATACACATCTGCGGTTAGTAAAAGACACATGTACATAATCTTGAATAAAAGCATTTTGTTTTGATTTTACAGTCTTTCAAATAGTCTTGTCATATTATTTATAAAAAGAAAAACAGCGTATAAAATGATATTTGTTGTATTATACTATAGGCCTTAAGAGTTTGCTGTATTTACTTGCATTTGTATCAAAACATTCTGTAAAATAATGTCCAAATAAAACATACAAAATAGAGGTTAAGGGAGGTAAATTTGACAAGTTTTATATTCAAGAGAATTTTCAGCCTAGCTGACAATCTAATAAATATAACATGGTCTCACATCAAACCAGAAAATGTGGATGTGATGGTCTATCTCCATAAGAATATCAAGTCATACAGTCTTAGTCAAAATGTTGACTGAATAACTCAGTTGCACCTACATGTATTACTCAACATGTTGAAGATTCTACACTTATATGTTGAAAATTCTAGAAATCTAGTTTTAAAAGACTACCGTTAATGTTAATAAAGTTCATTATCTAATTATAATTGTAATTAAATGGTTCTATTCATGTATCTACTATCTAGTCATTACATCATTTACACATCAAGTATGACTGCTCCAGTGGCCTAAGTGGTTAGAGCATCAGCGTGATCAACTCAACAATTTTCAGAGGGTTGACAAACATTCAACAAGTCCAGCATAAAAGCAACAATCTCCAGTGCATTCCTTAAGTTCAGATAGCATGCCTGCCTAACTCTGCAACTGGCTCCTTTTGCTACCCAATAAATCTTATTTTGAAAGCACCCTCAAACCTATCAGTAACATATACTTTTATATCTTTAATGGCTGCTTCCGAATTTGTGGAATGTCCTGATCTCTGTATCAAGAGATAGCAAATTCCTTTTTAGACCTGTGTCTTTGAGGATACCAGTACAATCATGTTAAGAATATAAGCTCCAATTCCTTTCTAACTGAGCAATTCAACAATGATTAAACATGACAGTAGTTTGCAGCATGATGCCCCAGTGCTAGACATCACTATAAACTGTCACACTGCAGACCTTGTAGCAATATGACTGAATAATTGTTAAAGTTACATCAAAAATCAAAATCACACACACAGTGATTAGAATTTCATCTCGTGTCTTACTATTTATGTCACCTTTGCCCTGTTGGGTGGTGCAGGTTTAAGCCGAGTGATACACCAATTATGATGCTTCAGTTTACAAGATGGCATGTGATAATTTGTTAGCAAGATGACAGGTAAACAAATATGCATGAAACAAAATCAAAACATTTGCTTTCACCTTTAAATACATTCCCTGATCACATTAATTTTGGAAGAATGGGTAAGAGGAGAGAAAACGAATGAACATCCAATTTCTGCTATCAGCCCCTTTCAAGGGAAGACTGTCTAAATTCCCTATATGAAGTATAAACTGATCACATAATATTATCATACAAATAACAATCATGTGACTCATGAGCACAACACTTCAGTATGAACATATTAGTTCCCTCACTTAGCATTAAAAAATATAAAAAGACTTGGTTGAATCTAGTGAAAATGCTATACCCATATCCGTGAGGTGGATGTTCTTACCTTAAGAGAGATAAAAACTTGATAAGGTACATTCCAGTAAATTCCATTGTTAAATCCAACATACAATATTACATTACAATAGTATATAATGAAATTAAAAACAAAAGAATAAATTGAAACACAATGCAAATTAAATATGCATAAAAATGCACAACCAAAATTGTTATTACTCCTTTAGAAAAGTGACTACTCTGCATCAAAATCAATTCATCATGACTACCTGCATTTGTTCAAAGACTGAAAATGTATGTATCATCAGATTGATGCTTCTTGACTTTCTTCACTTCTATATCAAAGGAATTTTGGAGTTATGATTTTACAAGTGAACAAACAACACATTATTTTAATTGTAAATGATAAAACAGAAGGCTGTCTAAAGCAATCTAGCTAATTTATCAGAAAACCACCACAGTCACAAAAATAATGTACTTCAGAAGTAATTTTAACCCAATATAAAAATTAGATCCCAACATTTCATTATTGTTTCAGTGATGCTAACAACAGCATAGTGGTTAGGGGAACACATCAATCTGGCTAAATGGGACAGATCAAAAGTTTGATCAACAACATAAACCCAAGTTGGAGCAATGGAACTCTGCAGATTTGTATGACACTGCTAAAATACACAGCAACACATGAATTAAGTCCAATGATAAATGGCCAATGAAAAGGAATTATATTTAATACTCCATACAATTTAACAGTAAATTTCTTCTCTGGTTCCCATTCACTCATAATGAACATAAATAACAGTGAGAGTTTACAAAATAATAGTAAATAGCTAGGAAAAGCTAGAGACAAAATATTAACAGTGGAAATTCAATTGAAGAAGGGACACATTTCAACTGCTAGGCATCAAAGAAATACTTACCACAAAACAGAAATCTTCCTGAAGCTAAGTCTGTCCATCAATCTCTTGTGTATATTCTACCATGCAAACTAAGACCTGCAAAAAAAAGATAAAATACATTTAACTTCTGCACACTCAATAGTCAGAGAAAACATTACAGAGTAAAACTCAACAAACTTTCTGAACTAATTTGAGAGTTTAAACCCAATCAATGTGAAAATGTTTAAAACTATTAAATTCTGCAAAAGACACGATTTCTGCCTTAACTTTCCATTGCTAATTGCAGGACAACTATAAACTTGACTAAAAAAGCTATCCAGACTATCTTTAGATTATCAGGTAATTTATTCTCTATTAAAAGTATTGATAACACACTGCATTGAGGAAATCAAACAAGTTTCAACTCAGTCAATGCAAAAATAGTTTTTCTATTCTTAAAATCCCAAAAAGACAAGATCTGTGCCTTTATCTTCATGCATAATAGCAGAGTAAATCTAAATTTGGCTTGGGCAATAAGTATATCTTTAAATCTTTAGACAACTTACACCCTAGGAAAAGAATTGTTGATACATTACATTGAGGAAATCAAATTATTGGTACAAAAAAGGGTACATAAGTCAAAAATGAAATGAAACGAAGAACTATATCTGTTCATAGATCTAATTGGATGACAAAAAAGCTGTACAGAAGCTCGGTCGCAGAACACTTCTCCTCCCCTGGCCACACTTTCAGTGATATAACACTTATAGCTATTGCTAACAACCACAGCTGGAGTTCCGAAACTAGGAAGGAAAAGGAATCATACTGGATATGCCGCCTTAGAACATTGAAACCAAGCGGTCTAAACCAAGAAGACTAGAAAATGAAAACTATGCACTAGTAGAATTTAACTTTTTCTAAATCTTCTTATTATCCTTCAATTTTTACTATAAGAATAACCGGTATAGAATCAAAAATCCAGGATATAATCGGCGTTACATAAATGTACAAAAAAGTAATAATAGATGTCGCTTTAGCTTGTAGACTTTTAGGGAATTACACACCGCTTTTAGTATCCGCAACAAGTCTATACAAGCTGGTTGTATTTATAGTTTTATCCTATGTGGAGACAGCCATGTAGAGGTTTACAAACAACGTTTTTTTGTTTATTTGTTTGTCTTATATATGTTTTGTATTTGCCTTTGAAAAAGACTCATTAAGAGTCAAAAGCACTCAGGCTAGTTAGTTACTAGTTTTGCACTGTTCGTTGTGTTTATTGCACATACATATATATATATATATATATATATATATATATATATATTCTGCCTACATTACAATTAATTCAGACAAAGTGATGTATATATTTTACTACTGTTGTTATCATAGATTTCATCTTAATTGACATTAGTGAATTCAATTTAGTCATTGAAACCTATATTGTGGTGAAAATTTTCAGCCAGTGCAAGCGTGGACGTTACATCTTATCACCAAGTAGACCAACAAGTAGGTCTCTGCTTTTTTTTCTTCTGATAGCTGTCAGAAAAAAAAAGCAGAGACCTACTTGTTGGTTTAATCACCATGTTGAAATTATAACAATTTTTAAGTTTATAAATCTTAGAAAAGATGGGCTCATTTTATACACAATACAATGTTTCATAAAGCTGACAGCTGAGCTAAAATAACCCAATATGATAATTTCCCGCAAAAGTCCAATTCATGTGTGTAAAGTTTACAAATATCCACCCCCCTTTTTTTAAACAAACCTCCATTTGGTGCAGAAATATTGACTCCAACGAAAGACTGGTTTCAGGAAATGAGATCCAAACAATAGTTAAAAGTGTCATTTCTCGATGAAATTAAATTGCAGATAATCTGTCTTCAGCTGTAATATACTGCAATATAATACTGAAATTATGAGAAATCCGCTTTAATATGAAACAAAACATTGTAAGTAAATATAGAATAGTCTGCATATTTGTTACAATTCTAACGGGCCTGATCCAGTCTTGGTACCTAGGCATCGCATTATGTTTTTCACACTCGTGTGCACAGGCTCATGGGAGGCCATGATACAAAGTAAATCTTTTCAGTCACGGTAATGGCCGAGCAATAATCTGATCACTTGGTTTTTACAAAGCTTAGACACCTGACCTCTTTTGACTAACATAGCAATGCAAGAACACAGTAAAGTGCTGAAAATAATAATAATAATAATAATAATAATAATAATAATAATAATAATAATAATAATAATAGCAGCAACAACAACAATAATAATAATAATAATAATAATAGTAATCATAAAAATAGAAAGAAAAAGAGAAGTGAAAAACAAGCGAGGTGCCATGACTTTTGATGCGATATATGGCACTGCTATGAGTGAATAAGGCAGATTGCACTAAACAAGATTGTAATTCACACCTCATATGCGAGTGGGTGTATGATTTAGATTTTTAACGTAGCTTTAACAATTTTTCATTCATATTGCTACAATGCAGTAAGCAGTTTATAGTGATGTCTAGCACTGGGGCATCATGTCATAGACATGTGGCACGATGCCCAATCCATTCGCATTGTAAAAGTTCAAATTTTTGTCGATCTATAAAGAGCACATTACTTTGGGTAGGTGAACGATTAATTAGATTTATAGGGACAGGAGCGTGTTAAATTGCAACAAATTCAAATATATGTCAATGGAATATGCGTCCATTTGCTAATGCCATATTTTGATTCCACCAGGATAAAGACAGCACAGTAGGTATATTAACTGCATATAAATTAGTAGAAGATTGTCAATATGGGCTGCCATGTGTGTGTGAGATATTCCTGAAACTTTAACTACTAGTTCCGATGTCAACAATATCAGAACAGACTATGCAAGGCCATTATTTGGGTTGTAGCACATAGCACTTAAACAAAAACAATATGTACTGTCTTACATTGTAGGACTAGGTATAAACAGGGCCCCATAAACAGTGCTAGAGACTGAAACCAAGGCAGTCAAAAATGAAATATGGTCTGACTAAAGGAATTATACTTAATTTGTGGAAAACTATTAATATGGGTTGCTGAGTGTGAGGTATTCCTGAATAATTGGCCTCTAGTTGAACTATCAATTACATGTCAACAAGCTATACTACAGCCATTTTTATAAAATGTTGGACATGGACCCAGTCAACATGCATATCAAGACTGACTTCCAGCAACTTATAACTAAGTGTCAATTTTTAAAATAATCCTAGGTGGGGTTTTTTTTGTTTGTTGTTTTTCTTTTTTTTTAATTTAAATTTACCCTAGATACGCAATTCATATTTACTCACAGACTTTTAAAACTCTTTGCTTCCTCCTGTTTTAAGTCATGCATTGTGTGTTTTGTATTTATATGTTATGATGCATTGTGTGTTTTGTATTTATGTTATGATGCATTGTGTTTTGTATTTATATGTTATGATGCATTATGTGTTTTGTATTTATATGTTATGATGTGTTTGGATGTCTTGCTAATCATGCTTGCTGTATTGCCTTATTTGTTTTATTCATGTCGGTAAACAGTTCATTGGACAAGAGCTTGTGTAGAAATGTTGTTTTAAACCATGCTGACATTAAATATATCTTAGAAAAGATGGGCTCATTTTATACACAGTACAATCTTTCATAAAACTGACAGCAGAAAACAACCCGATATCATAATTTCCTGCAAAAGTCCCATTCATGTGTGTGAAGTTTACAAAATATTAGCAAAGAATTGGGTTGTATCCCCCCTTTAGACAAAACTTCTTTATGTAGAGAAAGATTATCTCCAAAAAAGACTGGTTTCATGAAATGACATCTGAACACGAGATAATAGTTTCGTTGCTATATGAATTTAAATTGCAGATTACCTGTCTTCAGCTGAAAAGTACTTCAATATAACACTGAAAATAACGCGAAATCAGATTGAATACGAAACAAAACTTTTGAAGTAAATATAGAATGGTTTGCAGTTGTGTTACTTATTTCTAACGGGCCTGAACCAATATAAATTCGTACCCGGGTATTGCTTTCTGCTTTTCACACCCTTTGTATAAATCACAAGATGTAAAATATACCCTAATTAATAATTCTAGAAGAACTGCATGAAAACATGTGCAGCGACGACGGCCTGTCAATGAGAGAACCAATAAACGCTAAACACATACTAACAAGTGAATAATTAAATTTATTTATTTGCTTAGACCAACAAGTAGGTCTCTGCTATTTTTTTTTTTTTTTTGACTGCTGCTGTCAGAGAAAAAAAGCAGAAACCTACTTGTTGGTCTATTATTTGCTATGCTAATAATTGAAAAAAGAAAGGAAAAGATGAATAGTTAAATTGTTTATGAGATAAAATTATAGTATAATATGCAATAAATTTGCCATTTTGTTTAACATAGTTAACGACATATTTTTATGGTATTTCTACTTATTAATAAATGTTGATAAATATTCACTTTACTGTAACAAAACACGCTTCGTCAAAACGGAAGTTATTTTCCTTAGCAACTCCTGATCTCACTACTTTTCCTGTTAGATAAAACATCGCTAAATATTAGCAGTCTCTCTCTCTCTCTCTCTCTCTCTCTCTCTCTCTCTCTCTCTCTCTCTCTCTCTCTCTCTCTCTCTCTCTCTCTCTCTCTCTCTCTCTCTCTCTCTCTCTCTCTCTCTCTCTCTGATGCGATTTTGAGAGCTTTGATGTGATTATATGTAATATTGGGGTGTTCTTGAGGTGTCCTTGGGTGTCTTGGGGTGTTTAGTAAGACCGCTCTTTGTACCGAGCCTCAATGAGAGGCCAGGGTACCTGGTATGTCTATCGAATAATAATAATAATAATAATAATAATAATAATAATAATAATAATAATAATAATAATAATAATTAATAATAATAATAATAATAATAATAATAATAATAATAATAATAATAATAATAATAATAATACGAAACGAAGTAAACTATAGAGGTGACAAGACTTTTGATGCGATATATGGCACTGCTATGAGTGAATAAGGCAGATTACACTAAACAAGATTGTAATTCTCACCTCAAAAGCGAGTGGGTGTAGGATTTAGATTTTTAATGTAGCTTTAACAATTTTCATTCATATCTCTACAATGCAGTAAGCAGTTTATAGTGATGTCTAGCACTGGGGCATCATGTCACATACATGTGGTACGATGCCCTATCCATTCGCAATGTAAAAGTTCAAATTTCTGTCGATCTATAAAGAGCACATTACTTTGGGTAGGTGAACGATTAATTAGATTTATAGGGACAGGAGCGTGTTAAATCACTATACTACAAAGATTTCTAATGTATGTTTCGTAAGAGGAAGCCATTTTTAATTAAGCCTTCGTTTATTTAACCGTCAGACAGACTGGAAGGGAAAGATTAACTTCAATTTTGTCTCGAAAATGTCGGAATTGAAACTTTCCAGAGATCAATTATTTTGACATCTCGAGGTCAGGGAAACCGCAAGTTTGGCGCCTAATTATAAAAGGAAGCAAAAATATTTAACCCGCATGGTTCCGACACGAAATTTCTTAGTTTTAATATGTTCCATTGCAAAATTTAATCAGACTACTTTGTTCTGCATGAGAAAAATGTAGGAGACTCCGAGTTTAAATTTAGAATACATTCTCTCTTAAAATAATTATCAAAGAGACAGTAAGTCTGGAAAGTCGACGGACACAATTCTGGCGGTAGAAGAGAGCAAGGATTAAAAGCGCAATTTCGAGTAAACCGTTGATACCAATATTACAATTTGCTTTATTTGTTTTGTATTCTTGCATGAATTTATTTGTTTAAATTCGTAGGTAAATCTTCTTGTTATGAGTACAACTGCGTTGAGTCCATTCATCTGAATCCGTACAATGATCTTCTTTATATAAGTTTGACGAATTGTTTGAATTTCTTCGTTTTGATGGTTATACCTATTCTAAGAATTCCATGTGTTACCCTAGTTGAAACGAGTTACCAGAATCCGTGTGAATTCACCGACCTTAGATAATTTCACGTTTGAAAGAGTCTTGAAAGCGTATTGACTGAAATTAACGTTGTTAAGTCATAAAGTGAGATTTCGTATATGCCAAAGACTTGAATTTGTGTATTCGCTGAAAATTACCAAGTTAAGCTATGCAATGAAAGTAGTAGAGGAAAACCAGGTTTTCAACTCACTTTGTTTTTTTACCCTCCAAACAAGTATAAATTATAGTCCTAAATTATCCCCCACCCCACCCCCTTTTTTCCAAAATAAAACAGGGTTTTGACTCACCCTCCCCCACCTCTTTTTTTCCCCCTACTACTACCTGTAAACAGGTATTTTGTAACCAAACAAAACAACAGGTGTTGGAATGCTATAAGCTCTTTACACAGAGGTGACTAATTTGTTAGAACAGCGCATGTGTGGAATACAATTATTCTAAAGACGGCAAACGGGTTTTTACCACAAGATAACAGGATGAAAATTAAACTGTGCATTAGAATGTTTCAGTTAACAAGGTGGAAATTAAACTAGCATTAGAATGAAAATGATATTATTTTAGTTATATTATATCTTAAGTTTAGATAAAATTTTACGTTACTCATATTTTTTTTGATATTTTTTTTCATACTTGCTAACCCTCATTGGTAGAATGTCTGTTAACATATTATCAATAATACGAAATTCACGTAATAAATCATCCATATTATATTTAACTCCTCGTAGGTAAGACCGGATCTGATCAAGTAGTTTCTTGTAAGTTTTAATTGATGTTAAACATCCATGCTTTTTTATCAAAAGTCTTGGTTCTACTTTTTTACACGCCGCTGTAAGTGAAACACCAATACCAGATATAATTAACAAAAAGGGATTTAACGATATCCCACTTGAAATTATACCGGAACTGGTCATTAACAATGGTAGATATGATATTACTCGAAGGATCTTGTTGTAGTATTTGTAACATTTTTTAACACACCAAAGTTTTTTGTGATAATATTTGTAGTATTGATTTAGTGCGTCCACATCCTGTTCTGAAATATCTTTTGAAATATGATTAAAATCAACTATACTTTTTTTCATTATAATATTTGTTTACATAGTCCTATGTTTGGTTAATCCATAATAAGAGCTGGTTGTTCAGCTATAAATTCCAAACACCAGAGAAAAATTGCTAATTTTAAAGTTTTATCAACTGGTTCAAGTACAAATTCTTCTTCAGAATTTTTGTTTATTATTACAGATAATACTCCAGATGAGTCATCATTTGGATGACGAAATAGATATTTGGTAGATATTCTAAACTTTGCACTGCTAAGCACTGACAATCTATACACACCGGTAACTTCTGCAATATATTTGATAGAATTATTTTTTGGTGTCCACCCAGTATAACCAGTATCAACAGTATACACAATATTTTTAATCTGTTTGTGAGGAATTTTAACCATACTCGTTTTCTCAACAATATTCGGAATTCCACTAATAATATCATTGAGTTCTGTGTTAATATCATTAAATTTTGTGTTGATGTTAGTGAGTGTAATGCCAACATTTGATGGACTTCCAAAAAATTCATCTCTAATTTTGTTTATGTTTCTGCGAAAACTTAAAAATGTGTTTACATGACTAAGATACTCATTTTTGAGTGCTGTGATTTCATTATTGATTGAAACGTCCTGATCATTGACGTATTTTTTAGTGGCAGCATCCCCATCCTCAGTTGGGTTTCCAAGATCTGTAATCTTGTTTTGTTTCATAACAATATTCCCACTAAATACATCACCATCTTTTTTAACAAAATCATTAACTGACCTACCAGAATCTTGTATATTACCTAGATTGTTAAAAGTAACGATATTATTAGCAATCGCAGCAGTATTTCGTACAACTACATCTGACAGTTTTACATTACTCGTCTTTAATCGTCCTTCTTTGTCTTGGAAAATGACAACTTCATCTGGATCTACGCTGGCAATATTTAGTAAATTATTAATTTCTTTTTTAAGATGATCAAGAGTTGCATATTTGGATAAGTCACCTTTAAAACTTTTTGTGGATAAATCTTCTAATAGTGTTCCAAATTTTGTATAGTAGCTCATTATTTACTATCCTAGATAAAATTATCAACACTAGTTTAATATTATACAACATGGCAAAATCGTTGATACTAAACTTTGATACAGAGAGACTAGTGAAGCATAAACATAACAATGAACTTCCTGATTGTCATTATCTTATTGTTGGGCGAACTGGATCGGGGAAAACAAATTTGCTTATGAACTTACTTCTTGGTGATAATTTTAACTACGATAGAGTTTATATTTACACAATCAATCCACAGCAAGATAAGTATGAGTTATTAAGTGAGTATAATAACAAGCTTCGTGATGATCTTAAAGCTGGTGAAGATTTTTTTGTAATTAGGCAGCCAGAAGATCTTATTCCAGTTAATCAACTTGCTGCAGATGAACATAAGATAGTAGTTTTTGATGATATTCCGCTAAACAACATGGAGATGAACAAAATAAGATCATATTTCTCACTGTCACGTAACAAACAGTGTAATTCTGTTTATCTCGCTCAAGGATTTTATAATGTTGACAGGTTTATTAGGCGAAATACGGGTTGTTTTATTTTATTTCCAGGATTGGATAATGTTGACGTTAGAAATATTGCAAGCGAGCAATGCGGTGGCGTGACAAAAGATAAGTTTATTGAACTTTACCGTAATGCTACAAAAGATAAATTTAACTTTTTCTTGTTTGATAAACTTACAAATGATCCAACTAAAATGTTTCGCTGTTGTATTAACAGTTACTTACAGTAAAGCGTTTCAATTTTATAAAATTTATAATTATAATAATGGACAAACGAGCAAGATACAGACAACACATAGAAGATCTAAAAAAAACTTGCTCAATCTCAGGCATCACTTAAGCAAAAAGTACTAGAAGCGCGACGTGGGCAAATAACTGCTACAGAAGCAACAGCTACAATTTTCAAGCCGGTTACTGAAGCATTATTAGGTAAACAACCTGAAACTAAACCACTGTTAGAAGAAGAACTTAAACAACTGCAGGAAAAAGGTTTGGTTGGAATTGTTAAAGAACAACAAGAAGCAGCTGCTGCAAAACTTGTTACCAGATCTGATGAAGAAAAAAGAAAATTAATTGAGGCACTTACAGCAAATATAGCTGATCCTGCTGCTAGACAAGCTGAAACAGATCGATTGATAAACAATCCGCTGGAACTTGAGCGAAGATTAGCAGAGTTAACAACGCAAGGAATAACAAATATTATAACAAGTTTATCAGGAGATATAAAAGATATCAAAGAGGAGCAACAAAGAGTTGGTGAGCTTACTGTAAAGTTTATGGAAGTTGGAGACCAAAGACTTTATTTTATAAAAAAAGCAAATGATGAGATAAAAGGTAGTAAATAAAATGATTTTTTAAAGAAAGAAAATATAGAAAATATTAATAATATAAGCGAGTGGATTGATGCAGAATATCAAGTATTAATGGATAGATTGGATGTAATATTTAAAGACGGAGCTGCTGCTAAAGATGAAATAAACACGGTTACAGAAATTGATGATATGCTTCCACTTTATGATAGAATGAGAAACGGTGTCATTGCTCTCACGTTTAAAAAAACAGCAGAAAATAGTAGAGCAAAACCTTTTGGTAGTGGTTGGAGTTTTAGGAGGAAATTTTTTACTTCTGATAAATCTCGTATACAAAAAAGGAGAGTAAGAACAGGAACTGGTGTAAAAATATTTACTTCAACTACTGAAATGATAGGTAGATTAATGTTATTAATATCGTCAAAGGAAGCTGGGAATGATAGTGTTGAACTTGATAATGAAATCATTGACATACTTGATCATCTAAGATCTAGCGAATTATTAACATCTGACGAATACGAAACTTTACACCGCGACTTAATCGCAGCGACTTAATTTTGTAAAATGATATAATATAAAAGGAATGCAAACAACATTATTACTAAACTCTAGTGAGTCTGCAGAAGATAGCGCAAATTTTTCAGTAAATTATATTCCGCCTATAGAACTAGATCCTACAAAACAATATGAAATTGGATTAATTTCTTGTACTTGCTGGAATGCTATACCTAACGTGAAAAATGATGTTAACGATGAAATGTATTTTACTATGATTACAACATCTCCAATATCTACAACAAAAAAAAATAAAAATTCCGCAAGGAGCTTATGATATTGAAGATCTAAACAAGACGATCAAAGAGCTCATCACAAAAGCTGACGGTGTGGCTGATAATTTTGAATTAGCAGCAAATTATAACACATTGCGAAGTAGGATAACTTTGAAAAATATAGCAATCAATCTTGAACCAAGAGAAAGAAGTATTGCACAACTGTTAGGATTTACTGAAAAAACTTACACTGCACTTGATCAGCCTATTACATATGACAGTGAACTGCCAGCAAATATAACAGAAGTAAATACAATATTAGTAAATTGCTCTACTGCTTCTGGCTCTTATACATCAAAAGGTAGCAAAGGTCAAACGATTTACAGTTTCTCACCAGAAGTCCCGCCAGGTTCTCTCATGCAAATAACTCCACGACATATTATCTATTATCCTTTAAACGTTGAAGATCAAATAACAAGTATAAGGATGCAGTTGACAGATCAATCAGGAAAACAGTTGGAATTGAATAATGAAGTTGTGACTTATTATTTACATCTACGCGAGCAAAAGTAAAAATTATGCAACATCAAATATAATGAAACAAAGAAAAAAGTTTATCGAAGAAAAATAGTAGGAGGATTTTTTGGAAATATATTCACTAAAGTTATTAAAAATATTCCAGGACTAGCACGTAAAGTTGCACCAATTGCTATTGACGCTGGTAAAGCTTTTGCAACTGGGGCTGCATCTGCCGCTGGGACTGCGGTGGGACAAAAAATAGCTAATAAAATAAAAGGTGATCCACCGACTGTATCTGAAATAAAACAAGCTATCTCAGAAATCGCTCCAACAAAAGAAACTCAAAAAGCTATGATAACAACAACAAAAAAATTATTATCACCAAAGGGCGAGCAGATCATACAAAAATTAATATCTAAAGTAACAGTGCCGCAATAAAATTTTATATAATCTAATAAAATAAAATGTCTGTTAAAAATTATCTCGAGTTAACAGAAACTTATGACATCGACAACGATGTGACAGAATTCGAGTTTGTTGAGTACCTTGATGAAAATTCTAACGAACCAAATAAAGCTGGTATTAGAACCTTTAACACCAGAGATGAAGACGTATTTCTACTGCCACATAAGGCTATGTTAGAAGTTCGTGGTCAGATTATGACAGTAGCCAAACCACCTGCTGCAATTGCAGTTGGAGCAGAAGTAGCTCTTATAAATAACGGTTGGAGTTTATTCAAAAGTGCTAGATATCAACTGGCCAATCAAACTGTAGAAGATATTTCGAGTCACCTACAAGTTGCAAGTACAATTTTAAATATTATTTCGTTTTCCGACGATTACTCGAGATCAACTGCAACTAATATGATGTGGTTTAAAGATACTGGACGGGGTATAGCTGAATCAACAGAATTTTTAAAGAGAGGCGCTATAGTACATGGAGCTAATGCTGATGAAAATGCTGTAATTGTGAGAAATTTTCTCATTGCTAATGCAGACGCGCTAGGTATTGCTGCACCAGGTGCAGCTGCTAATGCAGACGCTACAAGAGTTTCTCTTACAGCAGCTTTTAATAATCTAAATATAACACCACCAGCTGCAGCTGCAGACGGTACTGCGATGTTAAATTTACTTCTTAACACACTTGATGTGAGAAATCCACGCTATAACGAAGGTTTTGCTAGGCGAAGAAAACTTGCAGCAGGATCACGTCAAATTACAATGATGCTTCCGCTAAGCATGATTTTCGGCTTTTGTCGCGATTATGATAAAGTATTTCGCGGAGTAAAACATACTCTTATTTTAGATCGAGCAGACCAAAACGATTGCTTGTTTAGATCTGGAGGGGTTGATGTACAGTTTATCATAAACAAACTTTCTTTGTGGATGCCACGTATAACACCATCAATCACTAAAATGTCAGAATTAAATAGTACGCTTGATAAGCATACAAACAGAATTTACTTTAAGCAGCATAAGGTATATCAGACAGCGGTTCCAAATACTACTGACTACACGAGGAGGGTCACAACAACATCAAGCGAACAACTGCCGAGAAATATCTTTGTCGTATTTGAACAACAAGCTCGACGAGGTAACCAACAACAAAATAATGCAGTATTTGATCACTCTGATGTCAGACGAATATACGCTAGATTAAATTCAAAGCAATATCCAGAACGAGCTATCGAGTGTAATTTTGCTGATGACGTTAATAAAAATATTTCTCGACCGTACATGTACCTGCTTGACGCAATACAAAAATATCAAGATGTTGAAGATGGAACTCAAATATCAGTAGAAGAATTTCGTACGCTTTATCCTATATTTCATTTTGATGTTAGTAAACATAGCGAACGAGCTGTAGACAGCACAGCGGATATTGAAATTACCTGGACACTTGGGGCGGTTCCAGTGGCACCGTTGTATGTATACGCATTAGTGATTAGTGATAGATTTATCACGGTAGATTCTATTGGAGGTAAAATGACAGTTCAAGTTTAATCTACAGTTGTTATATAAAATGGCAAGGTATATTGTAAAAGAAGTATACTTAACCAATGGCCAAGTTAAAAAATTAGTAGCTGCTCTTGAAAAGCGAGAACAGGTATCATTAAAAATCAATCCTAATATTTCTGATGGTGTTTTAACAAAAATAATGCTAACAAAAAATCAAGTAAAAAAGTATAATCGTAAAAAAACTTTTGTTTTAAATTTGAGTGCTGCACAAATGACAGCGATGTCAAAAGAAGGTGGTATTCTTGGTCCAGCATTATCAGTATTAGCTAGTACAATAATACCTAAACTTTTGCCAGTGTTGGGAACATTAGGAATAGCAGCAGCGTCTGGAGCAATATCTGGCGCAACGGAGAAAGCAGTCAAAGGTAATGGTATCATTCGTGGAAGTGGAATAAAAAAATTATAAATTTTATGTAAATAATATATTATAATGCCACAAAAGAAAAAGAAATCACCAACAACAAAAAAAAAGAAAACAACAAAAACAAAATCACCAACACCAAAATGCAAATGCATATGCAATCAACCAAAACAAGGAGGAATTATTCCGTTCGCTCCACTTTTGGCGGGACTAGCGGGAAGTCTGCTGCCAAATCTTTTAGGAATCGGACGTGGTCTAACATTACCAGGAACTCGTCGACCCCGTTGAGTAATTTTGATATCATTGATAAGTTAAAAGCGGTTCCTGGATTTCACGGAGTTTATTCTAAAGATGAACTCACAGCAATAAAATCACCATCAGCTGTAAGTTCATGTGTTATTAATATACAAGATTTTAATGACGGATCTGGTACGCATTGGGTAGCAGTTTATAATAATAATTATTTTGACTCGTTTGGACTTCCTCCAAGCGATGTAATAAAAAAGTATATGAAGAAAAAATTTAAAAAAGTATATTATTCGTCAAATCAACTCCAACCTGTTGGAACGTCTGCTTGCGGATATTATTGTATTATGTTTATCCGACAGATGAGCAGAAATCTTAATTTTTTAAAATTTATTTTACAGTTTGATAAGCAACCTTCTCACGCTAATGATGAGATCGCAATTAATTTTATCTAAACTTACAAGTATAAAAATGTCAACATACTGTCTCAAGTGTAAAACTAAAACAGAAAATATTAATGAAACAACAGAAAAAACAAAAAACAACAGGATGATGTTAAAAAGTTTTTGTGCAATCTGTGGAAAAAGAAAAAATACATTTTTAAAGAAAACATCCCCAGTGATAGTATCTCCAGCGACATCCCCAGCGATAGTGTCTCCAGCGACGTCGCGAGGATCTGGCTACCCTAATATTATTTTAGTCGACGATTAAAAATATAGAATGATATGCAACTGTGATTCTGACAGAGATTTGTGTCTTGAACAAAATAAAATTGTCGCATACTGTCAATGTTGTAACAAAAGAGAAATAATAGGGTCAGGTTTAGATATACATAAACTAATTGGAAAATTGCCAAAACAAAAAGGCGGTTGGACATTGCCAGGTCATAAGTACACTGGTCCGTGGAATCCACTAGATCAACAACTAGATGAAAACGACAATCCATTGCCAGGACAAGAGCCTTACAATCAAGTGGATGCAATAGCGATGCGTCATGATATCTGTTATCGTGATCATGAAAACTCAAAATTAGATTGTGATAAAGTAATGTTAGACGAATTACGTGATATGAAGCCAACAAATCTACGAGAACGTTTTGATAGAAAATTTGTTCAGGGAATAATTGGAGCAAAATATAAACTTGGACTTGGAGAGTCTCGTCAATCTCCTCACGATCGGGGAAATAAAGTATATGATGATCTTGCAGTCGAACTACATAGACCTAAAAAAAAAAGTTCCAACGACGTAAAGTTGTCGCTAATGGTGTAGATGATATCTGGGCAATAGATTTGGTGGATGTATCCAATCTAGCTCAGTTTAACGTTGGCGCTGATGGCGCTCCAAAAAGGTATTTGTTTAATGTTATAGACGTTTTTAGCAAATACGCTTTCAGTATACCTGTTTCAGATAAGACAGGAACTTCAATGACCGATGCGCTAAAGCAGATAATAACGAGTACAGAAAGAAAACCAAACAAAATCTGGACTGATCATGGATCTGAGTTTTTTAACAAAACGTTTGAACAGTTTCTAGAACAAAATAATATAAAAAGGTATGTTACAGGAAACGAAGGTAAAAGCGTTGTTGTTGAGAGATTTAATCGCACGCTAAACGAGAAAATACACAAACATATGACAGCTAAAAACACCAACAGGTACATCGATGACCTTTCTCAAATCGTAAGCGAATATAATAACACGAAACATCGAACCATCAAAATGACACCTAAAAAAGCTGTTAAAAATCCAATATTAGCAAATGAAAACATGTACCGCAGACATAAATTTAAGGTTGGTGATAAAGTTAGAATTTCTTTGATGAAAAAGGTATTTGCAAAAGGATTTACTCCGAACTGGAGCGAAGAAGTATTTGTGGTTGATAAGGTACTTTTAACAGTACCTGTAACGTATGTTTTAAAAGATCTGGCAGGGGAACCGATTGTAGGTAGTTTTAATGAACAAGAACTACAGAAAACTGAGCAGGATGTTTTTGTTATCGAGAAAGTGATTAGAAAAAAAGGGGATAAAAGTTTAGTCAAATGGCGTGGGTATAGTGATAAATTTAACAGTTGGATCCCAACCAAGCAGATTATGATATAATGCTATTATAAATTAACTCATACTTTTGTTTGACAGATTTACATTTTACTGGTTTACATAATGATATTAGATACTGCTTACGATCGTTAGAGATCGTCATTAGATTAAAAATCTTGACAAATATGAAATCGAATTTGATATTTTTCTGTCGGCCTGGAATCTTGATATTTAAAAAAGGTTTGATTAACTGCCAGAACAGTTGTTGTTCGGCAACGGTAAAATTAAATTTAATTATTTGCTTAGCAATGTGATACTTGACATTATACCGTTTAGTTGTTGATCTGCTGTAATTAGATCTGTCAGCAACAGTGACTATTTCACCATCATCAGATTCATTGTTATATAAAATATCATCTTCGCTATAACCAACAGATTTGTCTATAAAATCTTTGGAAAATGTAATACTATGTATGACATCATCACTGACGACCTTATGACTGACGACCTTATCGCTGACGACCTTATCTCTGGTATCTTCTTCGTAGAGTTCAGCGAGTCGTTTCATCAAGTCCATTATTATAATACATTTTTATCTAATTTATTATTATAAGATGACTGATGAGATAAAATATCACCAAAAAGTTAATATATTAAATTACAACGAACTAGCCGAAGCGGTAAGAAAATGTTTGTTGGGTTATAGTGTTGACGTAATTGTAATGCAAGGTGATTCTCATAAAATATTGATAACAGAAGCAGAAAAAGATAAAATTAATGAAAATGCAGTAACAACGTTAAAATTTAATCACGATGATATCATAGCATTTGCTCATCATTGCTTGACTAAAACCGAGCTATCAAATATCATATCTAAAACCAATCCTAGCATCGTATTCTCTTGAAAAAGTTGATTTTGTTGCTCCATCAGCTATAATTTTTACGACTGCGGGATTTATCTTATAATATTTCGCCGCAGCTGAAATCGATTTGAATTCGATCTCCTCATCCGTTTCGAGGTTTTTTGAAATAACAGGTTTTATTGGGCATCTAAAATTAATACCATTACTATTTTTTCCTTTTCTCACATTTTCCTGTTGCGTTACTATCTCCAGATTTTCCAATCGATTATCAGTTTGTATATTATTGATGTGATTAATAACAAGACCATTGGGTATAGATCCATTGAACACCTCATAAACAAACCTATGACCAAGATAACGAACTTGATTTGTTGATGTTCCTCTAACAGTTACCCTGATATATCCCATATTGCTAATAGTACTAAGAACTTTTTTAGTTTTTCTATTTCTAATAATACCGCGATCGTTAGCCTCGTATAAATCAAATACTGGGTGCGGCTGAAACTCATCTTGTAAGGATAAATTTTCAATATTATCATCAGTGACTTTACCATTATAATGATATACACGCTGTCCCTCTGGAATATCATCGCAGAACAACGTGTAAATAAAATCTTTTCTAAACATTGTAATCCTCTCGGCATTATCTCCCTTTACACTAATATTATAACCCGCTGACGTTAATTTGCCAACAGGTATTCTAGTTTTAATGTTAATAACCGAACCAATTACATTTCCAGCGTATAAGTTATACTTTGGGTGAATTTGATAAATCTCTTGCTCACGTGCGCTTGTCAGATTTACTGTCATTATATTATAGGTAATATTTTTTATCTCTAATTGATTTTTAGCGCATGCGCAGTGTGAGATAAAGTTATATTTTGGGTGAACTTGATATGTTTCTTGCTCACATGTGTTTGTTAGATTTGCTGTCATTATATTATAGGTGATATTTTTTATCTCTAATTGATTTTTAGCGCATGCGCAGTGTGAGGTAAAGTTATGTTTTGGGTGAACTTGATATGCTTCTTGCTCACATGTGTTTGTTAGATTTGCTGTCATTATATTATAGGAGATATTTTTTATCTCTAATTGATTTTTAGCGCATGCGCAGTGTGAAAAAATTATCAATTAGATATTACATTATAGTATAATAATGTTAAAATTGCGTGATATAGCTAAGAGAAGCTTTATGGGAGAACCTAATAAAATAGCGACTGCTTTTGCAGGTTTTGATCAAAAACATCAAAAACGTAGATAACAAATGTTTCCAATGGGCTGTTCTTTCCGCACTATTTCCAGCAGAAAAAAACGCTACTCGTGTTGAAAGGTATATCAGTCATGTGTCTAGATTAAATTTTAAAGATATTAACTTTCCAGTGGCAGAAAATCAAATACCAAAATTTGAAAAGCAGAATAATGTTTCAATTAACGTTTTCGGACTAGATGAAAAGGAGGACGTATATCCGAGATATATTTCAGAAAAAGCTTCACAATCGACTATCAATTTACTGTACTACAAAAATCATTATGTTTGGATTAAAAACTTTAACGGACTAGTTGGTAGACAGTACAATAAGGATAAGAACAAAAAGTTCTTTTGTTACCGCTGCTTGCATGGCTGTACAAACAATGAAACATTACAAAAGCATTTGCAGTACTGTAGTGATGTGCAAAGAATAACAATGCCATCTAAAAAAGATAGTGTTTTACAGTTTGTCCATCATAATCACAAACTAAAAATTCCTTTCGTCATATACGCTGATTTCGAATGCCTACTTCAACCTGTACTTGTTGTAGAAAATAATCCTAATCAATCGAGTACAAGAAAAGTTCAAAATCATGTTCCGTGTGGAGTAGCGTATAAGGTAGTTTGTTGTACTGATTCTAGATTATCTAAATCAATCAAATTATATCGTGGTAAAAATCCAGCTGTTTGGCTTCTCAAGCAGTTGATTAATGAAGTTGATAATATATTTACTCATTTGAAAAAAGTAACGCCAATGTTAAAATTAACACCTCAACAAGAATCCAATCACGAGCAAGCAGAAATTTGTCATATTTGTGAAAAGCTTTTGACGATGATAAAAAAGTACATGACCATTGTCATTTGACTGGACAGTATCGTGGAGCGGCTCATAATCAGTGTAATTTAAAATTTCATGCTCTAGATTTTATTCCGGTTATTCTTCACAATTTTCGAGGATATGATAGCCATATTATAGTAGAAGCTTTTGGTGATCCTGAGATAAAAGCTCATCTAAAACTCGATAACGTCATCAAATGCATCCCAAATAATTTTGAAAAGTACATGTCAGTTACGCTAGGTAAATTACGTTTTATTGACAGCCTGCAGTTTATGGCAGCCTCGTTAGATGAGTTAGTGAAAGGTTGTAGTAAATTTGATAACCTAAGAGACTGTTTTGAGGATAAATTTAATCTACTAGCTAAAAAAGGAGTTTTTCCATACGAATACCTCGACGATTGGAGTAAATTTGATGAAATATCTTTACCTGACAAAGACAAATTTTACTCACAACTTAAAAACGAAAATATAACTGATGATGAGTACAGGTATGCACAAGATATCTGGAAAGAGTTTGATTGTGAGACTTTTGGTGATTATCATGATTTGTATTTGAAAACTGACGTGTTATTATTAGCAGATGTTTTTGAAAGTTTTCGAGAAGTGAGTTATAATAATTACGGACTAGATCCTTGCTGGTATTATTCTGCCCCTGGGTTGTCATGGGATGCTCTGCTAAAGTTTAGCAAGGTAAGGTTAGAATTACTCACAGATGTGGATATGTTCAATTTTATTGAAAAAGGTATCCGAGGCGGTATTAGCGTGATAACAAAAAAATATGCTGAAGCAAACAACAAATACCTGAAACAGTATAATCCTGACCTTCCTTCGAAATATTTAGTTTATCTAGATTGTAATAATCTTTACGGTGGTTCGATGGCAGAACCAATGCCTTTCAGCGGATTTCATTGAATCACGGTTGATCGATTTCTATCAGAGACAGAAAAAAAGATACCTGACGATGTTTCCTATTTCGTTGAAGTTGATCTTGATTATCCAAATTCGCTACACAAATTACATAACGATTACCCTTTCTGTGCGGAATCGATGGTCATAGATTATAGTTTGTTATCAAAAGAACAACAAGCGTTAGCATCACCAAGGCAACATTCCATGGTCAAGAAACTAGTACCAAATTTACTTGATAAGAAAAATTATGTTTTGCATTACAAAGTTTTAAAACAAGCAGTCGATGCTGGTCTTGTGTTGAGAAAAGTTCATCGTGTACTAAAATTTAATCAGTCGCCGTGGATGAGAGGTTATATTAACTCAAACACTTCAAGAAGGGCTGCTGCGAAAACAGAGTTTGAAAAAAACTTCTTTAAACTGATGAACAATTCTGTTTTTGGTAAGACGATGGAGAATATTAGGAAACGCGTAAATATTGAAATAGTTAATGATGTCATCGCAGAAACAAACTTGTGTCAGACGATGATTTTGTGAGCATGAAAATATTTAATGAAAATCTTGTTGCGATACAAAGAAGAAAAACAAATCTAAAACTAAACAAGCCGATCTATGTTGGAGCTGCCGTGTTAGATTTATCAAAGTGGCTGATGTACGATTTTCATTATAATTTTGTTAAAAATCAGTGGCCGGCTAGTAGATTATTGTTTACTGATACTGATTCGCTCGTATATGAAATCGAATGTGAGGACATCTATCAGGACATGTACAATAATCGACATCTGTTTGATCTTTCCGATTATCCACGTGACAGTAAATTTCATGACGACACAAATAAAAAGGTTATTGGTAAGTTTAAAGATGAAATGAACTCGAGCGCTATCAAATACTTTATCGGATTACGTAGTAAAATGTATGCCGTATTGTTAGATAATAATAAAATAACGAAAAAAGCCAAAGGTCTACCTCGTGATTTTGTTAAAAAGTTTATGAAATTTGATGACTACAGGTATGCGCTTGATGGTGGTGTTAGTTTTATGAGAGCTATGGCAATTCGAACTAATCATCATAAACTCGAAACATATGTCATTATCAAACGTGGATTGTATAATTTTGATGACAAACGCTATTGTGAAAATGGGGTAGGTACATTTGCCCTTGGGTATTGTTATGATGATAGATCTATACTCGACATTATCTTTTCCAACTGAAATTTTATCTAAACTTATAAAATAATGTTTGAAAATTTGACAATGACAAATAGCTACAATAGTAACATCAAATATCTAATGATGGACGGTAAACAATTGACAGTTGAATTTAATAATGAAACATCAGGTATATGTTTTAATGGAACATGTGACAAGTTAAAACTTTCGCTCATCAGATCTGATAACAGCATGTATTTCAATTATCTCGAACAATTGTATCAAAAGTTGCTAGCGGAATTTAAAAACTTTCACAGCCCCATTAGCCAACAAAACTATACTAAACTCACAATTGATCTCGATCGGTCAAAGGTATATTTTATCAACAAAAAATATCCTCTGAACAAACCAGAAATAAAAGATCTGTTTGAGTCCCGTCGCTGTGTGAGTGGTAAAGTAAAATTTAGTATCTATAGTCGTGATAGTGAAATATTTTTAATATCAACAGTTGAAACATTAATCATTGGTAACGAGATATAAAATAATATCATTTTCATTCTAATGCTAGTTTAATTTCCACCTTGTTAACTGAAACATTCTAATGCACAGTTTAATTTTCATCCTGTTATCTTGTGGTAAAAACCCGTTTGCCGTCTTTAGAATAATTGTATTCCACACATGCGCTGTTCTAACAAATTAGTCACCTCTGTATCAGAGCTTATAGCATTCCAACACCTGTTGTTTTGTTTGGTTACAAAATACCTGTTTACAGGTAGTAGTAGGGGGAAAAAAAGAGGTGGGGGAGGGTGAGTCAAAACCTGTTTTATTTTGGAAAAAAAGGGGGTGGGGTGGGGGATAATTTAGGACTATAATTTATACTTGTTTGGAGGGTAAAAACACAAAGTGAGTTGAAAACCTGGTTTTCCTCTACTACTATGAATTTCATTAATTTGTTTGTATAATTGAAACGATAACGGAACTGTTGTCTCGTGTGAAGTTAATGTAAATCAGCGTTAGGAAGTAAATTAGTCTTATGAAACTAGGTTTGTTTGTGGTCTGCCATGTTTGGCTTGACCAGACAGCCTTTCTATCTGTTTGAATTCCGACAGAACGATATCTGACATAACGAGAGGGGAGTAATGATCTATTAACAGTAGGATATCTGACTGGAGATTTAAGTTGCTTCTCTGCTTATTTTGGAAAGGGGAAATAGCTCCAATTACCTTATCCAAGTATCAAAATATCAATGACCTTATCCAAGTATCAAAATATCACGTACTTACGTATCCACCTACCCACACAAAGTTAGAAGGCTCAAAGAGGCGAGACAATAGAGTTTGTATAAGAGAAAAGAAAAGTGAAAGTGACGAAGAAGAACAGCCACAGTGAATTCGGAATGAACCGGAAATAAGCAGGTTATGAAGTTGTACTTCGATTGTTCACCAATTCTATAATTTAAAACAGATCGGATATTTATATAAAAATATTTGTGTTTGAAATTCGTTCAATTATTAATTTCAAAAGGAAGCCTATCTTCCTAATATAATGTATTTTCTCTGTTGTTATGCAATTGATTTAAATATTTTTTTTTTATTTATGGTGGCTCGTGTCATTCTGTTAATATATTTACTCAGATCTCTATCTATTCCACCTAAACGTTTGTACACTTTATATTGATATATACTTGATCCTGGCAACGATACCCCAATAAAGCGGACACCTTGAAAGAAGGTATAATCACAAACCCTACAAAGTGCAAACACCACCACCCCGCCACACGCATTATCTTGACACCAGGCAGACAAGTCATAACACTAATCTCTTAGCACTGAGTGCCTAGCAATGCAGCTGTGTGTACCATTTTCATAAATCTTTGGTATGACTCGGCCAGGGATCGAACACCCGACCTCCAGCATCAGAGGTGAACCCTCTAACCATTAGGTAATCGGAGCGGTCTAATATATACTTCATAAACGTGTTAAAACATTGGATAACACGTGCTATCAGTCTGAACTAAAGATTATTTGCTTATGCCGCTCTTGTATTTGGAAAGAAAACGAACGTCTATGTCAAGAATGAAACCAACATTCCGTTGAATGATGTTTCGCCTGCTTTACATGTATATCACATAGTCCCAAACATTTGGCATAGCCAGTATGATAATAAACCTAGGTCATTACATTACAACCGGATATAAAATAATTTGTAGCGGGTGACACGCTGAATGGGGATTACCGACATAATATAATGCATGTATTTCCTGATATTATATGTTTTATATTTTGTTTGTTTTATTATATTTGATTTTGTTCTGTATAACCATATCGTGTGCTTAATTTTATCTATATTAACATTAAAGTTTTTAACAATAATGACAATTTTATGTGCACCACCTGACCACGTTGTAATGCACTTGAGAAATTTTGGGAATATACTGGACACACGTGTGTATGTGTGTGTGTATGTGTGTGTGTGTTCTTTCCGCTCTCCTACGTGAAGACCTGACGGCGACCAATAAGGATCATGCTCTGGTGACCATGTAATTCGCAAATGGAAATGCGGCTTTCATAAATCTGAAAGTGAATCAAAACAATTGACATACATTCATGCTCTTCATTCACACTGTACAATTTCCAGACGCGATGATATTAGACTCAATAAATTAGCAATTATGGTAATGACACACGTTACCATAACATGACCTCTATGCAAAAGATCTTCATATACAATAGTTGAAATCTGATTTTAAGCAGATTGCTTTCACCTAGCAATAAGAATGATCCGCCACGTATGAATATGATAAGATAGAGAACCACTGGCTATGTAATAAATTCAAAATTGTTGTCTGGTCAAATTATTCCGTTATTAATGGCTTGCTTACACACCCTGCCATTGAATTTCTGACACAAAGTTTTTATACGTCATAGCATTAGATTTCTGGCGAAGTAATTGTGTTTCTTTGCAAATTGTATGACTTGTACAGGGCTTGTATCTAGGAACAGTTAAACTCCATCATAAAGGATGGATAACTTAAGCTTGCCAGAAAATATGATCTTTTGGAGGCAAAGACTTCTGTAACGTAGCAATAAATTGTTTTTAAAAATATATATTTTGGTCCAATATTTAGTAGAAAAGAATATTTTGGATAAATGAAAGTTCTTTGGATTTGATTGGTCAGTCTGTATCAGACTCTAATGTAAAAGTAAAGCAATTGAAATTAGAACAAGCAAGATGGAATTAGAGTTAAGAAAGCTTGAGCTTCAGAAAGAGGAAGCGGAGAAATAAATGCAATAGGAGAAAAAGAAGAGAGGGAGACGCAAATGCAGTTACAGATGAAGAAAAACATGCAGCTAGAGAAAGAAGAGAGAAAAAGACAAATACAGTTAGAGAATAGGGAAAGAAAAGAAACTGCAAGTGAATTGCAGAAGCAGAGAAAAAGAGAAAAGAAACAAGGAAAGTTCAATTTAGGTTAAAATAATTGGCAAATTAACTGCAAGATCCTATTCTACACACAGAATATGAAAATCTCAGACAACTCATATTAGTTGAAGAGTTCCAGAACTGCGTCCATAGTGACGTAAAAACTTACCTTGATGAGCCTAAGGTCAAAACTTTAGAAAATGTTGTTCGTACAGCTGAGTAGCATTTCTTAGCTCACAAAGGTTCAATTGTCAATAAGTCTTCTACTTAGCAGTCGTTTGGTTAAAAAACAGCTATTTCAACCTAATACGAGCACTTCTAAATTCCAAACTACACGACTATTATAAGTCAAGTTTCTGATAAGATTGATCAGAAATCCATACCTTTTTCTTGGTGTACCTATTACAAGAAGAAAGGACACGTTATTTCTGATTGCTACAAATTAAAAAATAAGCAAAAGTTTCAATACACCTATTTCAAAAGCCCTTATTTCTAAAAGGTCAAGGTCAAGGTATTGCATTAAAAATAATGTCTTTGTTGGGTCAAACAAACTCCAGTTTGATATTACTATTGAGAATTATGAACCATTCATTTCTACCTATTCCATATCATTCATGGGTGATTCTGACAATCATATCCCTATTATTTTGTTAAGGAACACATAAGCTTCTTATAATCTTTATGATCCCGTATTTTATCTTTTTTTGAGAAGTCGTCTTCCAGCGTGAGTGTTCTTATTCAGGAAGTAGCGTGCAACGTTTTTAATGTTCCTCTCCATTCTGTAAATTTGTCATCCGACTTCGTCTCAGGTCCCGTGATAGTCGGAAGAGTGTCGTCTTTACCCATCGAGAGCATTCATTTATTACTAGGCAATGGACTTGCTGGATATATGGCTGTGGTTAATCCACTAATCCACTTGTAACTGACAAACTTTATTTGGATCAGGAAGTCGATCGTAATGAAAAAGAAAAATAAGATAAGATAAGAAGATAATAATTCTATATTTCAGACTGCATAGTCCACATATCTAACTTAAAATACGGATATAGAGTAAAACATGATAAACATAAAAGAACATATATAGCATATGTACAAGCATACAGATACATTTAAAACAATTAATTGCGCTCTCCATTGTTAAACAATGAAGTCAAGTGACACATTTAAATAGTAATTTGTTCCATCTACTAATAATATGAGAATTTAAATGAATGTCTTAGTTCCAAAGTGATTTTAGTATACATTTCTCACTATTAGATAGTCTTGTTATCATTGAGAATACATACTTTCTTATTACCTCCTCAAAACTGAATACATTATAATTTACAAAAATGTTGGAGGCACTGTTCCATCTTGGAAGACCTAATTGAAAGCAAAGACTATTATTGTAACCAATTATTAGTTTTCTTTTCACATTTTCACTAAAGATTGTCCACAGTGGAGTACAATGCATATTGCAGCAATAAGATTTGAATAATCTAATTTTGATACTCAATGAACAAGACTTAAATTTGCGTAGAAGCATGTTTGTTCGAGTACACAAATATCGAAGTCTCATCATATCTTCATTATCTGACTGATTGGATTTCAAAATATGGCCCAAATACATATAAATGTCAACATACGTAAGATCATTGCCTTTAAGATATACAGAGAGAGGTGATGGTAATTTAAAAAAAGTTGGCTGAAAGACCATGCATACTGATTTTTGTGTATTATAGGTGATATCATTCTCTAATGCATATTGTTAACATATCTTTAATAATTTTCTTAAACATGCGACAGGCGGACTTATCAGTGACATATCATCAGCAAAGCTAACATTGTTAAGAAAAAGCCAATTTGGTGGCAGACGTAACCCTACGTAATACTGGTACAATATACGATTTAATTCGTCTATGTAAATATTAAATAACATAGGGGAAAGACTACCTCCCAGCCTCACACCATTGGTTACAGGAAAGCGCTGGATATTACACTTCCCCATCTCACGTAATACAACTGTTTGCCATTCCATCTGACTAAAGTATGAACAATGTATACAGGTATTTTAATTTCCAGCAACTTTTTAAAGAGTGTCCAATGATTGACCCTATCAAATGCCTTACTAGCGTCTAAAAGAAACATGCAAATACTGGGCTGCCATGTTCCACATAATAGCTGATAGTTTCCTTAAAGACATATAGACATAAATCTGAAGAATACTGCTTCTTAAATCCAAACAAAATATGCTTTGTACTGTTACCAGAGCTATGGCAAAGCACTCAAAAATGATTTTGATACGAAAATTTTTTCTTTAGCTGACGTATTTATTTATCAGGATTTTGATGAGTCTCTTTTACTCTTTGTTTGGATCAATCAAAGGGTTGTGATCACAGTGATCATCTTTTAACTATTCATTCTCTTTATTCCAAAATGACAAACAACAATCACTTGTCCTTCAACAGGAAAAAGATCATGAGATCTCCTGTTTGTTTCAAAGGGCTGTTAGCGAAACTGAATCCACAGAACTACCTGTTTGTTATTTTGTTACAAATGTGATCCATATGAGGAAATTAAGACCACCTGAGGTTCCTGATGGTGACATTTGCTCAGTGAACTAAATTGCAGTCTAGAAATACAGTAGCCATTTTAAAGATCTTGCTATTGCTGTTCTTGAATGTATAGTCATAACATGTTTCCACTAAAAGATTTCTTAAGATATCTGGTTGTAAATGAAGAAAGTGACATCAAAATGTTGCATCCAAATGTTGCATCCATTTGAAACATTTTGTTTTTTGTGTTCACCATGAATGAAAAGTCATTTTGACATGGGTTTTCACCAAAGACTTATTATCCGTTCAAGTTATACTGGTCCACTCAGACGTCCAGAATGGTTGCCATCTCGAACATCTAGTTGCTGTTACTCCTGAATGGAAGGTTATTTTATTAGCATGGGGGTTTTACTTAAAGACTTTTTATGGTGTCCAGTTAGTATTAAATAAAATTTGTGACAATCTGATATCTAGTATCATTAAAACTCTGTTGTTAGTCTTCCTAGATGAAAAGTGATTTCACTAGATGGTTTTCACCAGAAGGCTTCTTATGATATCATAATTGACATTAAATGAAAATGGAACCATTCTGACGTCCATTATGGCCACCATTTCAGCCATATAAAAAATCTTGTCATTACTGCTCTTTGTAAATGGAATGTCATAATGATATAGGATTTTCACCACAGGCTAATTATGAATAAAAATGTTGCTGATTTAATCTCAAATATCGAAACCATCGCAGCCATGGTGTAAGTTGCCTAAAGCAAGTAAATATCAATAGAAGTTGTTAAAGTTGTGAAATTTACAAACCATAAAATATAATAAAAAATTAGACAACTCTTTAAGCAAACATATTACCAAAAACAGCTTTAATAAATTAACCCAATTACAGGTAGATAAAGATATGAGCAGGTATACAATCTTTTCATCAGCACCCCCCAAAAAAAAATATCACCCCAAAGAACTCCAAAAGATAATTTGACCAACATTGACAGAAAGCATTCTAGCATAAAGACCTTTCATACTACATATACAGAAAACAACATCAGAAGAAATTTCTGCATAACGTATCTGATTGACCCAGATTTCATTTTTGAAAATGTTCTATTTGGCTATTTGGGAGATGTGAGCTGGTGAGTGAACACAGGCTCACATGGGCCTTTTGTTTTAGCATATGCTGTTCTAAATGACATGTTTACAGTAGCTAATGAAGTTCAAGTTTCCTTGTTGAGTTAAAACTTTTAAAAGTGGTAAGCGACAATAACACACATGCTTTGTATGATACAAATAATACAGTGTGGTTTTTGTTATGAAGATGGAATTAAATAATATTTAGTGCCATTTATTAATTACACCTTATTATCACTTCGTATATGATGAGTGAACTTATAAAAAATGAAAGAAATAAGCATATTAGTAATATTACTGTACTTTAAAATGTATAATTCAACTTTACACAGAAATTTTAAACTAAAGAAGAAAATTGTAATAGACTGTAATTGACATGTCATTCATCACATTCCAGAAATGTGATTTAATCATTATTCAACCCCAAAGTGTAATTTTTATTGGAATTTAAATTTTAAAAGTAGTTTTAGCTTAATTGTTATAGCTGAAAGTAATGGTGCCAGATCAGACTTCTAAGAGTAAATTTTAATAGGAAGACTGCAAAGTTTAGACAGAGGCAGAAAGATGATCTAGAGAAATTTTTGCAACAGCAGAAAGAAGCAGAACAGACCTCTCTTGACCAACAGCAACGGCGAGAAGAAGAGGAATGAGAAAACAAGTGAAAGACGAAGCAGAGAAGAAGCAAGGTCTAGGAGAGAATATGGACGATGAACGGATATGGTAGTCTTAAAGATTTTGGCAGAGGTTAGGAGTCTGAAACAAATGTATCAAACTTCTTTAACTCGACCCGATAGAAAAAGTCATTTCTGAATGAAACAGTTCGACCAAGTCAACTCTTTCACTAATTTCCAGATATAATCATAAGTGATCTCTGCCAAATCATCGACAGTACGCTGAAACGACATTGCAAAGCAATAGAAGATAGCCTAACACTCTCAATTTATCACGAAAATCTGAAGTCAACTGTTTGCTCCATGTTTGGAAGCGCAGGAAAGCTGGCACATTCCAAAGCCATCAACAAGATTCAAAATGTTCAGCAGTCCAACAACAATTTCACATCATAGAAAAGTGAAACTTTATATGGCCCATATTTCATCCCCACTCTCCGAAAGCAAAAAGGCTGCTATTTGTTAGTAGTGAAAGGCGGTACTCTACCGACAAGGGGACTTCAATGTTAAAATAGTGTGATTGTATCCTAGTGACAAGGGGAATTTAACACGGGGAATTTTAACATAAGTTGACCTTTAGAGCGAACTTAGCGACAATGGATTGGGTCTGTCTTAGAGACAAGGAGAATTTATGATAGGGATGTATAGCGACAAGAGATTGGGCCTGCCTAGCGACAACAGGATTAGAGCATGTGTAAAGTCATGGTACTAGACACTGAGAAACAATGCTAACAGTGATGCAAGGGGCTGAACTCAATACGCGCTAATCTAAGGACAAGGGACAGGCAGAGACATAGACATAGAGATGTACTTAGAGGCATGGGAAGAGACATAGACAGAGACATAGATTTACATAGATTTGTGGACATAAATCTATTGCAAAAACAAATATACAACCGATTAAGTAGTTATTTAGGCAAAAGAAAATATATAACTTTTCTAGACATTTGAGTCGCCTTGAAAAGGGCCTTTTAGCTTTCTTCTTTTTTCTCTCCACCCTTCTTCTCCACCAGTACTAATGCAAAGCTAGAAAGATGAATACTTTTAGACAGACTCAAGTCAAGGAGAGGTTCAGTATCACTAATGATCAAGTCGAGTGTAATGCTGTGCCTTGCGGTTGCAGTAATTCCGTATGCGGCGACATCAACAATGCAGCAAATCATAGGAACTTTGCTATGGCTACATCCCTTACCACGAAAAGTGACGATGATGTACGTTTCAAACCCGACTGATGAGAAAAAGATGACACTCGTTATCATGAATTCCTTACTGGTTTTCATCCTCAACGAGAACCCGTTCAGTTTCCATCTTGCAGATGTCATACATGCCTGAGCAAACAACTTCGGGTTTCACCGTACTGTGACGGCAGAATACTGGTTTCATGTTCGCATATCTGGATTCTGTGACTTTGAAAGTATATTTTCAAACGTTCAAAGGAAAGTGGCCCAGATATATTGGAGGACCAACCCCCAAAGAATTAGTCAGAGCTGGATTTATCTACTTGGGTGAAAGTGATAAAGTCAAGTGCTTTAGTTTCGGTGTGTCACTTCACTAGTCGGAGCAGAAACATTCAGCTTACCTGGAACATGCTCGATGTTTTACACACAATTTTAGTACCTTTCCATGCGTGGGACCCAGAAACTGGAGCGTCTACACCAAGATGCATACCTTGCTTTTAAAGAAACCAGCTTGGCAGTGTCATACGTTAAGCAACTCCGAGGCAAGTATTTAAACTCCACTTGAAAAGTAATGTCCAAGGATTGCCAAACGAATTGCAAGAGAAGATCTACAAGGATATTGGGATGGAAATCTTGTACATTGCAAGAGGCTGTACTGTAGCACAATTTGCATTACGACGCAAAAATTGTAAATACACACACACACACACACACACACGCACACACACACACACAAAACCCATGTAGTGTTTGATACACCTTTGCTAGACGTGACGGACAAACTGAGACACAAAAATTATATTGAGGGAAAAACTCGATTGCTGTATTTCTTAAATCTGTTGAAGTTACAGCGAAGTGGATTCGTCATCTCCTTCACCCAGCTACAGGAATATGGCTATTGATGACATTTTTGAATTTTGAATGGCCACTTAATGTTGTATTGTGATGACGCTTTTAATGAAACTGAAAATATAAGCGCAGTTTCTCACCAATGTCAGATCATAAAGGGGCTGTACACAGTGCACGCCATTTACAGGTATGAATTCAACCAAGTCAAATGAAAATTCCTGCGTGGATATGATGGCCATACGAGATAACGCTCAATCAATAATCCATTCTTTAACTACATGTCTGACAAAATGGACGTTGGTGGGTTCTATAAGCCATTTTGTCATCTCTACCCCTATTTTTAATATAAAAAGTATGTCTATCGATCTTAAATCAATACTTTCTTGCTTTAATGTGTATCATTGATGAACTATACTATGTTAAGCAAGCTGCTGGGGCCTGAGTGGTTAAAGCATCCGTCTTGGATGTGGGACGTAGTGGGTTCCAATCCCGGCCAAGTCATACCAAAGACTTATCCACTAACAGCTGCCTCGATTGGCAATCAGCATTAACAGTTTAGTGTCAGGACTTGTCGGCCTGGTGTAAGATAATGTGACTGGGTGGAACATAATGCTTCATGTCTGCGGCATGATGCCTCACACCTCAGCATCACTATAAACTGCCACACTGCATACATCGTAGTGATATGGTTGAATATTTTTTAAACCAAATAAAAAATTCGAAATAACACACACACACACACACACACACACACATTAAAATTCCTATACATTGTTCTAAGTCTTCTATTTACATTTCAATGATACGGTTAGGAAGTTAGTTTGTAACCTAGCTTTAACCCATACGTTGGTCGTTGTTGACAATTTTG